>SJOL01007804.1:557718-580372 GCA_004794785.1 Opisthorchis felineus | reverse complement strand
TTGGAATTATGCATAGTTTCAATGGCGACCCTATCGTCTTAATTAGGAAGTTGGTAAAGTCGCCCATGGCTTGTTTTGGCACAACTGGAATTTGGGAGAGCTGGGGTGGTGCCTGAAGTGGTGTTAATCAGGCATGTGTCCAGGGTAGATCAATATCTATTTAACAATAGATAGAGGGGTGAATGAAGGGGAAGGAAGGTTGGAGCCTACGGCATGGAGTCAGAAGGTTCCATGGGAGGATGGCATAAAGCCGATGGGAGAGTTGTCGCCGGCGCGGTCCTTAGCACCGTCGGGGCCATAGGTTGCGAATGGAGAGAACATAGTGCAGAAAGAGTTCGTGGATACTTAGGAATGGATAGCAGGTGATAAGTCTGACCAGGTGGGACAAATGTGGACCGGCAGGCAAAACGCATTGGGGGAGTGGGCGATTGGAAGCCAGGGTCCGTCGACAGCTAAAGGGCAAAGATGGGGGTGGTGACATTGGGGCAGTGTATGCTAGCCGGATGTGGGTTGAAGGATGTTATTTCCTGCGGCAATGAGATAAAGTAAACGTTGCGGTCATCTGTTAGATCATCATCGTCGTTCTGACAGGCGGTTGGTTAAATAGTAGCAGTCTTAGTCGTCTATGTATTCGGACAGTTTAGGTATGATTGTGGAAGTGATGATGGATGGCAATACGCTGGCATGAACAGTGGGCTAGATGATGCCCAAATCCATATCAGAGACATAGAAAAGAGCCTCTGGGTGGCGTGAAATGGCGAGCGGCCTTCAGTGTGCCTGAGATGTAGAGGCTTTTTAGCCACAACATAATGCTAAAGATCACAAAACAGCCGGTTTACGAACGAAGCACCGAAGCTGATGAGCGGTGTCCAAGAACAGATCCCCGTGTTGGTGAGAGTGCTATTGCGGTTGAATGTGAGATTTTTTAGTTATGTTGAGGAGGAGAGGGCTGTTGTTTCTACCAAGCTACAGGGTATAAGTGGCGCAAACAGAAGTGGAGTGAATTTAGGTTTTAGTGCTCTAAAGGAGCAGATTTGACACGAAGCACAAGCCAACTCACTATATTGTCGCTACAGCTCTATCCGTAAGTACAATTTTGGAGAGCATGAGGCCCCCGAATTCAACGGAGCAAATCTATACCACACCACAACGCGCAACGGTATCATGATGAAGAGCAATAACTGGTCTTACTCCATGATAATGCCGTTGCGCCTTTTGACGTATTACATCTTACGGGCCTCATTATTCCCAAAGGTTGATAATTCACGTGCATGTATGAAATCGATGTATTATCTCCTGACTCGTCGCGCATAACTGAGGATTGGTATTACTCACATAGATGCATATTCGCATCAGTACTGCACAATGCATCAAGTTATGTTCGACTATCATACCTCACGCGGGGTGAGCTTCCCCAAAAGTAATGTTGTGCCGAAATTCGTTGAAAACTCTCATCTAATTTGTCACGTCTGGTGAGTATAACTGATCCAGACGTATTCTAGTATCCATTTGGTTGTAGTATAGAGTGGAAATTCTGTAACCGTTATCTACCGCTTGATGAACTTCGAGGTATTGCCACAATATGGCGCAATCTGTTTTCATGCCTCATCCCGCAAACTGACGAGCGCAAGGAAATCGGTGGTGGTCGGTGACCTTGAAAGTTTGTTCACTTGAACAAACTTTCGGTCTACTTCTAGTGAGCAGCGATATGCATGAGTTATACATGTTTTGTTTGAGTTGCCAGACACCTTTACAATCACTTTGGTCCGTCTCTATGTCTAGCTGCTTTCGAGAGCTATGACCAGTCTGATCCATTTGGCCTTATGGGAATGGCCATACGCTCCTTTAGGAGCGTTTGCGTTGAACATAATATCTGCTGCCGGTACTAACTCCTTGGTTCCAAATTCTACGGTTGCTTCCAGAGGCTCCTTCGGGTGGCATGGCAGCTACAGCTTACAGCTGAACGATTATTATTATTTTTCAGAAGCTCCTACACTGTCCTATCGTCGTTGGCTTCAGCCCCTTCACTGTCCCTGTTTTTACCTATGGTTTTCATCTATTGTGATCAAGCATCACAACTAACTGGATACATTTAAGCCAGCTCCAATCATTGTTCTATGGCATCAGCTCGTTTACGCCCTGATTAATAATAATTTAAGTTTTCTACCATCCTGGCACCATCCTGCGTCCTCACAGTCACATTCTACAGGTGGTGCAAAAACTAAGGAAGTTTCTTCTTCTGACCTCACAGGCCACCCACTCACGCTTGCTCATAGCGTCGCGGTGCATGTGCCCCTGTCATGGATGTGTAGACTGGTGCGTCGTCGCTCTTCTATTGAGCGTGCGTTTAAAAGTTTCCATCCCAATTCCAGTGTCCCAATGGTCACTATCGTGTTCTCAACCATTCACTTTACCTGCTTTAATCAGAAGCTGTTTGCTATCTGCAGTTTTGATTTAACTGGGCCACTTTCGACCTGCTTTTCCTCCTGAGCGGGTAAGACGTCTAGTAAGTGAAGTATTCTGATAGCTCACAAGCCGCAATTACTACTGCTGGGTTGCCGGTCATTTTGCAAATTTGGAAGAACTCCCGAGAGATGAAAAAGTTGAGGATGCGCCTTGAATTGAGAGTCACTTTAATGTGTTTCACCCTAGCACGATCGTGTGTCCACTCCCCCCGGTAGCACCAGTGTTTTGCTCATTGCTGGCTCTTCGGTGGTTGTTCCATAATTCGGCTGTCCCTAAAATGGCACTATTGTTGTCCGCCTTCAGCCACCAGTTTAGGCCTGTTACGACTATGGCACAAATCCCAGGTAAGGTTGGGATATATGGATGAGAGCGGACTATAGAAAACAGCGCGCGATTGTGCAAAGACAACGTTGTGGCCCTCCTAACCATCCTCGACATGCACAAATATCGTCGCTTTTCTGAATACTGAAGTTGCTTTAAGCCGGCCCCAGCTCATACTTCAAGCTTTACACATGTACATTTCTGTCCCTTACACTTAAAGGCCCGACATGATTGCGTAAAATAAATGAGGCTGTATTAACAGCACTTCACTTACCTACAGTCGGCCTTGTCTATTAGAGCGAATTGGTTTCACTTTTGGACATGCACGACTAGTCTTTCTGAGCTGGCAGCGGCAATGCATAAGGGTACAAATCAACTGCGATACCTGATCTCGCCATTATTCTCCCTTTATTCCCCTACTATGATCGCATTTTATCCTTTTGTTTCTTTATTTTGCCTGTTAATGATCTCCAAATTTCAGCATCCGTCATTCACCAGCAGTGTGCGATCCCCTCTCGCAATAACCACTTCTCAACACAGATCCGATGGCTATCAATCCACTCAAACCAATTTCCCCCAAGGTTCGAAAGCTGCATTCTTACCTTCTCTACGTTCTACATTCTAAATTCTACATTCTTACCTTTGCTACATAAATTTTTCTATCAATTCCGTGCGTTTGTTTGACTGCAGAAACTCGCGAAATCATGCAACCTCTTGAAGTCAGAAAGCCGTGATGGCCCAGTAACTTGCTGGCGCGTTCATAGAGCATATCCAAATTTTCCAAAAAACGGTTGCCCGAAAGAAGGAAACATTTGCATAAGAATGAAGCATTTAGCGGTCTTTATCTAATTTCCAAAATGTTCACAAACAGTCACAGTTTTGTTGAAATGTGTACGAATGACACTAGCTAAGGTTAGAGTCCAAAAGCAAAGCGACCTTCTATCAGCCACTTAGCTGGACGCGATGAATTTTCCGTTGCCCCAGATGGTATGCTGCGTTTTTACGGACAGAGTTGTGTTTTCTCCCATCATTTGCAGTGTCGTACTAAAAGACGTACACTCTGGACTTCTTGAAGAAAAGATAGAGTCGCTGGAAAGGTTCACTTGCTGGTGGCCTGGCACATGCTGAAAGCCAAGGAGCAGCTTTCAGCCCCTCATATTGTCATATGATATCTTTCGACAAGTTTGTTCTAAGCTGTTTGCTAACACATCTGCAAACCTTTCCCCATCTTGAGTATCCACCGCAGTTTTCTATCCGTGGCCTTGTTCCTCAGTGCACTGATAATTGATCCTTGCCCTTAGTATTTCTTTCCCATGACATTTCTTTGCTGTGTGTAAGCTGTTTGACCCTTCGTGTTCTCTGCAACGTGTAAACCACGCGAACCCTGTGCCAGCTTTCTTCCGTGGTGGGTGAAAATTCTCCCGTTATCCTGCCGTCCAACACCAGTAGCTTCGAATTAAAGAGCCTGAATTGTTTATAAGCTCAAGCTTAGCATGCTGCCACTGGTCCCTGCCCAGTACCCTGAGTTATCTGACTTCTGTTTTCGATCCGGAGGACTTTCGTGTTGACTACTTTAGACGAACCAAAGACCTGTGACCACCGAATTACGATTGCCCAACTGCTTAAAACGTAAGGTCAATTACGGAGGTATCCAGGGTCCAAAATTTGCGTGGTCACAGTCGGTCAAATGCTTCCTCCCGTTATTCAAACCGTCGCTCACGCGCTTTGGTTCTCTCTAGCATTCCATTTGCCTACTCTACGACAACTTCAGACACTCCTGACGCCTAAGTGACCGCTGCTGCTTTGATGCAGTACGCTTAATCTACCCTCGACTTCAAGTGTCTTGATATCTTGTTACACTCTCAGCTCATTTTGTTCACAACCTCATAGTGTCACTCCGGGTATCCGCGTTAGCAGCAGCTCGTCGTGTTCCATAACCTTGCTTACTGGCTCTTCCCAAGATGAGAATCAGTGAGTTAACCTGGCTTTATTGTACGCCACATTTCTTAAGTGTGAGCTGTTATTTTTTCATGACATGGATATCTCTTGCTCACCATCCCCATTTTTCTTCCTCAATCCATCAGCTTAACCATTCACTTTTAACAGGGCTTCTCACATTTAGCAGTCGACTTTTTGTCCATAACATGTATTTTCCAGACCGTTTCTATTAGTTTCTTGTTTACTTTTTCACATACACACTTTTTGCCCAACTATAGTCATGTGCCATTAATTTTGTCGTCGTCTGTCTGTCGTCGAAACGAGTCTTCGGAACCCCTAAAACTTAATGATACTTGACTGAGTGAACAACTTGTTGAGAAGCAAGAACTTTTGTTCACCATAGTATCACAAGCCGCAGGTTTCCCATCAAATTTCTGATGCATCGGTTCTCATCTGACTAAATTACAGTGCGTTAACTCCCCCTCTTATAAATGTACTTTCATAGAGTTTCTATCGTGAGACTTTGTCTACTCGTTTAAATAAAGCTCCGCAAAATCCGCGTGAAAATGCGCCGTGTATGTGCCTATAGTTTTCGGTTAATCGCAATCTCTTTCAATTTCTAGCCGCATGTATTGGGTAGCATTTGGAATATCAGATGATCCACGATTACAACGGTCAGAGAGGGCTGTACGCAGGTCTAGTCTATCCACTGATATCTACGTACCAGGGCAAGTGTCTCCCAGTCAAGTGTCCCAATCAAATCAAAGTACGGTTATATACTAATAATAGAAGGAAAATACTCAAATGAAATGTTTTTAAATCACACGGCTAACAGCCAAGTAAACTTCAGTTGTGTGCTCTGAATTCGAAAAGGTTCAAAACACTGACACGCTAAAGGCATTAGAAAATTTCTTAGTCGTTTGATGTGGTGAAAAAGCGATGTAGTTGATGACCGTTTCATCGTCATGGTTCAGGTGAGCTAGTTACTAGTTTCCTAGTTCGCTAACTAGAAAGGTCAGTCCTTCGCAAACCACATAGTTAATGTTGGACTGGAACTTGCGGAGTGTGGAGGCTGAGGCTGATGCAGCATTCCGTTTGTTACTTTTGAGTAGTATTCACTTGTCTTGCTCACCCTAACTTGCCGGTAAGACACGCAAGTAGGTAGCACTTGATTTTGATCGGATCGACCATCAAGATATATTTTTCGTTCACGTAAACGATAAATTTTGGTTCTATCAGCGGAGCTTCAAACGGAATGAAATCCCAGGTAATCAAAATCGGGCTAGATGGTCAAGGACGGCGGCGCATTTTACATGTGCAAACGCTCCCAACGTCTACACAAAACATCAGAATCCAACATAACTCTGACCCTCGTTTTGGCAGGATATTTTGGGTCTGTCAGTTGTGTACAAATTGCTTATGCAGTCTGTGTAATCCAAAAAAACTAGACTGAAGAATGGATGTAAGTATCAAATTTTGATGAGGACCCACAATATAAACTGCATCCATTCGGAAATTTACCTTCACATAATCATGCCATCATCCAGTTTGAGCCCCAACAATATGAAGCTCCATATCTTTCAACAAGTGCCCAAAATGGGGTATAGAAAGTGAAGACTGCCAAACGGTTACTTAAGAATGCTGAAATCACGGTTGAAGATTACAAGAGGAACCATTGTTACAGCGATCATGTGTAGTTTTCGAAGTCGCAAGCTTCCTTTGCTTTCAGATGCCTCGTGTCCTGAACAAGTTTTCTTTGAATATACAACCTGCAGTGAACAAAAACAGTACAGTCCACGCCCAAGAACAATTTCATGGAATGTCAAGCTGTCTGCACATCTGTAGTGCTTTCCCATGAGAGACTTGCTCCTGGAGTGATGACCTCTCAGACTGATGATTGGAACTTCCATTTTAGAAGTCGTTACTCCAGGAGCCAGTCAGTACGTGACCACGTGACGTGGTTTCCGTGACCGAACAATGAATGGAGCTATATCCTGTCTAAGTGCAAGTTGAACACGCTGCTGACCAGCCGCTAGGGACAGAATAGTTAGGTGTTCAAACTACTATCTGGGAGGTCACGCGTTCGACATTCTCTGGAGTTTCGTGAGATACACACCGCTGATGATTCCCAATAAGTAAGAAACAGCTGTACAATGCTTCTCGGCTTTTCAGACTAGACTGCCTTCAACTAAAGAATGAAATCCTCATTAATTACCCGAGTTTACCACTGATTTATTTTCCCCAGTTTTGCATTGCTGCCTAATTGCCTATTATAGTGGAAGGCCAAAACACTGATTAGATTAGGACAGTTTTAATCTCGTGTGTGGAGAAACAGTTTGTCTCATCAATACAATGGTGCACAGGCTGCACAAGAATGCCTAGCAAGAGTTGTCTGTTTTCCCAGATATGGTGAATTCGCACGCACTTTTTGACGAACAATGGCTCAAAGGTGCCTTGTTAGTGAGTTCATTTCTTATGTGTTAAAATTTCTGTATAAAATGCGAGAGAAAAGACACTACAAACTCCCACACAAGCATGAACGTACTGGCGTTTGTGTTTATTGTACTCATGTTTGCAAGCGCAATTTCTCAAGAAATGACGAGTGAGTTGTCAAATACTACGCAAGCAGTTGTATCGGTAGATATTTCACATCACGCATGTCAAATTTTGAAATTAAAGACTAGTTTTTCTGCAACACAGTTAACCCTAGTGTCCCCACTTATACGCAATGCCAAATACAACGACAAAAACTAAATTGTATGGACTATGTCAACTTAAGATGTGGAAGAAACAACTAAATAACAAATCACACATATGCCATCTTGCTACGATCCTCAAAATGAATCGATTTAGGGAGTGGTCCGCAGGTAAAAAAAGACCACTTTTCGACCCTCTGGTAATATAGAAACCTATTTAGAAAAAATACTTGACCAAAAAGCACTATTGAAAAAATGTTTAGTATGGCTCAATTTAGTTACCCAAATTGCTCATATATGATCATTATCATATTACCAAACCGTGACAACTCTATTGACCCGGTACTCACATGGTTCTGCAAAGGAAATTTGTCGCACTGAATTGTCGTGACAGAGGAGTTTACACCAAATTAACGAGAAACCTGGTTTTAGCTCACCAGTCGGGTTGAAACACAACAGTCATCTGCACAAGGCAAAAAACTGTGACTTCAAATGACCAACGAATGGTTTATGCGGCAGTTTTGGCTCATAACTCCGCGTAGACGTCGGACATGATATTGCTCCAGGGTGGATATATGGATGAATGAATGCCACATGAATCGGGCCTTTTTCAGCGGCTTCAAGAGGAATGCGAAATTCCTTCATCATGCCAGTCCTATGGGACGGATTTCTTTAGTCGACTGTCCCAGACGGGAAACCCTAAATTAATCATCTGCTTCGTTTTTGGAAAACTATTTCATCAACCTTACATGACTCGGAGGTACCCCCATGAATCCATCAGCCTTAGGTGTTCCAACGCACTCTGTGGGCCAACGCCTCGCGTACCCCACTGTTCATACAAGACTTCCAGTTTACGCCATTCTCCGCTTTCGACTTTTGTGTTATTCCGCACTTAATAAGTTGTTTCCTCCATTATCTAGAACAAACTACAAGTCCTACTGAAACCTTACGGACTACTAAAGCTAGGTGTCTTCAATGCGAAGTTACATCTACAACCCGGTCAACAGACAGAACCCCCGTAGTTTTTAAGAAATATGAATACCAATTTCTGCTCTGTTCTAGAGGCGACAGGTACAAGGCTGGATCATGAAAATAACTATCCAAGGGCCAAACGTATCTACCTACAGTTTGCACCCAGACTTTGGGGTCTGGACAGGTCAGTGTTGGAACTGCACACAGTTCCTCTTCGGAATCTGCTTTGGTCAAATTGACCTCAGTAAATTATAGACTCTGGACTGGTAGATTCAAAGGTGGGTTCATGGCTTTCAGCAAACGATAGGATAAAAGCTGTTTGAATATGGTCGCCCGTCGTCGCACTTATGCCGCACAGACGGGCGCCCGCAAGAATTCATGGAGGGTGAATTTTGCGTTGACATAGTTTTATTCACGAAGCTCACAAAACATATATATCGCAAACTAGCCGATGATGGTGTTTACGCCCAGATTGACGGACGCGAAAGTGATGGTGCAATTATTGAGGTCGACACTTACAGCTGACAATGGAAAATGTCTGGATAATGGACCAAACCTGTCTGGCGTCAGTGTCTGAATAACGCTTGGTGCCCTCCATCCTGCAACTAGTTAAACACGAAAAACATTGGTAATTGATCAGATGGCTGTTGATCAGTTTGTCGAGCTTGGAAACTGACTTGCAGACGTTTCGTCACCATTCGAGGAGGCATCTTCACTGCATTGAATATGAATGCACCCGAGCTGCAAATATTCCAACACATTACACAAAACATGCATTTCACGATAAACTTTTTGGATGAGTCGGTTCACTGTAACTCTACTGCAGGTTGCGATGCATCAACTATTGTCCTGCCACTGTTATTAATGAGAGGCGCGAATGACATTAAAAAACACCGTTATATGACATTCCGCGTTCTGTGTGCTCTTCAATGCTCTTTAATATCTGGTAGACCAACGGTGCTTGTGACGTTAAAATAGCACACAATAAAACCAAAAAGGTTCTAGGCTTCAGTCTTAAATCCGGTGCGGTGGTTAAATAAAGTAAAAAACAATTTATCATCGCTTTTCCAAAGGAACTCTATAGACGGTGTTAGTAGCAGTTCGGTTCTGAGTCACGTAAAGACGGAATCATAGTGTACGCAGAGTGCTGACAAGGGAAGTGGTATAGTGCATGCAGTTCAACTGATCGAGACCGTGCCTAACCCGAGTGATCGCCGCAATATCGAAGAAGGGTATTATGCTTCACTTTGGTACAAATTCCCCAAACCCTAAAACTCCACCTAAGTAGCCCAACTAAAACGGAGGGGGGGGGGCAAAATTCTAATGATGCAATGTCATGATGGACACAAGAATGTCACCCAAATGAGATGCACAAAAAATCATGATCCGCCAGATTTGAGCTGTAATCCGTTGAGAGGCTTAGTAATACCACAATCGCTTTTGATATCACTAATTCAGAGGAAACTAAAAAAAACTAGTTAGAACAAGGAACTTGGCAGAAATTATGCGTTGTCGGCAGGAACTCATTTTCTTCCCAGTGTGCAGAAAATGTATGCAGAAAATGGGGAGAAAGTCTCGGGAGACTAAATTTTGTTAGGAGAGCCATGGATTGTTAAATGTTTACGAGAAATTCCGAAAATGGCTACAGACTTGCCTTGTTTGGCTAATTTTTAGCTTCCTTACACTTTGTCAACAAAACATCTTTATTTGCGTGATTCAAATGCACCCAACTGTGTCCGAAAGTCGGAAGTACGTATTGATACCCCAAAAGCTGTCTAACGTTACTAAAAACGTCCTGTTAAATTCCAGGCTCCTGGGTTGGCAAACATTGAGTCTACCATGAGGATCAATAATCAGTTAGTCTCGAATTCGAATTACTTATAAGCAGTCACATTGGCCCAACTAGGCTAGCAGCTGGTCAGGTCGAAAATCATACATTCATAATTCCAATTTCTATTCATAAAAAGCTTGCAATCCAGAGATTTCCACTATATCATAACTGTAAAGTTTGTCAGTGGTTGCTAGAAATGTGCCGGGTGGCAACAACACTTTCTGCAAAGGCTTTATAATAAGACGAGGAAATTCTATCAAACCATTCCTACACGTCTAGTTCATATTGTGTGATATCACTTTGTCCTGTGTTCATCACAATGGATGTACAGCTCCAGTAGATAGACAGATAAAGAAGGATTCAAGAATTGCTCCGTGTATCTCATCTGCCTCGGAAAATGCCAAAATTTTGTCTTTTGAGTTTACTCCTCTGGAAAGTACGTGGTCACGTAGGAACAATTTCATCTGAATGATTCTGCTTGAACTGTCTTTCTCCTGCTCTAGTTCGCTCATTTGGTTAACAATTCCTTGGTTCTGCTGGAAGAACCACGCCAGAGGAGAAGGGTGACAGCAAGGCAAAGTTTAAGGCGACACGAATTTGGAGAGATAATAAAGAAGAGTAGCTGAACGCTACTCAAGCGTCTTCAGTTTTTAGGCTGGGGAAACATGGCACTTAAACAGGTGCGTTACTGTTCAGCATTGCCAAGCGACACTAAAGCTTTCCGTAGCAAATTGGAATTGTGGTTATCTGGACAAAATCTTTACCAAATTGTTTTTTTCTAAGTATCAACATCATATCTTTATTACAATTTCTATAAACTTACAAGAATAGATTGCATATTTTAAAACGTAGAATGTACTTAATGTCTACATGTGCTTTTAGTAACACCTTGAGCCTTTAGGTTCGCGTGATAAACCATTAAAATCAAACAGAATAGTACAAGCAGAAATAAGTTCCGAAATATTACCGTAACCAGTTAATTCATTACAAGACAACTTACGGTACTTCATTTCAGTTGATCGGTCGGTCATGTCAATATACTTTTTTCTTCCGTCTGCCCTAAATGGTATGCTCACTTACCCATTCAAAATCGTTACCATAATGACTAATAATTTAAACTTTACAATGGATCCCTTCTCTAGACTGATAATCATCCTTGTACTGAAGGGATTCTGACAGTATCTTCAAGCTTCTATTGATTACTTTGTGATATTAGTTCCCGCACTTCTGGTAGCAACCATGAGGGAAGCTGTTCTCACTCACCTCATACTTGAAGAGTGGTTGCTCTCTGAAAAAAAAATATTTCAAGGGACTAACCAAAAGCATTCAGTTTTGGTCGGACGCTTATTAGTTACGTACGAATCAAAAGAACAATTGAAGATGGTCTCTTCTGAGGAATAGACACTTCAGAATGAGACAACTATGCCTATTTTTATCACTGAAAAGAAGGACGGATTCAAGCCACCTACAGCATTCATTCGGCTGAGTGCTTGGCTTCTAATGTCAGAGTGTAGAGGTCCGGCTGTTCAAAAACGTACGACGCCGGAATGCTCTTGAGATAATTATGATAACAAATTTTTATCACCAGTGTCCCTTACTTTGCTCTAAATTATAGCTCTGCCTGTTCTTATATTTTTATGCATATTTATCACTTACATCTTTCAGCCGTGAAAATATTCATCGTTGATGACAATCCGCCCGAACAGTTCTTCGTGGAACAACGCAAAGGAAATTTACCCACTTTCATGAAGCAGTTCTGCTGCGACAAAGTAGGACAATTGCAAAAGTTGTTGGACTGAAATCGTAATAACTGTTTTTGAAAGTGGGCGAAATTGTTCCCTACAAAAGATACACAAACTAGCTGAATTTGACAGAACTGACTATAAGCGGTTAGGCATGTCCTGTTTATTGAGGTTCCTCACAAATTGTGCTGGAAGCCTGATATCTATGTATTTTTCTCCCCACTAACAGGTAGCATTTGAGTGCAAACCGGACATCGGGCTAGCACTCCGCCTGAATAGCGGATGTAACTATGCCCTTCAGCCTCACCCGTAATACAAAAATAACTGACTAATCTACCTAATCCAAGAACCAACCGAGCTGACTGACTGCACAATGCACACGGAGCATATTGTGTGACTGTTAAAACCAAAGAAGCGCGGTTGGAACAAAATCGGCCGTCTAGACGTAGTAAGGACGTCTTGAAGTTTGAAGAGGGATTTCATCCTGCAAATGAAATTAGACTTTGACGGAACACGTGCCTATAGTCTGTAAGTATTCTACTCAGAAAGATGGTGACCTAACAATGGATATAGGCCTTGCGACATCAGACCACGTGACGGAGTCTGGGCGAGTGGATGGTGGTGGGGTATCCTCCAGTGTGAGCTCACTGCTAATGAGCCGCTCGTGGTTGGGTGAGATGGCATTCAGCTACAAACACGAAGGTCGAGGGCTCACACCAGGCAAATGAATAATAAGATACGTCCTTTTGATGATTCTAAAAAAAAACTGAAGCAGCCATACAATGCTTCCCAGGTTTTCAACACAGATGGTCTTCAACTTCATGAAGAAAGTTTTATTAATGTACAGTACAATGACGCACCACAACTTCCAAAGCTGATGTGCTAAAATGTGAATTGTTAAAATTATTCACACTCAGAGAATTAGAAAGATTGGAAGTAAATGGCTTAATCAGGACTTGCAGTTTCAAACCACAAATCCACCCATCAAACATATCATTCTGTCAGTAGCTTTCCTCCGTTACCAGCCTACCGTTAGATCAGACAGCTGGATCAGTCTGGCTGAGGGGTTTATTTGAAGGAAGTCCCAAAGATTTGGATACCACAGTCTCCAACTTCCATTGAATCCTATCCAACAACTTAGGCAAAAAGGTAGACACCAGAGCCTATGTAAATCGTTTGGTGTTGTTTTGGTGACCTAGAAGTTTTCTTATTGCTTCTTGTGATAAGTTGGAATCCTCGTACCCAAGCGCGCACATGTCATGAGAGTCATTTACTATTGGCTCGCACACCTTCACGTATGCGTCACTTGTTGGTGATAGAGCGAACAAACAGATACGGGTCTTTGGAACAGCTCACGGGAAATTACAAGGCGCTTCTCAATGGATAATCGGTAGACACTAAAAGTTTTAAACACAGTACATCAGTACATCAGTCAAACATTTTCGGTTGGTGCAGAGTTTTACTGTACTTTGCAATCATATTTCTGGCACTTCCCTGATCAGGTGGGCTGCGCTAACTGTATTAACAATTTTCACATCGGCGCAACCCCGAAGAGCGTCGGAAGGTTGGGTGATGAAACAGGTGAGCGAACACCACTCTACGAATTTCCCTGCAGCTGCTATGTTTCCCTCTTGATGTGGGATAAGTTGGCTTCGTCGGACGAAGTTACGTTTATCTAACAAGCACTGAGGAGAAGTCCTGACTGGAAATGGAAATTCCCATAGAAATTCCGCCTTTCCGGCTTAGAGTGTCGGGCAAATCCACGTTTGCAAACAGTCGTTATCTTGGCTCTCAATAAAGCGATGTTGATAAGCCTAGCTCTATTACCGAACTGTCTTTATCCAGTGCTAGATGCCTGTTTGTTCCCCTGCTATAATATTGTCGGCTATCTGATCTTTTGTGGCCTTTTACTTGAACTGATCGCAAAATTACTAACAGAAGGAAAACACCAAACTCGAACACTGTCACCCTCAGAGGTTTGTCGGGTTGATTTTATAACAGCGGGCCTAAGTGTTCCTTCAAAGTATTCGCTTCAATGCTCGCACTCCTGTCACATTAGACCAAAGTCACCTGATTCCGCCAGTCAGAACTATTTAGAGACTTCCCACCTCAAAAAACCTGTGCTTTCGTTATCCAGCTACGCCATACTTCATAAAACCTTCTCAAGTGCAGTCAACTTAACCAGATTTGCTATGATAGTTTAATTCGGTGATGCTCACACGTCACCCATCATGGTGAGCGTTTTCGTGACATATTTGCATCTATGGGGGCTTCAATGACCACCAACCCCGTCGTATAGGGAGCTTTTTCGCGTTTGCTTAAAACCTACTCGCAAGATCCCTGACGACGATATTATTCTAAAAACGATTTAACTGTCACGCGTGGTATAAAAGGAACCGTACTGGCAAACACACTTTTGCTCAGGCAAGTGTTTGACAAGAAGCAAAGATAGTGCGAGTAAGTGTACTTGATACAAGTATGCACGGGTTGCCTAGCACGTAGCCTAGCTTATTAAAGCGGGACCCTGATGTTCCAACTGTCAGTGTTAACAAACAGAGTTGGAGAAAAAAATCCGACCAAAGTTGTGCGAAGTTAAGCCAACCGAGCATGTTATCTATGAGCTGCATAATCTGTCCAGGTGTGAGATCCTCAGAAAATTAGACCACTTTGACTTGGCTCAAAAGCTTGTTCTGTCTTGACCGGGCCTAGCACCAAAGTAGCACCCCGAAATATGCTGGATGTCGGGCAACATGTTGAAGATAGATACCATTACTATCCCGGAGCTCATCATATTGTTCATTTTTGTTATACATCTCCTCAGCAGCAATACGAGTGAACAACAGATTAGCCACAGTCATAAACGGTGACATTTATAGTGCATCAATGGAGTGACCCTGAATGGAAGATAGTATGCGCTGATTCAAATGGAATATCCTAGACTGTCGACTGTCTGCGTTCCGCTAACCATTCTTTCGAATAAAAGTCTCATAAGAAGACCCACCGATAGACACACCGATCCACATTTTTGCCGGGAGACTTATGATGTAAGTTGGATAAGCATTCAAAGGTCGGGGATATGTTACTGGTGATATTTTGCTAAACGTAACACACTACTCATAAGGTTGCTGAAAATTCTTTTACAACCCATGACCGGTTTCGCACTTCTTAGAGCTCATCAGCCAGGCGCAGCTCCCAAGTTTCCGTCAACCTTATGTTTTGCTTGAACCCAAATTGCTCGAATTTCGACTATTTCACTCATTTGCATTTCAGTTTGGCTTTCCGGGGGACACCTGAACCCCAGCTGAATCGCTCGTTCGTGATATTCTTGTCTTTGCAGTGGGAAAGTTGGGTTTTAACGGACTTCACAGGTGGACTAGTGCGAAGAGAAAGATAGCGTTTCCAAACCCGGGGTTCAGTTCTGAACTGAAGGTGGTCTTGCTTAACCTAGGTCGAGCTAACTGCATGATGACGATCTGGGTGCGAAATTCTAAAATTCAAGCATAGGATCCTGGTGCTGGAAAGTCACTGGCTGCTAGCTTTCAAAAAATGTTTGTTGGATACAGTGGGGATTCAGTGGGAGTTCGAAGGAGATGCCTGATGACGGTTTAAATGAAGTAGTCCAACCAATTAGAAATTTGTGTGAGGTTTGACCAGACTGTCAGGTGTGGTTTCGGCGACTAGCAACCCTTTTCCGTAGAAGCCTGACTATCAGCACACTATGCCTGAATAGCCTTGTCTTCTGATGTGTTGGAAACCGCAGTGACCTAACAACACAGTATTACTTCGAACCACAGGCCTTGTTCTTGGGATAGACCTTAGTATGGATGTCAAGGTGCCGATTTCATCAAAACTTTAAAAAGTGTCTGAAAGGGGCGCGGAGAGGGGAGGTGACAACTACCTAAGTAGGTCTACTAGGTGGTTAGGTAAAAGAAACTCCGAGTGACGGGTCACCAGATTTGCCTAGTTGTAGTGCAAAAAATGTATAATTTTGTTTCTATTAAATAAATGCCCCTAACAGTGCCCATCCGTTAGAATATATGACTTTCGCTAAACCAATTGAGGCGCATTTCAGCAGCAAATGTCATTCCAGCAGAGGTTACTTTAAAGAAGGCTCCCCATTTTGTCGTTCGTCTGGTCAGATAGCTGTAATAACTTCCCACACTAATGACAGTTTGTCACTGACCAAAATATACCGACTTTCAGAATATATTACTGTGGCGAGTGATCCTGTTATTCAACTCGGTGTGATCTGAGCTTTGCTGTAGCAATTTCCTGGCAGTATTTTCATAACAGAACTCGTCATCATTTGCTGAGGTAGAGTGAAAATTAAGTTACCACCGCTTGTGCGGAAACTTGTTGTCGGTAGATAAAGAAGCATTTTTCTCGCTGGTAATTTTGCTCTTAGAGGCAGTGTCAGCGGGTCTCTGCAAATGCTTACCACTGAGAATGCACCGAGTGTCGAGATCAACAGACGCATCGGTAGACTATTCAACTTCACCGAATGATCCATTTGACCGAATCTCTGTTTGATGAATAAGCCAGATCAGACAGACTGGAAACGCTTGAGGTAACCTCACTTACTGTGAGTGGTCGAGAAGGCAAGGTGATTGGCAGGAGAAATAGCATACGTATGCACACTAGCCATGGTGCTTGTTGCATCACCACCGGCTTTGTGGTAGGAATACAAAGATATTCCTAGATGTTACCGGGTCCCGTGAATTTGGGACTAGCACAACGAGTAAACTGGTTCATACGCTTAGTGTTCAAGCAGAACACAAGCTTGATATAAATCTGCTGAGCCCCAAGTAGAAGAAGTAGACCTTTCAGCAAACTTATGAGTAGTATGTTCTTCAAGGGAATCAGGTCAACTATGTTTTGGTTCCTTGTCCCGTGAAGTAACCTGGGTTGATAACATATAACAACAAGAGAAAGGTGATTTTACATTCCAGTACCGCGTGTACGGATTTCTGGCAGGAGCAAATTTGGAAAAGAAAATATGCTCCAATGATTTGAAGAAGTTATTAAACATAAACCGTGAATAAGAAAAAAACTACGTGAATGCCAACAACAGTCATCTAAACATCCAACACAGGGCCAAAGGATCGCCTAGGTTGATTGCGGCAGGTAACTTGTCTTTGCATCTTGTTCGGATCCTAATAAAAAATAACGCAAATAAATGTTGTAACATAATTGTTTTTTTTTCCTTACCATTTTTCAGCTGTCATCATGGGACCGGCCGTATGTGTGTAGGCTGTTGAATTATGACCATTCTGGAGAAGATCACGTTCTGACGTGTCTTGTTCAATTCGGCCTTTTGAAAAATGCTCAGGAGCCAGAGGCACGTTTCTATTATCTTGGAATCAGGGATCGATTGCAAGCTTCCAGTCGGGGCCCAAAGTACTGGGTTTTTGATACAAGAGCCCAACGCAGTAAGTTCAGATTTTATGGTGTAATGAGTTTGATCACTCAGAGATGACGGTTATTTTTTCTTGAAAAGAGCAGTCCAAGTACATGTAGGATAAATGAAAAAAACATGTATGCCACCTTTTCTTGGACTTATCATTTCAAGTTCTATCAAATCCCTTCTTACTCTCCAATGCTGTCTTTGCTGTAAGACAGAGAAAGAAGAGCTGAGCAGTGCAGACTTTAATAGGCAAGCAAATTATCAAAGACTGAACAATTTAGGGCCAAGTACATTTGACCTTTACCGTTTCCAAAGGGTGCAGTCTTACCTGAACAAATCCTTTCGGACGATCGAACTTGTTTCAAGAAAAATATCATCAGGAGTTTCTAAGCCCAGTCTTCAAATACCGGGTCGGGAAATCATGAAGGCTAATTTCATTCGAACAGATAGCTTGAATTCTATCAGTATTTTGAGAATTAGAACTTGACCTTTAACTTTTCCGAAATTCTTGTGGTGATTGTCTTCGCTGGATACCGACATGCAATGATGGTATTTTTCATGAAGGTCTTTCAGTTCCGGCTGTCATGATAAGTCTCACAGCGTTTCTAATTTTGTTTGCCTTTTCGGTTATGATGTGAAAAGGGTAAAGTTGGCTGCCACCGACAGGAATTTACTGAACTCCCTATGCATATTTACTCACTAAGTGCGTGAGAAGCAAGATTGGTTTGACTGAGGCAAATTCATATCATGAATAATACAAACAGGCTCGGACGAGTCAAGTTCGGCGGTCTAACTAAATGATCTGAACGGATTTGTGCTACGTTATTAGCTGTATGCATATGTTCAGGCCGGATGCGCAAATGGTCGTCGGACAGCGGAAGTGACGAAAAGGCATGAGACAGAAAGTTGTGAGCGATGTCTCCAAAATATCCTTTTTCTCCTTGTTCAGACTCTGTATCTTGCGACATTTTGAAGAAGTCAGTTCAAGGGTTCCGGAAGGTTGCCATCTTAGGACGGAGGATGCGAAGTCAACCGTTTGCAATGAGAATCATTTCGTTGTTAGAAAGAAACGGTATCATGTCAACCGACGGCTTTTTGAGGAAAGCTGTCCATCCGAAGCAGACTATAAAACAATATACTCCTTGTTATTACCACCACAAATGGATTTTTGCACGTGTAAGATCAGTGCTCCATAACAGAAGAATCTTACACTTTATGGGTGACATTCCCTTGTAGTGGAACTGAAGTTCCTATTATGTTATTTCCAGACAAAGTGCGACTTGTTACATAGGACGCCTGTTTGCAGTGCCCGTAGGTAAAACTTTCAGAATTGGTCTATCCCATCAGCAGGTATTAATATCATGAGTGCCAAACTATTCACCAATTTTTCGCAATAACATGTTTTTTTTACTGCAGCCAACATATTTCTGAAACCAAAATGTTTAGTTTAGTAATCGCTAACGGCCATCCAGATGAATGTTTACGGACTGAAAAAGACATTCCATTTTTCAGTCAATTTTTTATCATTTTATTCTCTTTTTGGAGTTTCATGAGATGCGCACTGCTGATCATTCCCGGTAAGGAAAAAATAGCTGCACAGTGCTTCTTGACTCTTCAGCATAGACTGGCTTCATTGGCGGGGTGGAATTTTTGTTAAAAAAATACAAAATCTTCTCAAACAACCAACCACTTTAAAAAACCTCTTATTGAGGCCTGAGTTGCAAATGTGAATAGACCTGCTCGCATGCGTTTGAGGAACGCGGAAGAATAACCACATATTTTAATAAAAAAATAAAGGAAAACCGGACTTAATTTACTAAGGACAAATGAGTGGGTTGACTTTTTTTCAATTAGCAGTGCTTATATGCAAGTAGAATATTTACCATGTAATGGGACGTGGCTTTATAGTACGAAAAACTTACTAATACCAAAATGTACCCAACCTCCTAACAGTCCTTCTCAGAGCTCAGACAGTCACTTCATTTTAGAAACATACTGTGCATTTCTGTAATGTTGGAAACATCTCGGTCATACCTATAGAAGACTGGCTATCCTAATAACTTCATCAAGAATTACGGAAAGACCGTTGATCAGAAGGAGAAACGAGAGGATGTCGATAGAAATATAGTTTTTATTATAATACTGTTCAACAAGAACCAGAACAATGGAAATGTGCTGCGGTGATTGAGTCAAACTCTCACAAGAGCATTCAAAGCTGCGACCTGTGTAGTGGGTAACAAAACATGACGGACGCGTACAGAAGCCAACACAGACAGACCTGACCCTTTGGTAAACTAGGTTGCAAGCACGTCGGAAGTACGGACAGGCCATCATCTTCATTAAAAATTCTGATCATGTCCCGAAGAACATGGCATTTAATAGCTTGAAAGTCCCGTCCAACACAACTGTTTGCCCTTTGCTGGACTGCAATGAGTGAAAACAACGAAGACACTTATTCGGAATCATAAGCTGTCAGAAAATCACCCGGTTGTGATGCTTTACAGCAGCGGCGGTGATTCGAAGCCACAAACGCAACTTGTGCAAACAAGTGGAATTTGTAGCTACGATTGCCTTGCCTTGATAAGGCCAACATTGAATCATGTCCACAGCCCTAGTACTTTTATACAACCTGTTCAGGGGTCTGATAACCTTTGCTTGCTGTAGTGTCTTCACTGACCTGTGTGTTTGTCCGTCAAATTAGCTGTCTGTTGTCCTGCCCTAACTTTGATTCTGGTCGTATGTAAACAGCTGACGAGATATGCAGAACAGCTGAACTCACTCTATCCTATTATGATGCTTCTTCTCGCTCTCATAAAATTTCAAAGGTAATCTCTTCACGCTTGTCGTAATCCCGATTTTATCTATGCTGATCGTAACAATTTTGCCAGGTACGGGCATATGTGGTTTTGCCCCAGGGTAATAAAAATACTGCCCCACACTTGTCTAATGCACTACATTCCGGGTGAGCAAATGTCACAAATTTCGATGACAATGATGGGGAACTTACCGTCCGTTGTAAATAGTTGTATGGTTTTTTTCAGTCATGCGCAGTCGTTCCAGAAAAAGGTCCCAGAATATCACATTTGTGGCAATAGTATCCAGATTGCGGGTGATATTCTCAAAAATGGTTGATGTCCGAAGCCGGTTAACCAATCAACAAAGGCTGGACGAATAATCGTTCGCGTAACCTTTGAACAGTAAAAGTCGGTTTGCGCGGGGCCGAATCTGTCACTGCGTATAGGTCCTTGGCACCGATATAAACCCTGAGGAATAAGATCAAGGAGTGAATGTGCAGAGACCGCTTAAAAGCCAACTATCGGCCTAACCTAACAATAAGCGCTCGCGTTAGTCAATTGTCCTTCATTAAAGCACTGGTGTCTCACGTCATTTCCTTTGGGTTTTGGTGTAATAACATACTTGCTCCAGTACGGCATCAGGCAGACGTTCCCGGATGCCGTCCAATAGCACACCGTCAGTGTAGTTATACCTAAACTTACAGTAATCCAATAACCTTAAGGTTATTGATATTTTGGTCTCTAGGAAGCTAACGTACCAAGCAGATACTGATTAAGAATATAAAAACTCGTCTTATCTGAATGTTTGCTTTTAGTAGATAGGTTGATGAGTATGCTGTTGACCCTACTAAGCTGTGTCCGCATGTTATATGAGTCTACAGGTGGTTGTTGTATTAAGGAGATTGAGCCCCTAACCGATCGTTCGCTTGTCTTCTAACAATGAGAGCTTCTTGCTTCAGAGCTTTTCACGTCTGCGTGGGCAGCATCTTGCAGACACCTCAGGTCCCTCATGAGATAAGCAGTCTGCTACAGTTTCTGCAACAAATCCTAAAGCTATTCCAGTAGCGGAAATTATATTTCAAAAGCCATTACTTTGTTTGTCACAGGTAATTCTTGTTGGGATGCAATTTTCAGCCATTTGTCTTGAGTGGAGCCGTTTTTGTGTCATGTTACATTCAGTCTCCCTCTCGTTCAACCTCTCACGTTGAAGACCTTCGAAGTCTGGCAGCCCAAGGATTCTGGGTGGATATTGCAACAAAAACCGTTGAAGTACACGAGCATGCCCCGTCCAGGTTTCGTAGATGAACTGTAGTGGGGTAGCACAACAGTTGACATACTGAGACCTTGTTATCTACGCCTACGTGACTGCTACCGACAAGTTTATAAAAATGGCCGAATGTCTTTCCAATCACTAAAAAACTGTGCATTCGCTTCCCCGTCAAACCCTGGGCCTGCGTATGTTGTACTGCCAAGTTTGCAGTGATGCGTACAGCTTGAAGTCACCTACTGGATCTCTTGGTGTTTTATTTTGCTTCCCGGTGCAAACTAACAGAGATGAGTGTTTTAAAAACATCTATACTTAAGTTTTGAGAATCTTTCCATTTTTAACAAAAACAATAAGGTCTGCAAACATATGACTTCGGCGGTTTCTCTTCTGGCAAATATAGCTATGAAATGTAAAATAGGATAATAAAAGCACCGAAGACTTTAGACGTGTTGTAAGACTTCTGAACCTTTGTAAACCTATTCCCATTATTTTATAGTGACTCAGTCGAAACCATAAGTTTGCACACCTTAGTGTTTTGATTTATAATTTGGCCAAATCTGGATTCCGCTGAGCGAAGGGTCGTATCCAGCAGCCGTAATTCCACAAAACAGTGAGAAAATAGGGCATAGTCATATGCAAGCAGCAGCTTACAGATACTGAACTGGCAGAGCAGCTTTGTGAGTGGGGAGGGCACCAGACTGAATAAAGGGTCATCCAAGCAGCTGCTATATCAACTTGCACTGGTGACATGTCTCTGTTAAGTTGCTTGGTAAATACAAGCTGAACAAGGCAGAGGTTTTTCCTTGGTAGTGTGCATTGGGTTTTGTTTCAGCATAAAAGCCCTAACGTGTTTGACAGGTATGCCCCAAAATCCAAGCTTCCGTAAACCCGCCGTAATGCCTCTCCGTTGACTGAGTCAAGGCACAAACCGTTAATAGGGTGCTTGGTTTCATTCGATACAATTCGCTTGCATTTGCTTTACTGCAAAGATCAGTCCGATTGCACTTCGACCCCCTAAATGCTATAATGCTTTCCAGGAACGTTTTTCTCCATAAGGCCAACAGCTAGTCGATCAAAAGAACTTGCCTTCTGTGTACAGGGGATAACTATGCGGTCTTTCTTTCACTCTGGCTTCCAGTTGCTAAGAGGAATTATCTATTCACTCTTGAAGTTCCGCGAAGTCTTTCATTTTCCAGATCGTGCGTAGTAGACGGAGATGTCC
>SJOL01007804.1:254356-552273 GCA_004794785.1 Opisthorchis felineus | reverse complement strand
CTGTTGTTTGCATTCTTTTCAAATATAGCACTTGTTTTGTACACTGTGCAGCCATACTGAAGAAACGCAACGATTTTTATACACAAGACATTGGCCTACTGGATTCTTACTGCAATGAATGTGTGGGCTTATTCTTCGGAGGATTTGAGGCTTGACGTTGTCAGAGGGAGAGCTCCGAGAAAAGGCGCATCATTTCGCCCCTTTGGGGTAGCCGTCGCGTTTACATGCACAAAAAATTTTATGATGGAGCATTCACCCAGCTTAGACAGTACACGCCTATTTTCCGGATCGATCCCAGCCGACTTGCACATCCGGGAATTTGGTCAATGTCGTCTGCCTTGTTTCATTTTGACTCGCCATATTTCACCGCAAGCTGGACCTTCTTCATAGAATGGTAAAAAAAGTGAGCGTGAAGAGTAGAACAGGCAATTCTTCAGGCGACCGCATCTGTCTTTTAGTGTTGTCAAGTTTTTCATTACCTCGGATCCGTTCTGGACAAATCTGTGAAGCAAAAGTGATCCCTGGTGTATCACACGGAGTGCAAGAACATCTATACGTAGTCCAGTCCATGACTTGGTCATGTGGTGCCATCTAGTCTTAGTATTATTATCTTGTGAAGAGGTTTGTTTGTTGATTACGAGTGCCATATACAGCATGATATTTCCATCACTATGAGTGCTCTTGTTGAAGCATGCAGTCAAAGTTGACTCCAATGGTTGTGATGAGGTCGACTCCATTCTCCTCGTTTTACGTTAATGGAAATACAGGAGCACATGTCAGTTGTTGGTGAGTCGTTAGGTTAATTTCCCACCACGTTGGATAAGGTAGCAGTATGCTGGACGAATTTTGCGCTAAAAGGAAAAACCTAATGCATAGAGATAGATTCACTGGTGCTAATAGATTCAGCCGAGTTACTCGATGAGTACTTAAAGTAAGTAGATGTAGTCGGTGAGAGGTTTTTTTTAAACATTTTTAGAGTTTCATAAGGAAAGTTGGTTGACTGCCGTTAATACCTGGATAACGTGGGATTACCGAGTGAAAAAAATATGACGATTTTGGCGTTTTTCTTTCAACTTAGATCCAAGTAATGCAACCAATAGATTTTGCGAAGCTCGCACAGCCATCGGTCTACGTGCGTCGCATGATAACTTCAATGTTTTATGGAACCTAAAGTAACCATTATCTAAAGTAGTAACCCTTTAGGTTTCTGGTACAAATGGGTCAGCATCACGTTTCTGAAAGCTCACACACTCCTTCGTAAGCTCCTTAATGCCGCGTGAAGTAGATTTTGCATGAACATACTAATAGTCGTATTTCAGTAGACAAACTGTGGTTAGGGCCATACTGGTTCTCTCCGTAGGTCTCTGTTACTCAGGTGTCCCACTACATAAATTGACCTTCTGGCAAAAAAAACTTACTTAACCCGAGGAATTTATTTTCAGTGACGTTTGAAAATTTCCGCTTTGGGATTTTTAGTGAGAAACTAAGTACTCACATAACAAGAGGTTGTTTAGTCATGTTGGAAAGCATCGGTAAAACACAGCTGAACTCTGACGAATATTCTGACTTCAGGCAGAATCACTCAAAGGGTTTGATTCGCAACACTGCTGGTTGAAATTCATCAAGCAGGAAAGGCTTTGCAGTGCCGTCACCAAATCATATTCCACATTATGTCACCTGATGTGTACTGAAGTTGTTTGCCGATTAGAGACCAGTAAGTCAAAGTGAATTTTATATAAGATCTGCTACAAGAAGTGAATTCAAACTACCAATGATTCTGAACAAGATGAAACAGCTGCAAAGTTTGACATGGTCTTTACAGTGTCAAATGATGAATTTTGTTTCCAACATGTCTAGGCGTCTGATCTTTCATAAGCTGAAAAACAAATGTGCTTATGTTTGTCACCTGTGTGTCGATTTTTTGAACGAAGCCTGCTCCAAACCCGTCTATTGCAGTCGTGAAAATGCACCTTGCCGCACCTGATGTAACGAGAGAATTTCCAAGTAGGAATACTTATTTGAAGGCTCAACTCAAACGCGATCAAAAGTTGGTGAGTTTCTTCTTCTTACTATGGGCAATAAAATGATGGTTTTATAAAACGCCAAGATCGCTACTGATTTGATACTCGTTTACCTTCCACCATCGTAATCTTTTCGAACCTTCATGTGGGAATCAGCGGCTTCATTTCCATCCCCATGCTCTTTCTGAGTAACTTTGAGTAGGCCTCCCTTGACCTTGCTTGTTTATTTTCGATTTACTGCGGTCAATTTTCGACAGTTTCTGCCATATGTAAATCAGTTATACAACTTGGGGAGATATATTTTAGTAATAAACGTATGTACTCTTTTAAGTGTTTTTAGGTATTCTTGAAAGCTCGTTTTTAAAGTCCAAGTTGTTCAACGTGACGTCTTCGCAGATGGTCTCTAGGGCTCCTGTCAAATAAACTGAAGGATCAGATACCCGGTTGAATCTTTGTAGGGGCATCCGGCCTACTTGCATGTATATGAATGTAAAAAACTCTCTGTTTTTTGGGAAAAATTACAAGCAAGCGCAAACCTAATGAGGTATTGTCTTATCACTCAAACACCACTCAACTGGGAATTGATCAACCACTTCAAAGCGAACTTGAAGTACGGCGTTTCTCGCACATTTTAATGAGACCGATTAATCGCAACAGTGCTGATTGTTGCCAGGCCCGCTTAAACGTTATCGAAGCCTAGTGAGTAATGTCTTGATCATATGACAGCTGTAAGCAAGCGCGGAAAGTTTGAATAAAGCCTAGCGGTATTACTGCTTAGTTAATTTCTGGCATAGAAAATATACGATCGATACGCCTATGAATATCACAAAGGTAAAGTGACGTAGCATATGACGCTTTTACTGTAAAAATTGCGTGTGTCAACGTTGACTGTCGAGGCCGAGCTGATTTGTTTGGTACCAGGCCGATGGTAACCTATTGTGGTTTTGATTGATGGGTGATTAAAACGGCAATGACATTACAAGCCGGTCGTTACTGAATGCTAAATTTGAATAATTTTCGGTATACAGTTCTAGGAAGCAAATTGAAAAACTGTATTTTTGCATGCGCTTCGAAAAAATACTTTTCTGTTAAAATCTAGCTCACATCTTCCTAAGATAATTGGATGATTCCAACAAGTGTTTTCGATGCCAAAACCTATCGGTTGTGGACGTTGCAGCTGGCCTCAAAGTGCTTCACACTGTAATTCTAAAATTCAGACACCCGGTAACTCCAAATACTTCTACAGTTAAATTATATATGTATTACTAGTACTGTTTAGTCTTAACAGATCGATGTGCCACTGCATCTTGCCGGAAATAAACACATGCAGTGGTACGAAGCGCTCGAGAAATCAGCACAGCAGCCAAGAGCATTCGTCTGACTGGATACCCATAACGCTGAATCCCAAGTCCTCTGGAGTTTTCTGCATAGAGTATTTGAAACAGCTGTCATAACAGATCGGGGGGGGGGGAGTCTGAATAGTCACAACCTAATATCGATAGGGAGTTTGACTGAATTATCCAGATGACTCTAAGACAAGCTGGCATTCTGTATGTTCATGTAGGCAAGTTAAAACTGTCTGCAGAAACGCAGCAGTTTGACACTCCACCAGTGGTCCAGACTGTTGCAAACCGAGCTGCATTCGGACATTGTTTAAGCGGATCAAGACAAGCCGCAACACCGTGAAATCCGACGCTTAGAAAAAGAAAGTTTGCACGATAGGTTTTTCAAGAAGAGCTAGTTGGAGAATTTTCTCTAGAACTCCTTTAGAAAGTGAAACTGAGCCTCATCCACAGTACAAACAGAATGCAAAATTTTTGCGCTGAATAATTACTAATCCAGGATAATTTTCAAATGACCGTAGGGCTATTACAACAATGGGATATTATGATGGGCTAAAAATCACACGGACGTACTACGAACAATACCATCAAAGTCAAAAAAAGGTCCTCTAATACTAAACAGGCTTAGTGTTGCATACAAAGTTTATTGCGAAAATTAAGACAAACAGAAAGCGAAACAAACGGAAAAGAACCTATGGGCCAGACCCCCTTCCAAAACAACAAAAGATTTCATACCAATGTCACTTTTCAGGATGCACTGCTGAACTTACATCCGAGATACGGCTGTTTCCAATCCGTCCGGCACTAGTTGGCACTCGGGGTGATACAGATCGATTGCTGCCCAGGCAACGGTAATTAATGTGTTGTTCCTTCCACAAATAACTGACCAGTGGCAAAACTGGACAGATTTACCTATAGTCGCAAAACAGAAAACAGCCAATTTGCGAAATACATCAGTGTCAACAAAGTTTCCCCTCTCAAGCATAAATGTGTGATAAAAGAAAATTGAAATACTTTGGATACGGTCGGATTAAATTTTTTAGCCATTTCAGGAAAGTTTGCTGTAATGGAGAAAATGTGACAAACTACCTATACGTATCGAAGTCCATACTAGGTGTTAGACACCCTCCTGTAGGTACCGGCTCGGTAGTCAGTCTCCATTTAAGTGGAAGTTCAGCTGGTTGACTAACTTACTTTTCCAGCGATTCATTTTAGGTCAACATGTTTACCAATGTCGTTGTGTTACTGATCTTCTTAATCATATCGGAAAACCGAGTGTGTATTATCGGTTGTCAATAATTAGAAAACACCTGTCCTAGCCCAATAATTCAATTTCGGGTTCAAAACTGATGTCTATTTAAGTATCTTCAACTTTCCCACATAAAATTTTTATCTTTAAAAGTAAGATTGAAATGTTTTATGGTGCCAAGTTAAAACAGAATTCCAACGGTTAAAAAAATGCCGCAAGTCGGATAGGTTACGATAGCACGCGCATAAAATATTGTAAAATAACCTGAGCTGTTTAATTCTTGTCGACGTGCTAACTAAAGCATCGTTTCCCTCACGTCAAGGTTATTTTTTCAATCCGGACGAATTTCTTCAACTTTTTCTAATTTTGGCAGAAGGTGTAACTTATACATATCGTGCATCAAACGATGTGCTTTTATCAACATAACTAAGCCATCACTTGTTTCAAGCCTCCGGATGGAATAAATAGGGGACAATCTATTTGAAGCTGTGATCTCTTCATATCGAAAGAAGCTCGAGGGGATAATGTGTGTTGGTGGCTCCAGTGAAAAACGCCATTAGAGCAACCGCTACCGAATAGATGGATCTAACCAATCAGATGGCAAACGTGAGCGGAAGCAGAACTCAAACATAAAATGCGCGTTCTTTATTAGCCCTATTTGAGTGTTTGTAGGTTAAATACGGAACAATGCCTCTCTTATCTGATCAGCGGAAGCCAGTACAACCTCGATATCCATAGAGACGTCCCCACGTGAGCAGCAGTCATGAACATGAGCACGGCGGATTATAGAAGCCGCTTTCAATATCTTGGATAACCTGGAAGTCCTTCACATCAGTCAAACGTAACCGGCTTTCACTTGAAAGCAAAAGTCCACTAGGCTTCCCAGTTGTCTCTGAGTTGTCCATATTCTGCTCACATTTCGTGTTAGTTTCTCTATTGAATTCTCATGATTTGGTTGTTACCGACATATATGCAAATGTGGAAGTCAAACCGGTAAGAAATACTTATTCAACAACCAAGAAATTGAACAGTATATGGGCACCTTACCTGAATCTATTCAGAATTCATGCTTTCTACAATAAACAACCATCATGAGTGATTTTCGGTGATCAGATGGCCACATTATACTCACCTTCTCTGGTTGCACAATTAACAGTGTTCCAGAAATACGGGACTGTGATTGGACGAAATTTTCGTAGTAATTAACCATCTCTGACCATTCTGTCATCACCATGTGTACTTAGCTAATACCCGCGGACCAATTATATTTATTTGTGATGTTGCAGATCAAATCGGTGATTTCGAGAAAGTTCGTGTTGGAAGGATCATGGTTTTCTGTTTTCCGAGTATACGAAAGGAGATATTTGAGTTCTGTCACGATTCAGATTCGCAGCGCCAATATTTTGAAAACTTACCACATGAATGTAATGTGGCAACCAGTTGTAGAACTGCTGAATATGCTGCATGCTGCACTTCCCGGACGCATCGCAAATATGTACCGTGCACATTATCCGGCACCAAGGGGTAGGTTGGACAGTTCACTTCATATGTGTTTGAGATGAATTTTATGCATTTTCTAACAGTATGCAATTCTAAAATTACCACTCGTGGAAGCAGTTGATGGAGCAGGATGTTTTTGTTGATGCAACAGTAGTGTTCACATTTTAACCACGCTATTTCAAGGTGCGGAAACGCACCTAACTCCCCCCTACGCACGATACACGGCTCCACAAGAGGTGGGCATGTGATGCAGCTGCGAATAGAGCCAACGGCTGGGTGGCACGGATGCGCATTTGCATTCGTAAGTGTTGGCGAAATGTGACAGATGACAAGTGCGACCATTCAACTTCTTTTCATTGAATATCTCTTGTTACGCTTTGTAGAACGGGTCTGGTGGGAGAAATGGGTGAATTTATTTTACATATGCCATCAATAACATTCTGTTCAAGAACAAATGATGCTGGTGCAGACGAGCCACCAGTATTATATGACGTGGTATTGTGACTAAACAAGGTCAAATTTAACTTCGGGTTTGGTGCACATCAGTTTTGCGCTTGACAGGCGATACTGCATTAAAACTTTTGCGTTTCAAGTTGCATCTTACGCGACTATTATTCTCTCGAACGAAGGTTAAAGTTTTCGTCGTTTCGGGTGACTCACAATTAGAAATCCATTTTTGAGCCAACGAGAATAAATTATACACTCGGAAAATTTGAAAAACTTTGTTCTCAGGTATGTTAGGCCCAGTCGAGAGAAGTAGAGTGAACAATGAGCATTGTTTGAACATCACACGGACGTTGAGAAAAAACGCTAGAACCTAGGAAAGCGATAGGCGGCAAGATATGACTACGTAATAGTTTAGACCAGATATGAACGCTGATACCCTGTACGTACACTAGTGACTACCTTGCGCCACGGTTTAGCTGTCTGTGGTCATTACAGAACCGCGTATTGCACGCGAGTCAAGAGAAATCAGTCAGCATAAATACCGATCCGGCTGTAGTAGCGTTCTTCGCCTTTTCAAATCCAAGCTGGCGCTTGCTGGTAGACCTGTTTATTGCACTTTCTTTCTGCTCATACAGGAATCCTGTTCCTGATTGTTCCTTCTTCGCCAAACACCATCAAGTGTTTGGGACTCTTGAAATCAAGCTTGAGTGCATAGCACGGCAGTTTACTTGCCTGGCCTGTAGGGGTGACTGGTTAACCCTACCGATGGATTGTGCGCCAGTTGTCTCTCTCCCCTATCATTTCGGTGATGATTCCGATGCCGGAAGATGCGGTTATGAAACTTTATGAGCATACTAAAGGTGGTTCTCTCCGGTAACTTTAACGTGGCTCTACAGTTCATCTTGTAGTTCTTCATGGAAACTAAGTCTTCGTGTGATTCCGGCTAGAATCTGAAAGATGGCTCGAGCCATCGAAATGGAGTTACTCAAACCACCAATCAAATGCGGCAGACCCACTCCCTAGTGCAACACAATTTGTGAGTAGAGCAATGAGATTGATTAAAGGTAAATTTTAATCAGTCAGTTGCAACAAAGGAAACCAGCTGATCTTTGAAAACTATATGAATGTAGGGACGCAAAGGGCAAGTATTCACTCAGCTGTCCACTGATGATTTCTTCTTGAATGGTGATGAAACTTTCGCAAGTTGATTGTCATGCTGAGCGGACAAACCAACAGCCACCTGATCAAGCGCGTCATTAGTAAAACGCTTCTGTTCTTTAGTACTCATGAGTAACTCGGGTATAACTTGCAAAACATTGTTTTTGGTTGTCGAAATCTGGAGGGAAGAATGACCCTGGGCAAAACATTGAAACCAATGCACGGTGTGAACCAGTTTGGGGCATACCAATTTGCGCCTAGCAAGGATGCCAAGTGCTTTACGAGGGAAGGATTCTTCATTACTATCGAGCGCATGAAATTTTGATCAACGCTGGAAAGAGGGATAATTTAATCCGGTGCCTTCATCTTTCGGTTTGGGCCAACCAGATTAGTCACTTAGGACAGAGGAGTACTCAGTGACGTTCGAAAGGATGTACTATAGCTATATATTCTACTACTCAAAAGCAATCAAGGAATAATTATCAGTAAATGCAACCGTTAATTTTCCAGTAAATCCACCTGAACCTACTTACTAAGTTTGGCGTTCTCGAGCAGTTCAGTCACAGTCTTGTTTACCTTTCTCCTGCGCTTGATCAAACGCAAAACAGTACATAATTCAAGGATACTGAGTAAGTTGGTATATCTGTTGGTACATCTATCTATATCTAGTTGGTATATCTATTGGTTCATCCCAATAAATAACTGTCGCTTTTCTTGTGAATTCATTTTTCGTGGTTGCACTCGCGGACAGACCACTTATTAGAATAACCCAATCGTCAGAATCAGCCACTCTGGGTTGGCTAATCAGTTGATCTCCCCGAAAATGTGAAACTATATCTCTCGTCGGATTTCTGATTAATATTGGATAAAACGACACATGACCTTACAAGAGTAGGTGTTTGAATTACCAGCATAAAAGTGAAGGACATTTTGCTTTCACGAACCATTTGGTAAAAATGTCTCTGAAACGGCTCCATGATGTTAGTCCTTTGAAGCCTGAGTATAACCAGACATTGGATATATAGCATTTACGTTAAAGGATAGAACAAAAATATCATTCTTCCTTTTTAAGTTGTATATAGAAAGTGTAAACAATCCAAGCTGTTTTGTTACCCATTTGATGAATCCGATTTCGCCACCAAAAGGTCTTCCCTGTTCTTACTGGTTCTTGGCGTCTTAGTCCAACCTCAGGTTGCACGACTAGTTTTAACAGAAAACTGGCTTCAGCTACACTGGGATTGTGACAGGCGAAAATATAGAATAGCAGTAAATAAGCAACTTAGCCAACTCATTCACCTTTAAAGTACCCTCGCATGCACTTGTGGAAACTTATCTCAATGCAGCGTGTGTTAGTAGGCACTGCGATTGTGATTATGAGTACTGGTCTGGCAGAATTATTCTAATGATGCCCAACGTAGTTGATTATCAGTCCAACATTTGACGCAGCGAATGACGGAATTAGTAACGTCACGCAAAAGTCAAATGCTTTCTTCAGCCAAATATTACTTCGCACGTATTCTGGCTTATATTCGGTCGAATTTGATTTTAGGTGTGATTTCGAACAATGGCGAAACTTTCGTATTACTGATACATTCATTATCTGACGTATCTCCCAACCCGTTGGAATTTCAAACCCGCGATTTGGCAATAATTAGTCTCTCTGTAGGGGTTAATGAATATGCAGATAAAAACTTCTGACTATTCTTCCAAGCAACCGCTTGGATCAACCTAAACGGGTCGGTGGATAAGTGGCCCGTAGTATAGCTCCCTGAAGCTGTTAAATAAAACTTGAGGTGCTCAATCACCGTGCATTTTATTTATGGAGTGTTCGGGATCCTTCCTCAAATTTACTCTAAGTTACATCAAGTTTTGTGAGATTTTCTCACGAGTGTATTAATCAACAGCACACAATTTTAGTAGAGGAACAATTTACAATGAAAATAGGATAAAACAGACACTCACTGAGATATCCCCTCCTGCTAAACTGCGGTTCCCTCTTTATAGTTCATCAGTGCTGGCTGAAAAGTTAAAGCTGACCCATCTCTGTTAGAGTGTTATACAAGCCAGATTAATCCCCCTAACTGGTGCCAACCAAAGAGAATAAAAGAACACTTTATCAGTTCTTTCGGAGTTCTCTCGGAGGATATAGGCCACCGGGTGAACCCAACGGAGTCAATTACCAGCACTTATAGGGTTCTAAATAGTTAATCAAAAACAGCTCAACATGTAACATTCGTACCAGTCTACTCTGTCCAACCACGTCCCGACACTCCTCTGTGACTGAGTATGGTCTAAATGATGAATTTTATTTCGTTTGCAAGCTAATCACAACGTACTTTCTTTTGAAGTCTTGCCTGTGCTTATCGAAGCACAGCTAACCAAGAAACTAGACCGTACTCTCTTGATTTGACAGAGTGAATTAGCATCTTGACATGCCTATTCTAGATGTAATGTCGGTATGGCTACTTCCTACCTTTGTACGTCATACCCAGTTCAGTTTTACCGATAAATTCTATCGATAAAATAAGGGAGTTGTATTGGAATTCCATTTGGGTCTATGGCTGGTAGATCTATTTGTCAGTGAACTTGTATTACAACGGCCAAGTACGGTTGTTCGTTAGGTAAGTTTCACAGTGTAGCCGCTATGTAGAGGATGATTTCATGCATTTAAACGATAATATCAGCTAAGCCAAGGTCGTGAATAAGCGCAACTCAGTTCACCTTGACATGAAGCTTATTGTTGAACCTGGGGATAACAGTCAGCTAAATTTCCTAACGTGGATATTCCAAAGAAAGCCGATGAAACAGTGGTGGGTGATATCATTTTACGTCTTTTAATTAAGGAACAAACTGTGTATATAAATTTTGAGACGGGAGCTGGCAGCCATTTTGAAGACACCCATACTTAAATTCGACCCAAAATTGTCGATAGGGAGTTCTGCTAGGTTAACCGTCGGCATGCCCGGACCCAACAGACACCGGTCAATATAACTACTTTGCTAGTTCCTCATGGGCACAACAAAGGCAAACCATAATCCAATGTTTTTGAATGAAACAGCAATAAGTGCAGGTCCCCAGAGTGCAACCAAAAAGAACCAAAGTTTTACAGTGTATAATTTTGCAAACCGGTTACTCCGAGAGATTCTCACTCAGATACCTGCAGTCTACAAAACAACGAGCTGAAGAGGACATTGCGGAAAAGTCTGTCTATATGAATGTCTTTTAAAACGAAAACTCTGTGAAGACGTGGTACATGTGGCCATTAACTTGTTCTCGAGTTTCAGTTTCAGCCTCGCAATCACGATACATATGAAAGACAAACTGCCAGGTGCTATTACTAGCTTATCTGTGTGCTCATATGTATACTCGTGTCCAAAAGAATGTGTTTGTCCTGAGACAGAACGGTTTTCTGACAGGATAGGTGAATATAAAACAATTTCTTTGAGGTGCGATCCAGTCAGATGTGTTAGTTTGTGTCATATGACGGATGCCTCAGAACCAGCCAGGAAAAATTTAATTCAGAATTCTATTCATCGAAAAAGCTTGCGTAACCCGACTAGGTAACCCAGAATTATCCAAAATAGGCGCATGCAGTATTTTGTTCTTGCGTGCAAACTACTCAACCAAGCCGATTTGGTTTAACTATGAAGTAATCCGCCTGATCTCCTGACTCATCGAACTGCGTGCCCTTTCTATTTTTTTATTTTTGTGCCCGTAAATTTATCTAGCCCCGCACGAAATTTCTGTAAAATGTCATGTAGAATTTTAATACAATAACCGATAAGCGCTGTCACAAAAACAAGATTAGTTCGTTAGCTTTGTTCCTACCATACGTTTAAAACTGCAAATTCAGTCTTGCGGAAAGACAGTGGCATACCTTATGAACAATACTAAAACGATTTCTTCTTTAGATCTCTGAAAAAGTCTTCTCCCACAAAGGGAGTAGGAGATCATGCGTGTATTGTTTTGGGTGGATGAACGACGCTGCGTTAAGGACGTAATTTGTTACAAATCACTTTCGCCCGCCGTGATTTTTTGAAAACCAAAGTTTACTGCAATTCTTTATCCGGTTTGCAAAGCCTCACCGATGTCGCAGGCCTTTCCACGGTTTGAAATTTTTGGTGCCCTTGGATTAGACCAATATCCAAGTAAACTTCGGGCGGAACCACTAGATCTTTTGTGTGTAGGCTTCATTGCGCCTGCAAAACATTGGTAGCCAACCAGCAAAAGTTGCTTCGTGTATCACAAAGTACGGGCAAATTAAGTTGTTTTGGACTGAAGAGTTCTAGGCTATATTTGACCCGTTTTGACCTCAGTTTTACCGTTATCTCACAAGATCCGCTTATTAGGGACACAAAATGTTGTCTTTCTTTGAAGCTTTGCAAGCAAGCGTGATTTCTCCGCTTGAGTCGTCCGATTACTGTGCTCATGTGAGTCCACCAAAGAGGCCCACATGTGTGGCGTCTGTAAAAATGATTCTTTTTAGTGAATTCGATTTTTAACCTTGCGCATTTCATTTCCGTCAGATTGGATTTTTGCCTAGTCTGCTAAAATGTACTGAAAATCAAATGTTGTATGATAGATGTCTTAGGCCATTTTCAAAAGTCAGCCACTAACGCATAGCTTTTGTCTGGCGAAGAGGCAACTGTTGTTTGTTAAACTCTTTTTTCCAGTAAGTGGGTATACCCAGTCTAAAAAGGTTATGAGCCACAGGTGTGCACACAAAATTGTGCTTGACCTTCGGACAAAAACCTGAAACCACAAATGGCCGTGTAACTTAAACCTTCCGCTGGAAGCACGCGGCGGCTTTCCAAGCAACACAGCGTTTGTCTGAATTGCCGTCTCTAGAAATGCTGAACTTAGTCCATCTGGTACGCCAGCTAACAATTCCAAACAACGTTACCGCGCGGTTAAATTTTAGTCGGTGTGGCAACTAGACGTCCAAGTGACACGAGGTAGAACAAAATGCGCTGACAAGCAATAACGAGTTGAGTGTTAGTGCTTAGTTTTTCAAGCACTGGAATGCACGCAGCTTGGCAAAAATCACTGCTAATTTGAGCTAATGGAGAATTAGTCTCCTAGAAAATGCATGCGGATTATTGTAACTAACTAGTAACTATAGTTTATTGGGAAGCAACACCATCAGTGAAATCAGTGTGCAGAAACGTGGTTGTGGTAAGAAAACTAGTTGCAATTTTTTTAATTCAAGTTTATTGATACCCTTAGTCACTCGAAAGCTAGATTCTGCTGACCGTTTAGTTCGACTTGTTGTTTCGCATCAAGTGCCCACTAAAAATTCAAATAAATGATTTGGACTGCACTGGACACTTCTGGAAGATGGTTGCTGATCTTGTGCATTCTCCTTTATCTGTCATAGATTATAAGCATCACCCAAGTGGACCAGCTGTTTGACTGGACACTGTGTGCCCCTGTTATAGAAAGCAAACTGGTCTACTCGGATTACTACACCATGCGATTTAGATTGGTCATTGGTCTCAATCATCCTTTGCCTGTTTTGCCGACCATCATTCATCGAGAACTGTACTTGAACGAGCGGTTTGGTGCAACGTTCATGCGATGTGTGCAAACAATGAAGATTATTTATGAGTTCCCACATTATGGTGAGTCCCAGATGACTGACCTGTATTCTTCCGTCCAGTTTATCAGAACCGCACCGGTTTTGCGAAGTTGTGATTTCTCTGGTTTTGGTGACCTACAGCTAAGGTTTTTACCTGTCAGTGGCACAAGCAACCCACTCATCTGTTGCGCATACTCTTGGTGTACAGCTGTTATCAGGGAAAATATAAGTCTATCTTACGTCCAAGGAGCTCAAGCATGGGTAGAAGGAACATAAAAATCGTGGATAAACACCGGAAGAACATGTTTCTTTTAGGATCAACTTAGTTATCTCAGGGACGAGCTGTTTGGGAAATAAGCAATTCGGTAGGGAAATCTAGTGTTTGTGAAGGGTATATCCATGAATTTAAGAAAGCTTCAAGGCCTGAAAAACTGCAAGCGACACGTCTTTGAGCTGCTGTTGTTAACTCGTAAATACTCATGAGGACGCAACCATTCTCCTTAAAACAACAAAGCTAACCCAACTTGCACGTATAACCTGGATTTTTTTATACTTTCTTAACCGTTTCCTGGTAAGGTTAGATCGCCATATTTCTGCATTGTTATAGGATGAGTCGTTAACGCATCCTGGTGATGACGAAAACCGAGGATGGAAGGTCGTGCATAAAAATCCCGGTGAACATCCATAAGTGCATCGCTGAAAAGCTATCAGTAATGTCAGGTAGACATGCAGAAAATAAATTTAGAAGTATAAAAAGTGATGGTTGAAAATGCAGTGACAACCTAAAAATAATAAACTTCTTAGACGAGAGCAGGCGTTACTAATTGGAATATCTGCCCTCTCCATATATCCCACAGTTTCAAGGGATTTCGAAACCTCATAAGCACGTCTGCTTTCTGTGAACCGCTTTGGATATATGAAACTCCAAGCTTCATGCAAATGATAAATAGTCATCCGTTACGCTGGAACCATCGAGGACTTGATTCATATGACGTTAAACTTGTCTGAAATTGTGGACCAAATCTAGCTCCTGAATGTAGTAAGCCGTCAAGCGTTTTCCCTGATCTTTCCTACTTCTTCCCTTAGAATTGTTCTTCTAGAAATAATTAAAGTCAGTAGTTGCCACCACAATCGCAATTCCACGATATATATATATATATATATATATATATATATATATATATTCTATCTTACAGAAGGCCCCATTAGACCCGTACGAAATTCCGCTGTCATTTGATGAGTAGGTTTACAGGCTGGCAAAAAGCTCAGTTGTGGGTCTTTTTTATCCTGGATATTCGTTGGCTTCAGTCTTTGACTTCGCAAACTAAAATGAGGCATTTCGAAGCCATCCGGTGTCTGAATCTACATTATCGTGTGAATGCCTATCAAAATTCAGTGGCATTTAAGGGTTTCTGAAGAAGACGTTTCCTGATGAATGTCCAATCTTCAATATAACAGTTGGAATAACATAATTGAGGTTTAAGATGAAAACCGGAAGTGCACGGAAATAGTTGAAACAAGTGGAATTACATTTCACTCACCCTCTTCTTTACTCAGTGCAGTACGATAGCAACTACGCGCTTGGCAGAACGAGTTTGTGAGCAGCAAAATGTTTGGTTATGTCCCTAATGCTCACTCAGTGGAAACCACACATCAGACACCAAGGGATTCGGTCTCTCAAACAATCTCTAGGTTTACAGGAGACCTCACAAGGAGTTCAAGAAGACATCCTAACCATGAAAGAGCCACGAAGATGGTTTTGCTTTCATCAAGTGAGGTAAAAGTATTTCAAGTCAATCTAAGAAACCTGCTTCATTTTCTTGACGTCAAAGCGTCCTGATGGTCTTCATCGGATGTCTCGGGAAAATCCCTTTTGTGGCCCACTATGAATCTCATAGTGGCTCGTTAGATATATGGAACAGTGAATTGAAAAGACGTCTGGAAGTCACGAGGTATGTGCACATGTTATCCGCCCCACGGCACAACTCAGTTCCACGTCAGATTTGGACAGTTGCATCATGTTATGCTAAGTATCGTGAGATTGTGTGGAAAATTCCTGATCACAAAGTCATAACTTTTATCTGTCATAAATTTGACTTCGGCCTAGATAACTGAAAGCTCGCTGTATCCTGAATTTTGCTTTCTTTCTAACAGTATGATCCTCCTGACCCGAGGAAAAGCAAAAATGATCAAGGAAGTAACTTGATCTCCGAGAACCAACACAATAAACTTCAACGTTGTTTACCACACAAATCTCAGAAAGCGCACAGACTCTATTTTATTTCGTTTTCAGAGACAATGTACCTCAGAAATAACCTGGATGTTGGTGAGTCGATTGTTAGATGATATGCGTCATCTAGAAAATCCACAGTACTTCTTACGGCAATGGATCTTGTAGTCTTCAGTCCCCACTTGTAAGAGCAAACGATTAGTTTAAATCAACCGACTCATAAAAACTCAGTTACTTAGTTATGTTTAAGTAATCTATGATAGATTGCCATAGTAACGAAATTATTAAACGTTTTTTAGAACAAATACGGCTCACTGAGAATGAGGGAAGTAGTATTCAGGCAGTGCCCCCATTGGGTAGACCACATATTACGATAAATAATAATACACAATACACATATTACACGTTACAATTTTCGCATATTGAAACAACGCATTGCAACAGTTAGGTGAGTAGAGTACAGCTGCCGTCCTTCTTTCTCAGGCTCCCGTTCTATTTTGACTAACAGTTTTACGACGCCGTGGAAGAATATTCAACTGCGGGATGAGGATGTCTATTTCGGCATAAGGTCAAAGAAAATGACCTTTTAAATAAAAACCAGTGCCTAATCCCACTGTAAAACCAGTAACTCGTGAAAATGAATAGAGTTCAGCACGTTTCCCGTATCTATAATGATTTCGTCATTTTGGAGTAGCCTCAACGGGAAAATTTACAGGCATAACCCTCTATAAACGTGATACTGTAACGCCATCATGAGCAATCCACACATGTAATGGTACATCTGTAGTGGTTCCAGCCTACTAATAACGTGTTTCCGCACAAGTCAGGTAACCCACCAATATTGACGTCATCAGTAGTATGTTCGAATAGCGGCAAGTTGGGTGTGGGTTGTCGGTAGCTGATTGGGTGGATCTTGATCTGTTAGCCGAGCTTGGAATTTGACCTATAAACTCTTTGCCACCATTCTAGCAGACATCATCGATGAGGGGTTCGGTTGGTCTGGTTGTTCTGACCATCATTCTGGAAGCTGGTGAAGTCTTACGGATATTTGGTTATTAGACAGATAGTTGGCGCGAGAGTTTTGACTTTGACGGAGTAAGATGCACACTCACATCACTCTGGTTTGAACAGTCGTACTGCTCCGCTGGGTGTACAGGATTTTAACTTTTGAAGTGTTTTTTTCGACTTTGATAGACTCGGTAGGTTTTTCAGCAGTGACCTCGACCAGATTGGCAGCCGTCAGATTTACCAAAACAAAGCGGTAAAAGTAATATCCTGTCTGATTAGCTGCCAAATCGTCAGCATTTGAGACATTTAGCGAAGCGTATGACCTCTTCTGTCGTTGATTTGAATAACCACGAATGAAATATACGTGCGAATAAAACTAGTTTAAGGAGCTACTAATTGGTGCTTTTAAGGTTGAAACTAAAAAGCAAGACTTCAGTGGTTAATTCTATTTGTGTATGGTTACAGACTCTTCAGTGGCCATGAAATGGCGACACAGCCGACGGTGTATTCAGTCGTCGGCGTGACGGGTCACCTAGTATCCATCCCGAAAAATGAAGTATACGAATCTTTTCAGATGCCTCACCTAAGGTTTTCATACCTAGCGGCTGCGTCACTGACTGCTCATCACCTTTTTTCACCCTCTGAAGAGCACCGAAAACTAGCCTGGTTTGATCATGCATTGTCCGTGCACGAGTTTTTTGCAATGTTTTTGTACATTCTCACTGATCGCCTAGCGCACCTAGAAGCCAGTTGGCAGTGATAGTTTCACCTAGAAAAGTAAAGAACTGCACCGAATTCGCAAGTGTCGGGGACGATTTGGACAGCTGTTCGTGATTCCAGAATTATACTTTCTAAATGGATGTAAATGCCTCGTAAGACATTGAAGGTTTTATCTAACGCTACTCAGCAAAACATAAAGAGATCTTTGTGCCTTCGGTGCTTTGAGTCAAGCACCCTAAAACAATGACGAAGTAAATCAACAACTTACCCAATCGATCAAGTGGTGGACGGCCACGATTCCTCGGACTTGTAGATATTTACACTCCAGAAAGAAATCGTTTCACATGTTTCAGGGTTATTAAATTCTATTGCAATGACGCCGAAATAAATAATAAAGAAATTCTCAGACTTAAGCTTTCTGAATTTGGTTGGTGCGTTAAACAACACTTGGTGAAACAACACTCTCCTCACCTGTCTGACAGTGCCAAACACAGTCACCGGAAATCTCGACGTGCGGTTCAGATGATTTATGGTTTACATAGGTCAGTCGGCAACAACTGTGGAAGTTGGATTTTTCATGCAGTTATGTGAATAGTTTGTTAATTTCATGAGAGAAAGAAGCCCCATAACAGGATAAATTTGGTTCGGCTACTTCACACACCCATTCAGCCGTTTACATACATTCGTAAACAAGGTTGGCGCACGACAACGGACAGATGGTTGTGGGTAGCTAATCTGACAAACAAGCACACCGACCAGTGCTCAAAGGTCGTCAGACCCCAGACCAAGTTAGATAAAAGTAATAAGGCTGCGAGGCGGCCTTTGTGTAGCACATTCAGTTGAAAAATATCATAAACCAGAGACATCTGTAGGGTGCTTCTCGACTTGTCAGCATGCATTAGCTTCATCTACAGTGTGGAGTTACCATTAAACATTTTAAAAACTCTTCAAACTACCAACAATCCATAAGTAGGTCAGAGGATGAATGAAATTCAATTGATGAGTAAAACTTCCGTCTAGGAAGTCGTCACTCGAGGAGCCAGTCCAGAGGTGACTACATGATATACATCCCGTGAATGAGGGGAAAATGACGCTGTATCCTGTCTAAGTATGGGCTAATCACACCGCTGTTCAGTCGCTCGCGGCCAGGAGTTCACGGATTCGAGAATTCCTGGTGTTTCATAAGATGAGTGCCGCTGACTATTCCCAAAAAGGATGAAGCTGTGCTTCTCGGCTCTTCAGCATAGACTGGCTTCACTTACAGGACGAAACCTCCACTGAAAATCACCAAACCTGCTCACACTACAAACAATACTGAGATATCTCGAGTATCATCCTATCCTAAATGTGAAGTGAGCCTTGAGCAACAAATTCACTGGCTGAGTAAAATAAACTAGTTGTTCGGCTGGGATTCACTTGAGTCTCCACAGCACACATGAGCGTCTTGCTCATGCAACATGAAAGTAAGTTTCCGTTCTACACCTTCAATTTTACTTGGATATACACTGCATTCAAAGTGACTACTTTTACTACCCTACGTTTCACTATCGCAAACACCCAAGGAAGCCAAACTGCTTGTTACAAGTAGGGGAAATATATGACGGTGCTTCTAGGCGACCTTTTTGTATTCGTGGACTGAAGTATATGTAGTGCCGTATCAAGAAACCTCATTTCAGGTTTCGCTTTGCCCGGAGAATGAGCATAGCCAGGTGGAACATGATCAAGATCTGGCGCATCAGCTACCAGCTAAAGTATTGAACTGTAGATAATAGACTAAAATTATGTATAGACACACTCAAGTATGGTGGTAACTCATGGTTAACAAATTTGATAATGATCGTGATCTCCGTTATTAGAATGTTCACAAAATTCTCTTCAGAACTGATGGCTGGTTTTCCGTAAATGATGTCTAACAGGTGTAATAATCTCTGGACGCTTGAAAGTAATGTTGCCCGAGAACCAGCTGCGGACGATGCATGCGTATGAAAACGACTGGGTACAGATGAACCTCACTGTCTGTAACTGGGTAGGTTTTTCAAACATATATTTATGCACTTCAAATCGACAAGGGTGTTTCGAAAGATATTTACTTGCAGCAACATTTCACATTATCCATTGCTTGTGGAGAGCAAATCAAATCAGAACGTAGCTGCATCCGTTCTTGTCCGAAGAGATCTTCTGGGTGAATTAAAATAGTTGGGTCTCATCCTGTTGTTGGGTTAGGTTAACATTGATCCAAAGCAGAAATAACTGTTCGAGTGTGAAACCAAATATCGTCTGAAGTGCGGATGCTTCCGATGAGAGTAACTACTTCTATTAATTTTTTAACTGGCACTAAGAAACCCAAATGAAAATCACACGAACTTCCAATCCTCGCCTTAGTAAATGTGACGAGACAATAAAGTGTGACAGAATTTCAATTCACTTTTCACTCGTACATTGAGACACAGTTAACACGGTCCTCTTAGATTTATCAATACTCTGCTGAACGGAAAACATAAACAGCCAATCAATACCAGTCGTACATTTCACACCGGTTTTTCGCTCTTACGTCTCACACGTTTGTTACAGTTTTGTTGGTGTTTCTTACGTTTCGTATCGGAATGTATCAGCACTAAAATTTTGTGACCCGTTCGGAGTGAATTCATCCAGAGCTTGATTAGGTCAAAATAACGTGCACCTAATCTGTGAAAAATTGCTAACTAATGGTCTCACATGAAATATTTCATAGGAAATATATTAAAACTGGCTGGCATCGTTTCAGCTCTTTCGGAGTTCATCAGGTAGGCGTGGGGTCCAAACGGATGTCTAACTTCATATCTGCCGAATCCCATTTTCAAGTATGAGAGAAAGTTGATAGAAATTCGGGGACCGTGTCCAATAGGTCGAAACTGATATTAGGATGTTAATGCCTATCAGCCAAACGTAAAAGATGCCCATTCAACTAGGCTGGCTTACCTAGCGAAATCTGGAACCTATCTTTCATAAGAGAGCAGCTATACTCCATAGGAAAAAAACCGGCTTAAACGCTCTTTAAACTGGACTACTTCTTCCATTCTACCATAATTTAATCATTCTGTTCCAAATGACTTGTTGATTTGGAACCTATAAACTTTGAATTCTACCGATCACCCTTTTCATTTTGGATAAATTTAGCTTGAACAGAGACTTCCGGGACAAATAGTCAAGTGCGTATTGTCTACAGTGGAGCAAGTAACGACGGGTCATCATGCCGCATCCATTGTCACCAGACTGAGACCCCACACCATTACGTGGGACTATCCGGTTCACGTGTTGTCTCAACTGAACTTCGGAATCTATCCTTGCGTATTTGCGGTGAAGTATTTTGAAGCCCACAAATTTGAAGGTATGTTTCCATGTACTTGCATGCATAAGCTCAGCCACTGGAAGCATTTCTACTTCTATCAGGTGGGCACAGAAGAAGCTGTCAGTGTCCTTTTGACCACGCCAGACCACTGATCGCTGAACCATGACAATCAGGTCCCCCATGATGTTCGATGACTGCTTGGAAGAGATAGCCTGACTACTCACGAGTAGCCAGACAGTTGCCTAAATAAGCCAATTACCCTATGAGGCCTTCGAAATGTGAAAATTTTATTCTACTTGATGAGGAATCTACACATACCGATCATCACTAATTCCTAATTATGTACTTATATGCAGAGAGTTTGGATGAATGTGCAGTGATCCACAAGGATTTCCGATTTTGTTAACCATGGTAGAGAGAATGATGACTAAGTCTACCTAATAAATAACATACCGCATTGTGTGCAGATAGGAGCTGATGCACTATGTTTCAACCAGAAAACTTCGTCCCTGGACAAATTGCTGCAGTCATTTTTTCGTCTATGACTATGACGAGTTCCACGAAACCCCGCCCCATACGGTCAACTTGTCTGTTCTCAATCGTTGATCCTTCCTTGACTGCTAAATGTACCTCGGGATGACCCATTGATTAACATAGCGGACTTCCGTTGCGACAAAGCCGGTTCAGTGCCTTGGATGGATGCCTTCAAATTCGCTGCTGGTCCTTGTCTTGAAAATGGTCTACATATGGTGTTACATCAGTAAAAGTAGCTAAAAAGACGCACCCCGCATGGCCTTCACCCTATTCATTTTGGCTAATGAGACCTTGTGGCCTGAGTACTAATTCTGCAGACACCAACAACGCAATCCAGAGGTTGTTTATGTCAGTAAATGACTGATAAAACATGAAGTTCAGAGGAGGAGACATTTGGACATCAAAAAAAGATAAAGATCCGGTCCCCAATTTTTTATTGGATATATGGACCTACTAACAGCCAGGCAGCGCACCCGAGCTAATATTTCGCCGCATTTACAGAGGAACACCTGAACACTGAAACGTGGGTATCTGAAGGCTGTACTTTTACGCTTTTCTGCTCATTTTCAGAATCCTAAATTTTACCACAATACAGATGCTTATCAAGTATATCTCCAAATCCAATTATCTACAACCTGAACTAAAAGTCTGTTGCATACAGGGAGGGTGATGTAGATGAAATCTTTAGTTCATTTGAGTAAACCATTAGCCCCGTTTACATGAAGGCTTGGTTGACATGTGATTCGGTGTTTTTGTTTTATATGGGGTTCCAATGAAAACGAAAAGCAATAAGTTTTCAAACCATTCAGTGGCATCACAAACATAGTTCCTTCAATGTTGCTACGTATTCATTTGGTTTCAAGGGATGCAAGGTTGACACAAGCTAAGAACAGTAATATATCACGTAGTTCCATCCGGTCGACCCCAAAGCCAAGCGAATTTACCTCAGAGCACTGGGCTGTTTCTGCCACTTATGCTTGTTCGTCGGTTGGCATAACGCTTAAACTGGAGGCATATGCAGGAGCAAATGTGCAAAGATCTCTGAAGGCGTTCACTAACTGAGCTTCAAGCAGAGTGAAATCACGATATACGTTGTTGAGCACATTCAATTCACAAGTTACGCTTTTGACTGGTTACTATCGCTCGAAATCTCATTGCGTCATCCACCTTTATCTAACAGGAAAATGCTAAATAATCAATGTGGTTTCAGTCAGTTTGGAATACTAAGCAAATCTAGAGGAAACGAAACACTGGATGTACTAATGAGCAGTCCTTTGCCAGCTTGACTCACGATGGTAGGTGTCATTCTAAGTTATACAGTCATCTCATTCTACGTCAGAAAATTCTCCACTTTCTCAGACCTCTCATTTTTCTTGCATTCAAAATACTCCAATCTTTGCATTTTTAGATTACCTGGTTCCTCAGTCTTCGGGCACCTAGAGGAATTTACCTGCAATCCCATGTGTTAAAGGTCAATACGATGTGAACAGTTTTCTGCCATTTAAGTACACTTTCTCGCTATCCTATTCGCACATAAAATGTCTAACAAATTTGTTCCCTTGAGACTAAAACTGGATCTTACTTGTGCATTGTTCGATCATTCGTATATTGCCAACAGTAGAAGCTGGTTCACAATTGTTGGGTGTATAACCGCAAGAATGGGGTACACATTCGAAAGCATCACGTGATTGCGCTTCCCCCAAGGTACTTTATACTGACTTCGGTCTATGACTTTGTAGTTCGAAACCCTGATAATTCCATCGTCTAAATCCTGTCGTAGACTGCTGTTTTTGCTTTTGGACAACACAGCTTATATGCAGCCATTGGAAGATATATGAACTTTCTGCTGGATTCTGACGGTCGAATAGTCGATATCATGGGGAGTGTGGTAAAAGACAAACCTAGTTATTGAATGTAACGGCAGTCGGATTACACAGATGCGGCTAATTGTAGCAATGAACTTCTCTTCTGTATGTTTTCCATGGTTGACTTAGTCACGAAAAGTTGTGTCTGAAGGCAAAACCTTGATGGTACTTCAGCGAAATGAATACTTCACGAGTACTAACACACAGGATTCTCAGGACCAAAACAAACGCTAGGTTGACAAGATGATTTGCCACCAAGTGTTGATCATCCAAAAACTCTGAAAGCCTTCGATATGGACCGGCATGTCTTTTGGTTACCCTGAATTGCGAAATGGTCCACCTCTGTGCCAAAATACGAACAGAATTACAAAAAACCGGGCTACTCAGTGCTAGACTCCAACATTTATCACACACATTTATCACACTAGTCCAGACAGCATTTGCGCAAAACAGACCACCGTTCCGTGCATCCGGCCAATGAATTTTACCTATATAGTAAGATTTTATTCGTTGAATGTTATAGCCTCCTAATTGTTCGACAGATTTGCCACAGTTCGTTCGTACTAGCACTAAAATGCTTCCAGTCTTGTGCATCACGGAGTACCCTGTGATCACAAACACAGTCCCTAAAATTCAACGGCTGAAAAGATATTAGTTCCTCAAAGTTTGAACTTCTGTTAGCTTAACTGTCCCAAAAGCATGGGCAATCGTTATCAGGTTATAAAAAAGTTTGTCAGTGCTGCCCCAGAATTCCTATCAACTCAATGAAATAAAGGACTTAGTTATCAACAATCAGGAGTTTGCAGGCAGAGTAAAAATCTATTTCCGCTATTGTGAGAAGGTCAGAAGAATGGTTCAATCAGAGCTCAGGGGTTATTCGTTCGATATTATGCCAACAGAGAAATCTGTGAGGGTTGGGAAGGTCGGTTTGAAGCTTAGCGTGGGTAGTGGCCAAAGCAGAGTACATGGTGTTGCATGTACACCTGGAGTGCTCAGTGCCAACGGAGCCAGTTGTTATTTCAGTTTATATACGTCACATCTAAGCATAGAATATTCAAATTTGACGTACTTCCAATCAAGGTCAGGGGGTTACTAAATGCGCGTGAACAACTGCTATTAACTATGCAACCTCAAACAACACGGTATGGGAGCAAATAACGCTATCTGGATCACAATATATTCACTTCGGGGGTGATAACTGTGTATGTAGGCACATAAACACCCATTCATAACTTAAAATGGTGTTCGTATCGACGGAACTGGATCATCTTCAACTGAACTTGCTGCATCAGACCACCTCACTTCTCAGTTGAAGGAGTTGGTATGATACCAATTACAAAGCTGATTTTTTTAAAACATCGGCTGTACCCTTTTTAGGGCTCACTCTTTTGGCCCAGTTTCCACCATTCCTCAAGTTCCATAAATCCTATTCCGAGGTGGGGCATCAGACTTGCAAGTAATTTTACATTATTGGAAATACGTGGACAAATTGATTGCCAGTGCAACTGAAACATGAATCAGCCTCTGTACAGAACATTCATCTGAAGATTGCTAACAAAGAAGGCTCACTTGAGGTTCAGCTGAGCTTCTCGTAACATCTTAATTTGCAAATAATTGTTTGTCCGTATTATGTCAATTTTGATGCTTAATTACGTAATAAGATTGAGTGAATTCGGGGACGGCATCTAGTTGTTCAATCTGAAAAGGTTGAACTTGGTACAGGCTGTCAGAGAATTCCCACCAAGTTTATACATGGTTTGACATCGTAGAAACCAAAACGCTAATTGTCTTTGAAAGCGAAATGCCCTATACTGACGTGTTGCTTATCAAGTCTGATAAGCATTTTCCGCCTAATCTATCGTTTTCGCTCTGTGCTCCCCGATCGTGGGAAAAATGTGGTTATCTTCGTAAACTAGTTTTCATGCGACTACCCGCGGGTCTATTTCCGGATTATGAAACACTCATCCAATGTCCAAATGATGGGACATAATTACCTCACTTTCGCGAGGTCTGCGGTTAGCACACTGGGAAACCAAATTCCGTCTGAAGCTGCCAACAGTATCGTTACTCGAGAATTTATTTTCAAGCTACTGAAGATACCCATGGAAGTGATGAGAAACACGAAATTAGCGATATCGATGTCACGCACTTGACTCTATGACACATTGATCCATGTACCTCTCGAAGTTTTAAAGTGCGTGCACTAGAGGATTTCACATAACGTTGGCACTTGTTTTCCAGTAACAGAAAACAAGCTGTGTTTGCTACCCCCGTTCTTCTCATGTCTCCTGAATTTGTCCTATTGTATCCATCCGCCACCATGAAACCGGTGTCGCTCACTGCGAAATGATCTCCAAAGTCACCACAGAGCAGCTAGGGTGACTGCAGTTGCTGATGGCCCGTTATGCTCCATCAAGGCCATGCTGATAGGATGCCACCCACTTCAGGTTAGATAGTTTCCAACGCGATGCGTTTTCGTCGTCCTCTACTTTGAGTGAAGAGCAGATTTATATGGTTATTAAACTCGCCTGATGCACATTGCGATTTAAAGGGGTTTTTCAACTTCAACGTGTCCCAACTGATTAAACTGATCCTCAAATGTTCTCTCTTCGTTTTCTAAGAAGTCCTGAGTCTTCTTGACACTTTCAGGCGCTGTCCGCATGGACTGGCAAGAAATGCTTAAAATTCTGTTTTTGATCTATTCGATTCAGTTACTCCGTGTATAATACGCATTCCCGCCCTCGTACGTTGAACTTTCGCCTTCTTCGGGGTCCAGCACTTGCGAACCACATGCAATTCTTCAATGGATCTGGATGAAACAGTGATCAGCTAAATACGAGAACAAAGCGTGCCATGTGAATCCAGTCACGATCGATACAATGAAAGGCATAACGTTACACATGGAAACATACTGTTTATACAAATTGTCCCTGCGTATCCCTCCTAGGCAGATTCATCACCATCATCGTCACCATCATCATCATCATTATCATCAATCACCATCGTCTACAAGTGCAAAAACCCACGTACTTGTTGTAAAGTGGTTATAGCTGCCACAACTTCGCCCACCGATGATTTGTAGATGCAAGGGTAAAAAGCTGCGCATTGGAAATTGTAGCTGAAATTATTGATGGGTGGGTACAGGGGGGTCAGTGGACTTTCCACTGGGGAGATTGGGAAGAGGGGGTACGCACTAAATGCAGCAGCTAAGCTGCATGCCAACCACTGAGCGCGCGGATGTGCCACGCCGGCCAATGTCTCTAATCATTCATTCGCACACCTCGGTTTCCCCATCTAAGGAGAGAGCAGTGACCAGCACAGCTGACTTTGCATGCACTGGTTTTCATACTTCGTTGCCAAGTCATTGCTCGACCTCCTCCGGCTCGTTTGCACCCTCACGTGTTTGTGTGAAAAGGGCTGTTCGAATAGGTCGATCAACTGGCGTACGGAACACGTGACCAAGCCAGCGCAACCTATGGAGTGTGATCAGTTCATCTCTTATTGAAAACCATTAACTGAGCGTGTATTCACCGTACCACCTTAACTTGTTTTAGCTACGGAGGCAGCCCTCAACGCCTTAGTTATCATCGTTGTCCTAATGGCGTCACCTGCAGCTATAAATCATGTGGAAGTCGTACAACATTTCAGCTGCCACAGTTTGCCGATGAATAATGGGTTAGGATGGAGAAATATGCATTGGAGGTGAGAGGTGAGGACACTGAAGTGTAAATCTAATTTTCAAGATGTACAGGTCTTAGCACCCCCTGTCAGTACGGAGAAGAGGCACCATGATCATGTTACGTTGTCCATTGTAGGCAACAGCCCTTACATGGGAAGCCGACTCCGCCATAACCGTAAGCGTGCCTGACCTTTGATGCAGCTTTTTTGGGTTCCCATCCAACTAGAAAATAACGCCTGACGTTGCCGGTAATGGCTTTTGCACCTCAGCCAAAGCTCTCGTTTAAGATTCTTTGGACTGATCCAATCCTGAACTTAGGAGAAGAAGAATTTGCTGGGCCGACAATCTCCATGGCACTCACAGAACTTACCCAAGCCAGAAAGGCATACAAAGAGGCATCAGAAAATCTATCGTGCGTAAATTCTGCTTGTTAAGTTTGGTGGAACTCGGTATTAGTGATCTGGTGAGCCAAACGGAAGCGAGGAAGAGACCGAGTGAAACACTCGCTGAAATGTTTTTCTTATCTCTTGCTCGCGCAGACCAGGCATCCACACTACACAAAGGATAGAACGCACTGCATCGTTGAAGACTCTCGCCTCGACAAGATACCCCCGGCAACACAAGAGCTGCAGATTGACAGAAGCCACCCTCGCCTTCTCCGTTGGGAGATTACTTCATTTTTTAGACCAAACCAAATGCACACATAGTCATATTGTTCGAAAGCTTCGAGTGATTTCGTAAGTAATAAGTTTGACTTTCTTTCCAGCCGGCCTTGCTGGAGCGCGCACCAACCAGTGCAGCAGGATTATTTGGGCCATTTAAAGCTGGTTGTATTTGCTTGGGATCCTGTATGGGGAAAATGTTCTATCTTGCCTACTGTAGCTGTAGGCAAACGCTCTAGGAGTATTCCAGCCCTCCCCCAGAGGTAAGAATTCGGTGAAGACTTCCATTGTCATATAGTTACCGAAGGCAAAGAACAACATAAAAAGAAAACATCCTTGTCTGACACCACACTCTATGGTGAACTCAGGCGAAAATCTTCCATAGACTTTAGCTAGACCATGAGAGTCAGTCTATAACGCTTTGGACGGGTCAATATTTTAGGTGGCAGAGCATTGCTCGACGTGCACAACCATATCGCCCGAAGATCAACACTGTTGGGTAATAGGGTCATCTTGGTCGACGAGGGCAGTGGCAGTGTTCTAGTGTCTAATGGATGAGTAAGATATGTTGTATGACCCCCCTCCAACTCGATTCCCATGAATCTCCCTTTACCGGGGTTCGATCAGTCGGTACGAGGTAAAAACACAAAGGAACTCCTGGATGTGACAGCTACCCGGCGGTGATATCCGCACAGAGTTCGCGTACCCCTTTTGAAGACTGGGCTGACTGTAGAGGCAGTTCATTTTTATTTCGAGTGAACAGGTTAACTAAGCGAACTTCTTGGAATTTTCAAAAATGTACCGTGTCTATAGTTTATTTCCGTGTAACGCAGTGTCCACTGAAATAATCGCTTTTAGGAGATATTCATCCACCTTTGGAAAAACAAGGATTATATTTGGAATAACGCAATAATCATCAGGCAGCTGAAGATCCTTTGACAGCCCACTAACCGGTTCGCTCATCAGGTCGGCGCAGCTCCAGAATAACCAGCAAACTTACGTTCTACTAAAACATTAAATTATACACAAGTGTCGAAATACACTAACTTGCAAATCAAAATGGTTTTATCGGGATACTCAAGGAATCTCCTGTTTATGGCATTCTTCACCTGGACGTCTAGGTTGAGGTAATGAGATTCAAGAAAGTCAAAACCAATGGTGTAATGTCGAAAAGTTTCCAGAAACCCAACAAATGGTTGTTATTTGTCTTGCCACCTAACTGCATTGGTGACGCGCATCCCCGTGCGCACGGGTGTGCAAGACAGCATGCGATTTCCAGGTGAAGGATCAACCAAATGTAGGACAGACTAGTTGGTATACAATCAGTCTAAATTTTTCGTCTTCCAATCGGATGACCTTCTGATGTTTTCCAATCCACGGATCATAATCTATTTTGGATGACACATACGGCTTAACTTCCATGGTCCAAACCAGTAATGTTCTGCTGATCCTGTGCACTACCGAAGAGAACACAATTGATGTACGAATTGCAAAGTAGAACTGGTAGATTGGAAAATTCTCAGGGACCGAACACAACGATCATTAGACGCACATAAATAATTTCTAAAATTCCGTTGGAACCATGGGGGAATGTTTACAGAGAACTGTGGCATTTATTTGTGTTCTGAAAATCTCCAGGATTGCCGAAAAAGTATTGACATCTTTTTTATTTGTTTAAATAGTCTGTTGTTGGCGCGCACTCCAAAATCACTACCTGTTGTCATGATGCGGCAGACAGTGTACCCTCAACAGTGTGCACTCGTGCGGTTTTTGGCAAAATCCAGTAGTTATTTCTGTGAAGAAGTCGAATCTAATGCTTGGTTTACAAAAGATGTTCCATTCGCCACAGGATACTTGGTTCCAATGTTCTATATTCAACATTCAGCTCATAGAACTAGGCGAGGCCTTGGCAAGTGAAGCGATATTAATTTATGGAAATCATGATGCCTGCTTATTTTTATGTATTAGAAATCTGTAAGTATTTACGTCATGATGACTTTCGGCATGACGGTCAGGCCTCGCAATGCAACGCGCGATGCAATCGCTAAATATTCCCCGGTTGCTTTTTAACTCCCTGTAGTCAAACAAATGGCTTCATGAGATAATGGGAACGGCAAAATGCGTGCAAAATATACGTAAGGACGTTGCGACTATGAGAAATCCCCACATTTCGAGGTGTGGTTTCAAAGCAGTTATCGGTGATATGGGACTAGCACGTGAATTAATTATAAACCGCTTTCGTCACTGCAGTGGCCAACCGAATGAATCAAATCATCTAAACATTTTTCATTGAGCGTGATATTGTTCGTTGTCAGTTTTCTCTCAAGTTCTGATCTACACCAGCGATTTGTGATAAACTGAGTTGGTGCACGGGCATGGCGATAGAGTATTTGCATATTGTAGAGTTTCTCAGACTGCTGTCGACGATGCTCAAATGTGAACAGCCAACACTCTCAATCGATGGGAATCGATGATTTGCTTGTTGATTTCGCAAAGCGTAAAGTTGTTTCTTGTTCGTATATCGACCAAGAAACAATAGTAGACATGACTTTGCCTCTTTGGCACGGCCGCACATGAGGATCGTGACGTATCACGGAGGCTTGGTGAACAGAGCCGCTGAGTTTCGTGCGTACAATCACACCACCTGATTATACCACTCCGTCAACACGTGATTCACTAAACAGTGAGTTTCATTTTGTTACATTTACCACAACAAAATTGTTTTCTGATGTCTCAGCAAAGCAACATTAGTTTCAGGATGAACAGCATGCCAGAGTGACCAATTCTTCGCTTTCGGTTCCATAGTTTTCGATCACAGCCTTCTAAACTGCAGCCATTATAACCATTGCTTGTGCTCTACGTTCAAGCCGGCATCAACTAACGTTCCTGTACCCACTATCAATCCCGAGTGTGCTCTTGTGGCTAAGAAAATTTTTCCCTGTACACGATTCTCACGCACATACAACCGAGGGTCTATCATAGACAGTAACAAGTTCGTAGGTATTCTTCCATCTTAGAAACGACACACTCCGTCGGTTCGTTTTCATGTTTTATACGTTGAAGTAAGTTGAAGATAATAGTGGTAAAGAATTTTCCAGTTCGAGTTATTTGGAGATCTTGAAAAAAAACCTAATTAAACAAACTTCTGCCAACAACAAAAGGTTGGAATACCCATCTGGACTAGACTGGTAAAATCCCAGCGATGAGTACACCTGAGTCCCAGAGGATTTATTTTCGCTGTATCCCCAGTGATCGGCACCGGATTCGGCTATAGCCGGGGTTGGTCGGATCTTGTTCAGACCAATCAAATCACTCACATTGTGGCCAATCAACTGCTTGTTGTCAAAAGCCGACGGAATTCAATTGGCCCGGGAAGCCTGGCTTTTCATTGGTCAAATTACGCTTTTATACTTTTGAGGCAAAGTTAGCAATTCAAGAATGGCGACAACAATCCCTTTTCCCTTTAAGATATTCTCACTACTATTTGTTTTAGCCCCTTTTGCCAGGGGTCGGAGGAAAAGTAGGTGATATCGAGAAATAGGCTGGATTGACGCGGTTTACCCTTATTACTCATTCATAGGGAATAAATTATTTATAACAGATTGTACTGTGATTTCTCGTCAGAATTTCATAAACGTGGTGAACAGCTCAGTAGGCTTGCTATCCAACACTTTGGTTTAATTTATTAGGTTTTACACATCTTCGTTTCTTCATATCAAGTTGTAGCGTTGGACTATCTGCTAAACGCCTACGTTGCTGCCGGTAAGTCCAACTAAAAAGTACAGTACTAAAATACTGAAATGCACTGATAATACACTAGTAAGAAGCACACATATATTGACCGTACTTGACAATAAACATACAGGTCCCTTCCAAGTTTTAGGCGGATATTTTAAGACAAACGTTAAGACCACGACAGTCGTTTGCGAATGTCCCTTATAGGCTTTTGGAATTCGCGGCATTCCTTATCCTTGGGAACCATTTAGCATGCATATTCACTTTCACAAAGGTGCATGTTCGTATGTTTGGATCCTTTTCACGGTACCGCCAAAAAAGTCGGTAAATTCGAGTTGTTGAATACATAAATATTTTGAAATTACTCCATTTATCTTAGGGGATCAAGTCTGGATGGAAGTGGGTTTGATGGTAAGTCACCGAAAAATTATGAGTGTTACAAATCAGCGTTTACTATATATATATATATATAGTTATATATATGTACTAGATTTTGATACAATCCTTGATAACGCATACGTTTTCAGGGATTAAAAAACTGCGGACTAGGAGAACTGGTTTTTCTCGGTCTGCGGCTGGCCACCTAGGCACACTTAGGGGACTAACTGAGTTGTCTAGCGTTTATGCGGGTACTCTGGGAGCTGTCAACTGTATGTGAGTCGGTGGATGTCGTAAAGGATGCTATTCTCTAGTGAAATCCACAAAAATAATCATCTAATATATTTGATATAAGCACTAATCAGCTTGTCAATCCAGTTGAATGGCACTTAATGCTCTAGCGAAACAGGCTCGCACTAGTCAACGAGATCATCATTAAGCCACCTTAATCCTTTGCTCTATTCTAAAGAGAACGTCCTGTGGAAATACTGATTGCATATGCGAATGCTTTACTCCCCCTGATGACTCAACAAATCTCGTTAGCTGACAACTTTAGTCCATAAGTTTTTATTTGTTTATTTATTGACAGTTACACTGGAACTTGCATGTGAAAATGTTACTGGCAATATTTGTTTGCGGCATTCTGTGTTCCTATGTAGGAACTTCTGCTTCGTATTGCACAATCAGCGTGACATAGCGCGTGCATGAAAGTGCAGTGAATAGGTGACTACTATGTTCGCCATAGTGAATAGTCCAAGCCTCTAGCTCAACACAGTTGGGTACTTTTTCGAAGGCAGGCTTGTCAACCCAGAGCTTGCACATCGTTCGACTTGCAGGGAACTTGAAACGCCCAATTACTTGGTGCTATTGACTGCGCACTGCGTGAACGTTTGCGAGTCCTGTAGATGTGTCTGCGTATAATGAATATCTTCTACAACCTTTTAATTTAGCCTAGCTTTTCGGGATCTGATGGAACCTTTGTTGTGATAATCTTGTTAAATTGGATTCCCATGTTCTGTAATTGTTGTCTTCTGCTCTAATCGACAACTATTCAGATGGAGTGCTATGATGTTTTACCAACTACCAAACTGCCTGAGTAAATGAACCGCTGATTAGCCCAAGAACAAAAGCTAAAGTCGAACTAATAAAATTCCCAAAACGGTTGCGGATGCGATCTATTTTTACAAGAAAATAATTTGAGACAAGGTATCCTGTGATTCACTCTGCATCTTTCTGATGCCACTTAGTATGAGCAAAAACAGCCTCATGCTCCTGATATTCTGAGGACGGCGCAACGACCCAGTCTGTTGCGGAACGCACGACACCGTAGCGGCTCCTAACAGCGATTTAAGCTTGTGCGCCTCTGTGTATGCACTGCGTTTACGAAAGTGCAAGTGGTGGTCGATAGGCCGTCATAAACGTCCACACAATTGTAATAGAGCGAATAATAGCCTATCAGGAAGAAGGATGTAGTAGCGTAAATATTACTGGATTATGAGGTGGTGGCCGTATGCAACACTGAAAGTGATCAGGATACACTATCTTCAAAACGAGGTCGTCCATTTAAAGCAATCGCGGAACATAGGTGAAAAATTCAGTAGTCTTATGACTCCGTTCCCACAATAACTCAACAATAACACAACAAAGACTCAGTGTTTATGACTGAGCGGTTCGAATCCCTGGCTGATAAGAAACGATACTCAGCTAGATTCCCGTGATACAAGTTCACGATACCTCATCAGAATTTCAGATATTTTCCCATAATTAATTTCCAAATTCAGTAACTGGTGTTATTGTTTAGACATTTTAAAATTGCATTGTCAGTCATCTTGTTGTAGACTGGACGATAAATTGTTAAGTATTGCATCTAATTCCGCGAGTCAACATAAACTTATTTCAAGCTGTGGTATCGCTAATCTTTATCGTTCATTTGCCTTACAGATTGAACCTGCCACCAACAATACGCGGCATCCCACGACCAACACCGACATCAAATCGCAACGGGGAAGCTTGCACAGGTGCAGTGTTTGTGGGAAGCCATTCTTGCGAAAGCGATATCTTAAACAGCACGCTATGGTTCATTCTCAACTAAAAAAATACCCCTGTCCGCACTGTAACAAGAAATATAAACACGCACGCAGCCTGAAGGAACATACATATGTGGTTCACCGCGACAAGATTACAGAACCGGACAACAACAGATTTGCTTGTCTTTGGTGTGGGAAGCATTTTTACCGCAAAGACGTACTAACTAGGCATCTGCGCGTCCACTCTGGTGAGAAACCTTTTCACTGCGATTGTTGTACCTCTACTTTTGCTCATTTTCACAATCTCCTTCGGCATCAACGTAGAGTTCACAGCGGACAAGAGGACACCACTTATTCCAAGGCATCCATTTGAGGAAACTGTGATATTGCTATTGACTTTGCATGGTTGTGCGCCAGACTGTGAATATGTATCACACATAAAATGTTTCGCAAACCACGAATGACAGAATAGTAATCAAATCGTACATACCGGGGTTGTTCGATTCCTTCGTTGGACTTTTCAAAATTCACTAGCGATAATTTTGGTCGTACACCTGTAATGTGTTTTGATGCAAGTCGGTTGTACGTGGTTAAATCACAGATTCTAGCAGTCACAACATACTCTCTTCGTTGCAGCCCAACCATTCGATTTGTAAACAATAAGTTGAAACACGTAGGTCTCCCACGGCCATGTGTCGAGACTATGTCCCTTTCCTCTAAATTCCCACCTTTACCCGAGCACTCTTAACCGGTGGTGACCCTAACATACTTATTTGGCGTACCTCACCTATAGGAATACGAGATAGAGTTGTTCAAACCTAACCGGCTATACTTGCTTACACCACGTTAGTCAGATTGCTCACTTTGTCGCTTTGATTCAGCGCTGGACATGGTGAAAGGAGGCTGTCGCATTCTAACGGCTTCGTTCACCTATCAACGACGTTCCATGTGATGGACCCCGGCTACTTACTGACGAGATTTTTTATTACAGTACGTAGAGCACGAGTGCATTAAATCTAGTTCAAATGTCACCAAAGCCCTCAAATTCATGTCGGACATGTGTACTGGAAAAAACGTGAGATCACCAACTTGAGAGTAAATCTAAGTAGTATATTTGTTGACATCATTTTACTATGGTTCGCTCCACCCCATGAGCTTGTTGTTTAATAGCCGTAAATGACGTTTTTCAGTGCTAGTTAATGGACCAGGACAGATGTGCAAGCTAAACTGCGCTCAAGGATGCTGCTCCACGAAAGTGATCAAATATGACTGATATCTTTCTCTTTTCAGTGAATTCTCGGTCCTTAAAGACACCAGCTTGAACTCCGAAACAAAGTCCTGAGCAAATTTTAGTCATACTTCAGCAAAGGAGAAAACAAATATTTGCCAGCTTGTTCGTCTGATATGGAGCTAAGGCACAGTACTAGAAGTATTTGAGAATGAACAGGTATCTTCGAGCTACGCAGTCATCGACCTTCACCCAACCGTACACACCAGTCGGGAGAAATCTCGACTGCCAGTCAGGTGTGCATATTTAGCATTCTCTTCTTCTGCTGGTGAAAGGGAATACATTGCTAATAATCGCAGTCAGCAGCTTAACCTCCTCTGCTAACGCCACCTCTGCTATTACCATAGCCTTCGATGCTACCTCATCATCGCCACAATCGTCATCATCACGAACACCATCACCATTGTCATCGCCATCATCATCACGATTGTGATTTAGCCTAGTAGTCTATTGACCGTAAGATGCAAGCCCGAGCAAACTAGCACACCAACTAACTCCCTCCCCGTACCATACATCATTAAAACTTGAATTGTTTGCCGAATGATTTGAAGTTTTCAATACCGTAGACATTGTGTGGATGCAGACGTAGTCCGGTGGAGACACAAGGTTGTTGCCGCCGCCACAGGAGTTTAAATACTGCAACGTTCGGGCCCGCTAAAAGTTGAACACGGTCAAACGTCCGTGAACTTTCACCTTGGTTAATTCAGGATTCTTTGAACCTTCTTATTAAAAGTATCGTTACAAGGGCTCGTATGTATCCAACAAACAATCCACGCCTCAACATTTGGGACCGGTAAAACCATTTTCTCAAGATATTCCCATATTTCGCCAAGCTGTGTCCAGGTTCTGGCGCTGTGTGATACCAAATATTTCGCCATTCCAACTTGTCAAATGGCACATCCCGCCATTGACCACTGAGGTTTTGTTTGCTGCGTTCAAATTACTTATCATAAAATCTTAAATCATAGGAGCTTCAGCCCACTCTTTTACTCCATAATGGTCGAGGTTGACAGAATATCGGTTGCGGGGACTTGAGCTGCGCTGACTATCCTGAAGACGACTCGGAAAAACGCGATCATGCGATGATTTGAAAAGCCCATGAGACTGTCTTTTTGAAAAAACAGAGCACTGAATATTCACAATCTATCTACAACTAGAGAAGTACACAATTTCGTCGATGTGCGCTACTATACTGGCTGTCACTGGCTGGTGGAAATGGGACAGCTGATACTGCAAAACTGTTCCTATCGGCACCTAGTACTGTCGAGAATTTGGGCATTTTCCTGGAGAGTACGTGCCAGCATATTTTCAGCTCGCAAGGGTTTTTTGCTGAATACCGGGATACCAAAGTGATTGCTTTCCAGGACTTCATAAATTCGTGATTAGAGGATACAGCCGAACACCGCTGTACAGATCACTGTCTCGCCCCACCACACAGCATTTACTTGGCCCCTAGAAATGGGTTCCAGTGAAGAAATGCACTTTAAAGGAGAGCAGACTTATTAAAGATATTCAAGCGGTCTATCCTGGGGATGGATACAGTTAATTCAACAGCTTAGGCCTTCTAGAAAAACCGCCTTTTAATGAAGACCGTTCCTGGCTGGTTGACGACTCTTCAAGCAAATTTGTTTCGTCGGCTAATGACAACCCAGCTAATCTGCTAACCAGGCAGACCTTAATATGGTAACGGAAGCTGATTTCTCGAAAAGTGTCACTAAATGCAATTGTTCGCTGCAAATTTAAGACGCTTTCATGTGCTTTATACGCAGCTCATAAAACCACACAACCTGTGCTGTGAAAATGGAAAATACTGTTAAGTCCACCTTACAGTTTCAGCTTATGACTAGTTGTGTACTGCGTTTGGAAACGGCTACGAACACCGGTTTAATCGCCAATAAACCCAGGTCATCAACATCCATTATTCAGCCATGGCTTATACGCTTGGTCTGCTCACAGACAAACTGAACGGTGGCGCTCGGGTTATTGTTTTCAGAGGGAAGTACGAGGAAGCCTTTGCCTACATGAATCTTGTAATAGCAGCAGATACATCTTGAATGAAATTGATCTGATCGAGGACTGGAGTGGGCGAATCCCCAACCAGCCCCCGTGGGCATCACTTCAGATTTATTGGTTTACAACATTGCTACCGTCAGTGATCAGCCAGAAAGGGTGATATGACCTATGTATTACAAGAGATCAAATAATGCAGTGAGTTTCTAACTTTCGTCATCCCTATGGTCAAGAGACATTGCCTTTATTCTGCTGCAGTGACAGCCTTGATACAGCCCCGGAAATTAACAACTAAAACACCGGTAACTGGGAAATGAGCCCATGGTAATATCCACGAAGCTGTCTGGATAGTCAGGAGGGACCGACCTGACGAATTCCCTCTCCATAAACCCTTATTCATGTGAGGGTCTGGACCAGGGGTGTGGATTTAAAATGGCGGCCGTTTAAACCTACCTTCATTTCAAAACAGGATAACTATGCATCCAACCGAACCACCGTAATAGAACCCAAAGTGGGGCAAACTCCAACTGACGAACCTTATCAATGATCAGAAGGGCAGTGAGGAAATGTGAATGGGTTACAAGAAATACACTCATTTGCAAATCAATTTGGTTTTGCGAGAGACTCACCTGGAACCCAGCTGAATCTCTCGTTTGTGATGTTTCCATGAATGGGTTAAATTGTTTAGTGTTCAAGGCACCAATATTAGAGTTGCAACTTTGTGATGACGTTTACAACTGTCCGGGCAGACCGTCATTATTGTAAATCAAGGTCTCTAGATTTAACCCCAAATAAGTCAAAGCATGCAGAAAGTATGGATGATGTAAACCAAAAATTGTCACCTCATACTGAAAACCTCTTCCTATTATAGTAGGATGCATACAAAAATTTGTTGAGCTCAACACTGATGTTTGAGAATGTGAAAAAATTACTTACCGGTCATGAACCAGAAATTCCAGACAGCGAATTTGTGCGAGCATCTGAGCTATTATCCCTAGAGCGGATATCGTTTTGATATGTCAGCCCCAAACTTTATTCTGGTGCTGTTACCCTGTGACAGAACTAGTCTTTTAGTCAGTGATCCATGTTTAAGGGACCCGATACGGCGAAGGCAAGAACAGATTCTTCATAAACATTTGAGGTTTGAGCATTAATTTCAGTGACTAAGTTATGTGTTCTGTCCTTATGGGAAAATAATTATGGTCACCAGTATGCTGTACTTCACTAGATTTTCATGTTAAGGAAACCTACGCTAATGATAACAGTATAGAGGCGTCCCAGTCAGATGGAATAAACATAACATTATAACATTATCGCTAATCGAACACTGAATCAACAGGTTAAAACTGCATAAGGATTGGGGATAAACATTTTAAACCAAAATAATTTCGAGAAATGGAGAATGATTTTAAGAGTGAGAGGTCTATTTGTACTTTCCACTCTAAAAACCTGAGCAGCTTGAGAGGAGTGATTGTATAATTGTTTCATCGCACATTTGGTCAGTATGAATGAAATACAGCTTATATGATTTCATAAAACATGTATAGAGAAAACCGCGCTCACTTTGGGTGCATAAATTTAGTCCAGTTTGACTTTTGTATTGCATATACTTATATTGCGCTGCACAGAAGACTTACCATTGGCACTCGTTAAAAACTATAGTCGATGTATTTTGATGTAAGTAGGATGAATCCGTTTGAATATACCTGGGATTCCAGAATAAAACAGGAGGCTTTCCCGAGGTTAGGTATGGGTAATTCGGAACTCCATCATGTTAGTCAAGTTCGGCTACGCCGAACAGCCGAGAATTTCTTCGTGGTCATGCAATTTGTAATGCTGCTCTTGAGGTTGGGGGTACTAGTGAGTATAAGAAACACTATACTGCATTTAGTTTGTGGATATACTAACCATAGAAACGAAACATGGGAATGAGATACTGTTAAGTTTTGATATCAACTCTGCTCACATCAGTGCCTCTATGACGAAAATTCTTGGGATGTCGAGAAATATGCCCGATAAAAAGTGTCACTGTCAACACAGGCGGCCTTTTAATCTCGGGCACCGAATATCCCTTACAACCAACTTGATTTGCTTCGGGTTTACTTCATACAAACAAACAAAGGTGGTAGCCACAAGATCCTTGGTCGCACCAACTGCAGAGTGCAGTTTGTTTGAGCACCTGTAATCTGAGTTGCTGAGCAATTTTTGATTACCACATCATATCTGGTAGCGCCATGCTGATAAAACTTTTGTGAATATGCACGTTCTGCGGTGATATGTCATCTGTGCTAGGTTAAGCCTGCGAACCTTTCAGCAGCGTTCGACCAATTTTTTTAGATTATCTTGTAAAGGCTACGGAAAGTCGGTTACAGCAGAACAACCGAATCTCGTCGGTAAATACATTTCCGTTCCTCTCATCCAGTGCGAATGAACAAATACATTGTATGGTCCCTGATGAATGGTGACGAGGTGAACGGAATCAAAGCGGCCCAAAGTGCAAACGAATGTCTTGACTCATTTCTTCATGAAGTTACTACCTAGAATGAAGCTAGGGAACCATACAAAAACAGTCTACATACCTAGAAAGGATCCGCAGTTAAGTTCGTGTGGCCTTAATTAGGCTACACATCCCGACTTATTTAAAATTATTACAGTCATAGAGTGACACCTAGTGCATGCAAACACCCAATATGACCGAGTGAATATACAAACGTTGTCGACGGGGTACAGTGGGGAATTGTGGTAACCTAACTAAGGGAAACTGTAGACAGCTAAAAGTACATGTCCGATGACATAAATGGCACGCACAAATACCACCAAAAAGACGTAACGCTGTTAGGAAAGTAAGAAAAAATTCGGCTGTTGCCCAGCGTACCCAAACATAGAAACACATTTCCCCCATCGACCACTCCTGAGCCATTCAGAAGGGCCTGACGTCATACATAAAACACTTTTGAAACCATAGCCATTCACAACCTGGCTGGTTTTAGACATCAAAGTGAAGGACAGCACCTATCTGCTACCTGTCGTCACAATACCAGACAGAGACATCCTATGGTACAGACCTCAGGTTCGACCAATTCTCCAATCATACCCATTTCGTTTCTTTTAGTCAGATGGTAGCCAGGGCTGCCACTCTCACGAGGATGCGACCAAGCTGACTAACGTAGTCCACGTCGATTAGCTAACGCCTTACTGAGACCAACTGCAATGGTCAAGAATGTGAGCAAAAAGTTCCGCTCCTAACAACTTGCCATTCCTCCAGGTGTTCCCCGAAAAATTGTCACAATAAATGCCCAGTTCTTGCGCTTCTATCCACAATTATTTCGGCAGTTCTATGTTACCTAGTCTGCAACCAATGTGTGACTCTTACTCCGTAATCGTAATTCCCTATGTCATTCGTAAATGTCTGTTAGTTAGCTCTCACTTAAGATAGACTATCCCGCCACATGGGTGAATTCATCTTGACTGGACAATTCGGATTAGCCTGTAAATTAGTTTTCAAAACGCACACCATATCATTCGTTGGAACTAAGTAAGCTGCAGAATAGAAGGTTATTACAACAAATCAATGATGAGAGAGTTTCGAATAAATTTCGCAGTTTATTTTTAGGTAAGAACACGATTTCATGTTCAGTAGTTCTTATTGTAGGCTAGACTGAAAAAAATTTGTGGCGACCTTGTTAATTTGAGAGACGTTGTACAGGCCTTCCACATTGCTCTGATAAATCCTTTTATGCAATAATATTGAAGATCTAAAACACCTATCTACAAAGAAGTAGAAAATTCCATCCCAGTATACAAGGGTCGTTTAAAAACCTTCGATACAAAAAACATTTGTCAACTTTAGAGTGAATATTGTTAACAATATCAGAGAAATGCCCAATGTGTTCACAGATTTGGTTACAGTGAAAGTATTGGCTAAGAAGACCATGCTTTACTGACGGTTGTAGGCGGTTACGACACATCTAGAATTCACGTCCACGTCCTTCTCGTTTGGACTGACCTCCACCTGTCCTGGCCTAATTATTCTCGTAAGTCCACGCCGAAGGCAAAAGCAGTGAACTCGAATTTGCCCTTATATGAAACCCTCAGCAGTGCAAACTCTTGGTCATTCCGGGGTTTGGACTCCGGATGTTTGACATTTGAGGCTTTAACGATAGACAAAGGTGTGGACTTCTATTATATAATATAGATAAGCGCGAACCGGTCCTTAATGCTAACCTTCCCGCTAGGAAACACCCTTGTCTTGAATACATTCTTGAATGCCTTGAATGTGTTCCTTTGAGAAATGCGCAGTTAGTACATGAGAACAAACATTATCTACACCTCCGTCTACGAGTACAACTACGCGTACACCTAAGTGTACATTCGACAGAACAAAACGATTTCTAAGCTTTTATCTTCTTGGACAGTAAAACTTAGTCACTGTTGAGGATCTTAAACTATCACTTTGTCTAGGTTTATAGCTTACATATCGATGACACAAACGGGCTAACGTCGACTTTAGTTGTTTTACACCCAGCTCATGGGAAGCTACTAGCTCGGATAACTGCCCACATAAACCATCAAATTAGACTTTAGGCTCAAACCGACTATTCTTGCGACTGGGGCAAAAAAATTGAAACTAGCGGTAATACCTCCGAAGGCGTGATGTTCGGCTTTACGGAGTAAGAGTTGTGCATGTATCTTTCCGGATTAGCGGGGGACTGCGTGCGGGTTGATTTGGTTGACGAGCTCTTCCTCTGGCTTCAGTCCTTTTGAAAATAATGAGTTCAAAAGATATGTTGAAGTCCACGCGAGCAGATACTGGCAACGCTTCCAATGCACATCCATAATGGAACTGCTTGCATTGTAGTTCACGAATCTTTTATCGAACCTTGTCTCATTCGTTGCATGCGTGGGGTTTAGCTCACTAGCTGTTGGACTGTTCCGGTTTCTCCGTAGTATTCGCCAGTAGTGTTTTGGGAATTGGTTCTTGGTGCCACACTGATTAAGGGCACGCGGCTTCCAGCTAACGCAAGTTTCGCGATGCATTTAAGATATCTCTGAACGGTTTTTAGCACGCGTTAGTCTTTGGACTGTTTTGAGTGAGCGGAGGTACCGGTGGAACGCATGAGACAAACGCAGGTAGAGGACGAAGCTTGTTATCTCTGAGTGATCTCACTGGATACACATTGGGCCTTAAATTCAAATCCAACGAAACCAATTTACCATGAGTAATACGTGATCATGCGATGTGAATTTCGTGACTCAAGGATGACTGACACTATGTCCTAAATGCGAGTAAATCACACTGCTGATCAGCCATTAGTGGCTGAACGGTCATGTTCAAATGAAAGCAAGAAGGTCGTCAAACTGGAACTCACTGTGTTCCGTGAGATGCACATTGTTGGTTGGTCTCAACGACGAGGGAGCAGCTAGACAATGTTTCAGGGCTTTTCAGTGTAGATCGGCTTTACTTGCAGGACGAAATCTTCGTTGAAAATATACGTCCAGTGATTGTTAACTTTAAATCTACAATGGGTGCACGGTCAAAACAACTACCTCGTCAACAGTTAAGGAGACGTTTGGTTGTATTGCCTGAACTACTTCTCTTGTACACTATTTTTATCAAGGTTCAAATAACTTTCAACCCCAACACCTAAACTCTATGACGGATCACAGATTACACTTCTGCACTCTACGTGAAATATTCGGCCAATAAAAGCCAGCCTCCAGTGGAATTTTTCGAAAGAGCTCAGTTCTGCCCTGTGATCGGGTTCATTCACTGTCCTAATGCTACTGATCAAGAGCTGAGAGCTGGTATGTTCGACCTTGTTGCCAAACTGTCATTAGAAAGACGATGGGCCTCAGCCATTATAATGAATCCATAGGAATGCGCAGGCCAGTTTAGGATCTCAGGTATGAGTCAGCTGGCTGCTTCTCTTCACGGAGTGTCGGCCGAGCTGCTCATACGAGAAGCTGTACACCAACCATAAAAAATCTACCAAAGCCTTCTCTCCCCTACATTCTACATTTTTTGTGAGTATTTCCATTGGTTCACCAGTCTATAGCAGCTGTCTAACATGGAGTTGCTTTATCACCGACGATCGGTTTGTTTCTTTCCAAGTTCAGGCAGACAAGATTCGTCGTCTAGTTCACTCTCTCTTGGAAGTCAGTGCCATTCACTGAAACAGCCTGTCTAATTCGTAATGCACTACTCACAAGGTTGCTGAAAATTCTTCGACAGCCCACGACCGGCTTTGCCCTTCTTGGGGCGAATATACATGCATCGCGATATCTCGAATATCGTAGCAACTGAAACATGAGGCGGCCTGGTGCAGCACATTCAGTTGCCTGGAAATATCACAAACAAGAGATTCAGTTGGGTTCCGGGTGAGTCTCTCGAAAAACCAAATTTGTTTGCAAATGAGTGCATTTCGCTAAGCCTGTCTGATCTTTTGGCCCATACACCTGTCCAGTGTTCTTGTAACGGCAGTCATTCACAATTCACAACCGTCGAGGCTCGATCCCATATACTTACTTAGCTGATTTGGGACAGCATTTCCGAAGAACTCCTTCTGAAGTTCAGTGTGCAAGGTTTCGGAATGAATAACGTTTGATAGCCTGTGTGTTCTTCCCTTTCTTTGCCCGCTCTTTAATGAGCCCTTTTAGATTGGCATTTGACATTGTTTGTGCTCAGACAGGACCGCTTTGTGTGCGAAATCTCGATTTCGCCAGAAGAATGGACATCAGTCTCCTCATTAGGGAGACTCATTAACGAGTACAAAAAACGCAACAAAACCCGTTTCTAACGGTTCACCACGCTTTTCCCCTGCCCAACTTACCAACAGCACAGTTTCTCACGGCCGGCTTTGAATTATTGGTTTCGGGCTACTGTGTGTTCAATGAGTCCCCATGTTAAATCCGTTTCTTTATTCTAACCGTAGAACTCACTAATTGAACAATGATTCAGTGTTCCACCGCTTATTAAGGATTCCCATAGTTTGTTAATTTCTCACCATTTTGCAAGTGAGGAAAGACCTGTCTATGTCCATGGTTTCATAGTATGCCAATGGATTACGAGGTAGAACGATTTTGCGTCCTATTTCCTTATATAGTGCACGGGATGTTCATGGAGTAGGTGCCAAAAAATGCGCAAACATTGCCTGGGTGCTTTCATTTGTTTTAGCGCATTTCTACAATATGCCGGTAAGCCATCCAGATACTTACTCTTACCATGTGGCGTTGTTAGACACCCCTAATATTTCCACAGTTAACATTAAATGATCAAAGCTTCATACGTCCTCCCGAGATCGTGTTAACTATCATTGTGTATGTGATTGCTTGACCTCGATAAAGTTTCTGTCTTTAAGAAACCTCAGAAATTCGCTACTTTTCAACCCAAACCAACTTTGGAAATGAACATCCTAATTCTGTTTTAAGTGAATCGGAAATCAGCAACAACCTGTTATTCTGACCGTTACCGAAAGTACTGAGGCCGGAAAAAAGATCCTTTCTTTCTGAGCACTTTTGTATACTCAAGGGATAAGAGGCCATCCGCTGGAACATAATTTCTTCATTCTTATTTTATCATTTTATTGTTCTTTATTCATTTTTATGATGACAGTCATATGTGGGACAGGTAGACAATCTAACGTCGATGAGAGAGTCATGTGACCCTTATGGACTGGATGAGACCGTTTATTTTACCTTTCACCTGAGTGATGAGTGAACACAAATTAACAGTGACGCATGGGAAATGAAGACATTTCTGGGTCTGGATAGCCCCAGTCACTGCACACGAGTCCTGGGTGCCATGACTAATATTCTGGATGTTAGACTCAAAATATTCGGAGTACTTGTTTCACACTCACCTGAATAGTTGCAAGGCCGTTAGATTATTCCACTTTGTAATTTGGAGACACCGATGATGTGAAAAAGCTATTGTAAGTAGAAGTAAGGTTTTCTTTTAAAAAAAATTCAACATATACTAACCATATCTTACTGAGAATTTAATACTATCCTTAGTGTCACTCATTGGTAAAATCCTTCGCCTTACTGTAGACCTCCGGAGGGTGTTTGGTTCCGGCGTTTTAGTAATTTGGTCAACATGTGGATCATCAACACGGGTTCAGTTAAATCTCCTGCTTTCAGCGCTTAAAAGTTTAGCCGCTGCTGTCGTAACCTAGGTCCCGTGACTACATGTACTGTGTCGGCTAAACAACCAACACATGCTGCTGCTGTTGATGATGATGATGATGATGATGATGGTGATGATGATGATGATGATGATGATGATGATGATGATGATGATGATGATGATGATGATGATGATGATGATGATGATGACGATGATGATGATGAAAGTTACTTTCCACGATAAATCATCTTTGGACACGAGTTACCTACGAATTCATCATGTGGTCTACGCGATGAGTAGCTCCATTATGAATTGCTTCCCTGTCAAGCACAGCAGGGCGCTCTCCCCCAGCAGTTGAAACTTCGCTTGTTTTCTTCGCTAGAAGCAGTTAATTTCGGCTTCGGGGTGAGTCGAGAGATAAATACCTTGGTTCATCATTAAGAGTAGTGCCTATTCGACATACCGAAATATTTAACTCGGCTAGATAATCCCCGAGTGTTGTGGGCATTGTGAATAACAAGCATTCATGAACAGAAAAACGAGGTGGCGATTGGTGAACTGAAGGTCAAAAGGAATGTTTCTTGTTGTTCAGCAGAGCAGTTTGAAACTCTATCAGATGTGACCTCTGTTTCTGCTACTCTGAATATTCCTACGCACACTCCTACAAAACCCTTAGCGGGGGGATCAACTGTACTTGTTTTCTAGCTTCTATTGACGACGATGATGTTGGTGATGACGATGGTGCTGATGATGACGACGATGATAATAATGATGATGATGTTGCTGTTATTGTTTTTGTTGTTGTTGTTATCGATGATGACGATGATGGCGATGGCAATGGTGATGACGATGATGATGGTGAGGATGATGATGACGACGATGACGACGATGACGACGATGGCGACGATGATTCGGATGCTGACAATGGCAGTGATGATGATGATGACGTTGATGATGATGATAATGATGATGATAATGATGATGATGATGATGATGATGATGATGATGATGATGATGATGATGATGATGATGATGATGATGATGATGATGATGAAGGATACCCTCCACGATAAGTCGAACCCAGTTCTTATTCGAAATATTCACACACCTATCATGTGGCCATATCGCTCAGTGCAAACTGCTGACATCTAGTGTTTCACGACTCGTTTGTTTTATGCCTTCAGTAGTTCATTTCGACTACAGTATGATTGGAAAAATGAGTAGCAGCCGAAAGACATGATTAAGCTGAAGAGTGTGTTGCGGACAGTTTGCAGCAACCGCATTGATTAGAACGGACAGGGACATATGTTAACAATAGGACAGTTTTGGCTGATAAACCGATAAACTAAAGCTCGAAAGAAGCACGTCCTGCTTTGTGACGGAACAGCTCTGAACTCAGGCAGAGGTGAAACCGCTATTTCACCTACTCCTCACATTTCTGCCAGATCATCGGTATTCAGGTCCATTCGGGCAGCAGCCGCAAGCGTCACCAACCACGTGAGGTGTTAGAGATTGATGGCTAGCCTGTTGATTAGATTACCGGAAGACTGGCGCAGATAACCCATAGTGAGTATAAAACCACAACAATTGCTTACACTGGAAATCCGGGGGTGTTTTCTATTAGTTGATTGGCTTACAAAGGGTTGTTTAAAACCGAAACCTGTTGTTAACCGAAAGCCCATGACTGCATTTAGACAATTCCATCTGTCTTGACTTGTTTAACACTACTGTTCGATCTAAAGTCCTCAGTAATAACCCCTTCAGTAGTTCTTGACCCCAGAACACATTGCTTCTGATTTCTCTTTAAGATTAACCACGACACTCATATATACTGAACGTGCTTTCGTTTATAAATTGAGCAAGCAGTCCGTACTGCCTCATCTGCTCCAAGGTCAGTATCTGGAAAATTGCGATTTGCTACAACCATATGAACAGTAGTTAACCTTGCTTACAGAATGGATGGCTCATCCGATGGAGGTAAATCATGGACCACATCAGGTCCGTTATGAACGCAGAGAGAAAGGTTTCATACACTCAACAGTATATACAGCGTATGCTATGAGGCATACACATTTAAACATCGCCAAACATTTGAGTGAATATACTCATCCACTTTCGGTTTTTCTCCTCATGAATAAGCTTGAATCCTTCCTATCGATGCGCTCAAATCCGCAGGTTTAGTTTTTAACCACTTCAGATCTGCTTTACTCTGGGAACTGATTTCTTCAAATAAGTTAAATGCAAACAATCACGCGTGACGGATGGTATTCATTGCTTTCGAAGGTTGTTATTCAGTGATATATCATCGCAAAAACCTGATTGACTCAACCACCAAGCCATCGCTACGCACCACTACGCTCCCTAACAACGCACTGGTAATGCCACCTAGCTTGGTAATGAAACGTTTGCAATCAAATTGCTCAGCTCAGTGAACAAGCCAATAACCATCTATGCTAGCTGAGCTACCTACATTTTCTTTCAGGAATTTGAAAAAAAAGCATCTAAACCCATCGTTTGTTTGACCTACACTTCTTACACTTGGAAATTTTAGAGTTATTGAGTTCTTTTTGTAATATTGCATCACCAAATATCTGGTAACCCCCATTACTGGTCGTATCAGCCTCAAGATTTAGCGCGCCACTCTATGTAAATTACCGAAGTATTCAACAGTGTAGACTTATTAGGGCACCTGCTTCGAATTGCTTGAGAAGAAGAAGATTGAGGTCTGCATGTAACACTCATTTTGGGTGGATTATGACGTTTCCGTCAATGCAAGTAACTTCCTTCGGCGTGGAAGAATCAAAATTACATAATACCTGTAAAAAGGGACTACAACGATGTGAATATGTCCTCCTCGCCAATCAAGTGACATGTCTGTAGCGTCCTTGTAACAGTATCTGTCAGCTTAGCTGCTTTTTGTTTTACAATTTCTCCGGAAGAAGGTTACTCAAGTTGGTGAGGATTTCGAGCAGTATACCTCGGTGTACTTTGTGCTATTTCACCGTGATCCAGTCCAATCCAAATTTTTTATGTCCCATTGAATGAAAAGCTTTCAGAGATTGGAGTGGGTCCAGACAACTAACAAAGACCGTTTCTCCCGAATTTCACACAGCCATTTGATTCATTCCAAACGGTTGGGGAGTGTTTTCAGCTCTCATCAAGTCCTGGTAATAGCAAGCCGCAGTCCGTGTGTATATTTACCCGGGAGATAAACATTTTTATCTGAAACGCCGAACAAAAAGTCTTGCTTAGGGTCACCAGTAGTATGCTGTACAGGAGTAGATTTCCATTTAGCTAAGTTAGTCCATTTGTATGGCTGGTTAACCTGAATCCTGCATACGATGTTTCCGTTGCTGAAGGTGGTGGCTGGTCTCATCAATGAAAATTATCCGCTGAAACGTAAATCAACGTGGGAAGGTCAAAACTCTTAGCACAGATTCGGGCTTTCGAGTCAGGTCAAAATCTGTCGGTGACGAAGGAATAATCCAAGTCGAATGAGCCAGGTTCTGGGACTCGTTGGTTCTACTAAAGGACAGGCGAACACAATGCATTGATCGGACTGACAATAGCGGAAGAACGTTACTACAGTTGAACTGATTTAACAGACGATGCACAGAAGTCAAACGCAACGAAAGATTTCGTAGACTGAGTGACCCTCTAACAATATCGATCTGCGCATGTGAAGCCTGAGCACTCTTTCTTTGCAACCTCCAGGCTCAAAGGGTTTAATTAATGGTTAATTCGACACACTGTAGGTTCGAACCCTGCATGTGAAGTCGGTGGCAGATGTCGGCACCCCGATATTTCTAGTCCATCCAAACGTCGTGAGCCGAACTAAGATTGGCTGCTGGTGTTCAAATGATCTTGCCCATGGTGGTCTTATCGGATTTAAAGTAAGGTGAAAATGCACATATTGTCTCGAAAGAGGAAGGTAATTATCCTGAGACTAGACCACCATTGGAGTGGAATTGAACTGACTGACAGGCTATTCTAATATGGCGATGGATATTCGATGGCAAGCAACGATCGGTTAAATCATGACAACCTCACACAGGAATCACTTACCATAACTGAATACCTGGTTTATATCCCAGTAGGAAACATTAACTTCATGTGGTCACAAACAAATTTTTACACCATTGTCTAAAAGCTTTTACATCTAACAAAACACACCCGAAAACTGCTTAGCTGTTTGCTCATTCTGCCTTTTGTGCAGCTGAGATTCTTTTGTGGCTATTTCCTGCTGACCATACCGCACGATACTGTGGATTGATCTGTTTGCCACTGATCCCCACACACTGTACCTCCATCTTCCGAGGCCTACCCCCATCTGATGTTTTGTCAACACGTTTTGTTCTTTCTAACTCAACTAGTTTGACGACTCTGCTCATTTCACTATTAAGCATTTTATATATCTGTCAATATCAAGAAACAAGGACCATTCTTCTGGTTCTCAAATTCCCATTGGTATGGCTCAATTGCCCTCATGTTACTTTATTGACGTCCAATATTTATTTGTTCTGTCCCTAAAACTGTTTACTTACAGCAGTCCGGAACGTGTGATGAGCTGTTTAACAAGGACCATTTCTTTGCTGTTCGAAGTATCGTTAACAGATACCAATTTGTTTGTTGCATATGTGGGGCTTGTGCGATAAAAATTTTCCAGCCCAATCAACCTCTGCACAAATCTATCTTTCCAGTGATTGTCAAAACATCTTTTACGATAAATGAAGCTTTTGAGTTGTAGAGTTCACCTGAGTTTTTTAACCTTGCCCAGATCTTCATGCTATGAGGAACTCTTCGAAGAAGGGCCCTCCTGGCAACCACATCGACACCACCATCCTATGTCATCCATAAACACCTACCTGAAAGACAGCCACCTCTCGGAAGAAGCTAGTTGGCTCTATGTACTCCAGTTGTTTATCTTGGAGATGGACTTACACTGTTGCGTCAGATAAAAATAATGAATAAAACCTTTTTTCTTTGGGAAGGAAACTGGGTACTCATCGCTTTAGAATCAAAAAAGATTTGTCTGGACATATAAAAGATAGTAATTAAGTTGCGCACAGCCCCAATGTGTACCATCGCTCTTTCTATTTTGTGTGGTCGTGGGTTGGAGGTTGTGGGTTGTGGGTCAAATTTCAAATTTTCATTTATATTACATGCATTTCGGCTGCCTACTTGATATTCACGAAATTCACTTCTATTAGAGGGATTTTTCAAAATTTTATCTTCTCAACAGCATTCTCTCCCCATCAAATAGAATACAACAATCACTATCCAGGGAAAGGATACCAGTGTAAGAGCGTGTTGGCTTTTAGCGAAAGGACTTTATCAAATCTCGGATTTAGGGTATTTTTCTTGTGGTATTCACAAAAAAAGCTTAACTCCGGATACAGCCTTTTCTGTCTCGTATTGGGCCACTAGTAAATTAATCCATTCTTGTCTCCATCCGTTTCAGTCTCCCGAGGTAAGTCAATCCACGTGACCTTAATCTGTTTTAGTTTGTCATTTTGTCTCCCACTATAGTGTCTTATCCAACTGGTGTGGTCGTGTTTTTCAAACTCTACTGCGAAGATGAAATTCTTCAGTTTGGATTTTAATTTACCGAAGTGGCTGACCGACAGCACACGAAATAATTAACTTCAGAGTAATCCGCTGGGATATTTCTCTTCGTCACTTTGTTAAAATTTGTGAAAGGAGCTCAAATAGGAAACCATTGAACCGCTTTCATTAATCCGGGGAGAACAAATCCATACTACATGAAATCCCTCCTGCCCATGACCTGACTATCTTGTTGATTTGCGCTTCTTTTCCAGCGGTGGACATTTTTCTAGTCGACAGTGCTCCCGGATATGAATTTTTAAACCACCGGATGAAGGCAACTTTACCGCTGTTTGTCGAAGGATTCTGCTGTAATAAAGTGAGAGATTGACACCTTTCCCTCTATGTCGGTTTACATGTGGAGCCGTCTGCACACTGCTAAAGAATGTCCTAAATACCGATTGCTAGGACGCTTACCAATTTTAATGTTGTGACCATCTCCTCTAAAGAGATTAGCCCTGGTTTTTGGCCGCTCAGGAAGAGCTGTCCGAAACGAGGTGTCCATCTATGCCCCTAGTGATAAGCACCGTACATGAATCGTATGCAAAAAGTTCTACACTCCTCACGATATGACTGATCCAACAAGCTAACATGGATTGGTTGGTTATCTTAATGTCCCAGAATCATTGGAGAAAGAAGCAGTGGAGCAAACCTTGTTGAATGAGTTCTCTTTTGACCTTAAAGACGTGCCTAAGACACCAGCAGACGAACACGTCTTCAGGTAGTATCAAGATGTTTCGAAATCTGTATGCCGAAGACTGGCAAACAGCAGTCAGAACACGCAAATTTTTGTTTGTGAGCTCATCCATTTTTAGTCCGTAGCGGTTTTTAACTTTCTGGAAAGTCGATTTTAGCAATAGTTATGCGTACGCTTAATTCTTTTTGTTATGGATACTCTCGGGGCAAAATTGATGTTCGCCAGCCTAAATGAAGTACCAAGTTTACCGGGTTCAGTGAATAGTGAGAGTAGGGTACTAGGTTCTGTATAGGTTGTGGAGATGGTCGTTTTACTAGTGTTGGTCTGTAGAAAACTGAACGTCGCTTAAAAATTGACGGCTTCGATTAAACCTTGTTTTTCTAAATGCACTTTATACGCATCTGTACATCCTTGGGTTTTCTGAATGCATCTTAGCTAAATTCGGCTACTGAACTCGTCTACTGTAGTTCCCGACATCAGCTGAATAGGTCCCCCAATATAATACAAGGTACACGAAATGAGAACGGAGTACGGACCCGTGATCTCTTGCCTGTTGAAAGAGTCCTAGGAAGATACTCCACGTTCCGCACATGCTATTGAGTTCCACTGTGACTCCCTGCAACCATGCCTAGTGGACTTAACAGATCATGTATGCCAGCTCGACAAGTGAAACTATGTTTCCTTTCTGCCAAGGGTCTGAACTTACTTCCGTCACTTCCCTGATAGCCTTTAAAACGCGATCAATCTGGTAACTTGCTCACTTGGCCTGCCGATGCTTTTGCGTCAAAAGCGAAACGTTGCCCGGCAATAATTACACCAGTTGTTTACCAAACTTCTCTGAAACGATGACTACCCAGTCGGTCCCAAACATTTTCCAATTGATTGTGATTTCTCTTTGGATTTCGGATAGGTCACAATTTAACATGCCCTCTGACCGGTTTGCAGGGCTGATGACTGTAAACTACGTAGAGCTTGGCTTATTCAGATAGTTAGCCTGCCAGTGAATCGTCAGCCTGTTCTACTGGAATGGCCATGGATTGTATGTTCATCGTAAAAAAATGAGACTGTGTGCTGAAGATCCCTTGTTGTCAAGCCACATGTATAGTTAAGCATCCGTTTTCATCTACTGCTGAGGAAAATATCAGTGGCTCAGGTAGAACAAATAACTTTCGTTTTGTTCACTGAACTCGTCAATTTAGTGGCAAACGTTTCATCATCAGTGAGTCGTTGCGTGGTGCATTAGTGACTTTCAAAGAGAAGCCATTTGTTTGGAATTCGAAACAGTGACCTAGGTTTTGTGGCCATCTTCATTTTCGTTTGTCTTTGTGAGATTCTGCTCTCACCTAACTTAACAATTTGTTGCTTTACCTCAAATCACGAACGAGTTCAAACCTAAAGTGTAATTGTCAAACTAATTCAGCGGATATGAAAAATAATATGAGATTTGTCCATTCATTCAAACATGTTTTCTTTTAATTTCGCTGTTTCAGCTTATAATGTGGGAAAGGCTGTTAGGCTGCGAACTGAAGGAGTATCATTATTCGGAAGAGCGTCAATTCCTGGCGTGCATCCTGAAGATAGCATCTAAGTCAACAGCGAAGAACCAGTTTACGTCTATCGAGCTACTGCAAATGCGAGCGGAAGTTCAGACACTCATTCCCAGTCATCTGGTGTGGGTGACCAATGCTGCTGGTCATGAAGGTAATTCAGCCAAAATTGTCCCCTTATAGTCTTGCCGAATGCTTTTAAACCTTGGTCAATGTGTAGTCCGTTGTGGGCGTATAATAGGGATTGATCTACGAATCGCTCCATGATTTCACCACCAACCATCAAACTATTTCATATTGTTTTTTTGCCTTTCGAAGTATGCTACACCAGGTACTGCAAAGCTTCAATTCTGTTGGAAGACATTTCAAGATGAACGATCCGAATTGGTCTAAAATGTGCCAGGTAATGAATATAAACTCTCCAAGACACTTCTGACAAATGACTGCCCCTCAATGGACTACGCTTTTGGTTTGACCTGTGAAAGTTGTATTGCATTTAGCTTGTTTGGTTTAAGGTACCGGTGCATGGTTAATCTATATAATGCCACAGTAAGAGCCCAAAGGAAAATGACACGTGGCTATTTGACCGAAACTTATGGCGTCCTTCTCAGTAACTGAAGAACGCACGGTAGATGTCCCGAATAAGAGGCAACGATACAAAGTAGTTCCAAAACTAAGTAAAACGACCGAGCTTTCCAGACTGACTAATTCACTAACTGTCCTTACGCGGCATAGACGATGAAAAAAAGATTATTTGTAATGGTAAACGCATCAGCAACAGAATTGCCCATTACTGTTCCACTACTAAGACAGATAGAACTAAGTGGAACGACGCGTCCCATCAATCTAGAAAAGGTAACGAAATGTCTTCTTTTCACACACAACCTTGCTCCATATGAACCCACTGGCAACAGTAATACTACCCTAGAAACCATCTGCGACAAGCGTCTGCTAGCTTCTGAAAAAGGTCAGGTCGATGGAAATCGAATCCAGCAACCGTTTGTCCGATTCATATTGGATACGGAAGTTTCTGTCCTACTGGAGTTACCCTGTATGCATCAGGCTTTCCCGATCAAGGTGCACTTGGATTCAAGCCGCAGAATGTGAGTTTAAAAAGCAGGCACGCAATTAAGCAAGTAAGCAGTAATAGTAGTATTAATCGTGATAATTAGTTGTAAGTATAATTTTCCTCAGGATCGTTTCTTCAAGATAGGATGCAAACGCATCAGCCGCTCGTAGCTTAACGTTTAAGTGTTCAAACTACCAACCACGAAGCTGCGGGTTGTAGACTCTAAAGTTTCGTGAGATGAGCACTGCTGAAGACCTTCAATAAAGATAAGACAGCTGTATAGCGTTTCTCGGCTTTACAGCGTAGATTGGCTTTACCTACAGGACAAAATCTCCACTATCGAAAGTGTCTGAACAGAAAATTCCGTGCCAGATACGGTTCGCTGGAGGTTTTTACGAAGTCCCTAAAAAGACGGTTTTTATTTCGCATACAACCTATGTGCTAAGTGTCATGGTTGCAGATTAACGTGTGTAAAAGATAGAGCCAATGAGAAAAGTAATGGGAAAGTAAAGCCATAGGAATGATGACTGCAGCGCTGCATGTCATAAGTAAGGGTAAGCAATCACCTGTTGTGGTGCTCAATTAGAGAATGGTCTGTGCCCAAAACTCCACCAAGAATCACGACACACCCACGAACATCCGACACCCCAAAATTAGTTTATTTGAATGAGGGAATTACATTGAATAGTTTCCTTGTCCTGGTTTGCATCCGAAAGACTTAAAAGTATCCGTGAAAAGAAAAGTGTCCTCGAATGCGGAGATTTTTACTGAGAAACACGCACAAAGCGGTTACTTTGACCAGAAACTACTTGCACGTTTCACCAGTAGCATGATCCATTACTCAGCTTAACACTAAAAAGGCCTTTCTTATGTCGAAACTCTTCTTAACATTTCGAGCCGTTCACTGCTATCAAGAAACCAGGGATTTTTCCTATAGATTCGAATCAATTGCAGTTGTTTTCTTTTGTGAAACCCAAATGCCTAGTTTGCAACTTTGTTTTCGTTTTCAGATTACACTTTGCAGCGGAACGTTTTCAGTAAGACTACTTTTGTTATCTGTTTTCAAGGTGCTTTTATGATCGCGTCACTCACTGAAAATGCATTCAGGGTTTCCGTGCCAATTGTAAGTCCACGTTAAAATACTAAAAAGGCGAGTTAGTTCGAAATTTGGGCCACCCTACGTTCTTAGATTGGAGTTGGAGGTTTTACACCAGTAGATCTTAAGCGAGTAAGAGTCTGGTGCAAATGAACTGAACCAGGCAAAGGCAGTTCATGAGGCAAATTTTACCAATCGATTCTTCCAAGCAAATAGCCTGACAATACGTAGAATATATGCAGTTTTCGTAGAACTATAAATCAGGGCAAGTTGCGGAAATTAGACAGAGACCAGACTGCACTATTTTGAGAACTCAGCCATAGGGGACTCAGCCCATCTTGGATCTCACGTTTCACCTCAGACTCTCCTGAGGATCCCGTGATTCTGCCGTACATGTCATTTAAGAGTTCACCTACGGCTGCGGTGGCCCCAGAGAACAGCCGAAAAAATTCCAAAGCATAGACCCAATGCACTACTCATAGGGTTGCTGAAAAATCTTCGACAGCCCACGACCGATTTCGTCCTTCTTGGAGCTCATCAGGTAGGCGCAGTCCCCGAGTTTCCGTCAATTTTATATTCTACTTGAAGCCAGCTTGCATGAAATTTGCGAAATCTGTCCAATTTATCATGCTATTTTGAATATCGTGCCAACTGAAAAATGAGGCAGCCTGGTGCAGCAAATTCAGTTGCTTAAAAACATCATAAGCGAGAGACTCAGCTGGTTTCTAGGTGAGTCTCCCGTCAAAACCAAATTGGTATGCATTTCGATAAATTGCAAAGCATTTATTAAACCTAACAGCATAAAACTTGTCAAGATGCCAGTAACAAAACGGAGTACTGAACGTCCCCTACTGCGGTACATCTGACCGCACTGGAATCACCCGATCCTACCCAGGTGTTCCCTTGTCTTCTACACACATTTCAGCAACTCCTTGTTGGTTGATTCAACGCAAGAGATTTTATTTGTGATGATAGCTGAAGTGCACGTGTACATGGTCAGTAACCTCGGACTAGCTGCTTTTTCAGATCTTAACTACTGCTAGACTGCTCTACCTCAGGAGTCGATTTTTCAGCCCGGAAACTTTTAGAGTTACCAGAAGTGTTGATATCACTGGTTTCATACGCACCGATCGGCTCAGGGTGATTGCGGTTATGCAACGCCTCGGAAAATTTTCGGGATGGTAGCACAGCTTTGTCGTTTGTGGATTGTTTTCCTTGCTTCGTAGCTGAAAGCACGGCATGCTACTGACTTCCCAAAACTATGATCCAACAGTTAACTTCTGAATTTTTCAGACTTGTTCTACTGTGAAAACACTAGAGAGATTTTTTTCCTTAAAAAGGATTTTGGTTTTAACGAGTCACTCCTTGTCAGACATACAGAGGTTTCTGGAGCGGAATACTTGACTTGTAAAATGTGTAAACGGAAATATCCATAAAATTAAAACCTTATAAAAAGATGTGATTGGAAATCGAGGTGCCACAGGGCTACCAATGTCCTGTTGTTTACTCCATCGCCCCTGTCAACGTTTGAATAACCTGACAATAAATCGGTGCCTGTAAAATCTTAAAAGGCACACATTATGAGTGTCAAAGCCGAAGGTTGGAGGAAAGCGACGGATGGCTTTTAAAAGCTTTGGTGACTAAGCGAGCACTTCAACTTGAACATAGGACGTTTTTTTACAATTTGGAGGAATTGATGAGATATATATTCATCGTGTAATTGAGTTCATTGCTGAGGGTCATCCCATCATGATCGCCCAACGTCGAAGGTGATATATTATACCGAGCCACCAGAACCAGGTAAGCTAGTATGTGTTGTGGATCATAGTTTTCTTAATGCCTTCTCTTTGACCGTGAACCCGAGACTGGATAGCCGCTTGATAGACTGATGTCTTTAGCCAAACCAGAATGTCAATGAACGTGCGAATCAGCTGACCTATTGAACACTGAGGCGTACAGGTGTGTTATGTGCAACAGAGAACGGGCTGCTTATAAAGCCCACGTGGAAAGTTCTAGGCCGGCCAAAAAATGATAATTAAAAAAATCGTTCAGCTGTAGCACCCTTCCGGCGCCTGGCTACCATCCCACCCGAAGGGAGCACGAGGGCTGGGTTACTGCCAGGTTGCCCAAGCCTAGACAGGGGAAGTCGAGAGGCATAGGTCGGGTTCGAACCCACGGACCTTCCGATCAGTAAATTCGCACTCTAACCGCTTGATCCACCTCGCCGTGCCAAAAAATGATACTAGAAATAGAACTCACCTGTCAAGGACATTTGAAGAACAATTAATTAAATCTGTCTCAACGAAAACGGTTATTCCATTGGCAGTTGTGTAGTCCAGTTACGTTCGGAGCTGGTTCTCCTAATAGGAAGTGACTTAGGGTGGGTTGCTTAAGCAGTGAAAGTGTAATAAATTCCACAAAGAGCATAATCAAATTATTCTGGAAGGATAGCGGCAACAGACTGAAATATATTGAAGGTATCTATGAAGGATTGTGAACAAACTGCGAATCCGTTAATCTGTGGTCCATCGTTGTTGCTGCTCAAGCTAGCTGGTCCAACTGTTCATTGGTTCTCAAGATTTTGGAAACTTATTCTCTTCCCGTATCCAAGCAGACCATTTAAGTGCATTGTTTTTCTTTGGTCAGTCAACCGAATGCGTCGATACTCGAGCGCGGCATGAAACGGATTGCCAGAAAACTGGCAGATCTCTTTATTTAACTATAGGAAAATGTAGAAAGCATCATTATTATGTTCAGTTCATCCAGGATGTAAATTTTTATTCACACAGCTTTGGGAGACAAGCATTGGCACGAGGCTAGAACACATGAACCTTAATCGTGCTGGGTGTTGACACAGACCTCACACTATCCAAAGAGGTTTTCTTGACACAGCACACTTCTATAGCCCATGACCGGTTTCGCTCTTCTTGGGGCTCATCAGATAGGCGCAGTCGCCAGATTCCTGTCAACCTTATGTTCTACTTGATCCACAAATGGAGGTGATTCGCGAACTGTACTCATTAGCAAATTAATTTGGTTTTCACGGGAGACAAAACTGAAGCCCAGCTAAATGATTCATTGCACTATGAAGAATATCTTACCATGTGAAACAGGAGGCGGCTTTTGTGCACCACATGCAGTTAAAAATATCATAGACGAGAGATTCGGTGGAATTCAGTTGAGTTTCCCGTCAAAAACAAATCAGTTTGCAAGTGAATGTCTTTCACAAATTTGTTGCAATTAAGGTTCAAATAGAACGTAAGGTTGGCCTGAGGGGCCCTAAGAAGGGCAAAACTGTCCGCGAGTAGTCGAAGAGTTTCCATCAACGGCTTCCTGCCGTGTACATGATGATTTACTCGGAATCCGCGTGTGATCAGTTGAAACCAGTTTAAGCAGCTGCAGTCACTTCGCATTCTGGTCTACCATTCTGTTTGTTGTCAATCCCGGTCATCTCAACGTGGACTTCATCATCCTCCGCTGGGGAGTGTGCATTTGAACCTCACCCACCAAAAGATGATTCCTTCTGTGGGCTATGTGACAACAACAACCACATGACATCCACCGAAAACGATACGGTGGTCCGTTGTAGTGACTTGTAAATGGCGCTAACATTTCCTTCTCATAGGCCAAGCTCTCCTCCAGTCCCTCAGACCGGCAGATCAACAGTTGACATCATTTCAAAATTACCGGCATAGGTTTCAGCATCACAGCCACAATCTGTACATTCTGTGCAGGCATTTTCGATGAGCAGACCAATCACGACCTCCGTTTTCTCATCATTAACGTTTGAAGTGGATTCAGCATTCTCTCAAAACCAATCACTATCAGGCAAATCATCGGCTTTGCCTCAGTCAAAGTCGACTTCTGCAAATGATTCGCAAAAAAGACATACGCACCCACTGACAGATACCTCACAAGGACCACAACTGCCTGTAAATTATGTGATACGCTCAAGTTCTCTACCCATTCTCTCGCATATGCGAACTCCACGGTGCCCTTACACGCTGTCCGTCCAAAGTGCCAATCCAGTGCCCTCTTTCCCACTTTCTGTGCAGCCCATGGAACATTTCATACTCCCAAAGCCACCTGAGTATTGATCACAAACTCGAGTGACCAAAAAAGAAGAAAGCTCTATCCCTGATTCTACTGCAGGGAACCTGAAACGACACACGCCGTCGCAACAGGTTGAGTTGCACTCTCCTAAACACCAAAAGTCTGTCATAAGAGCCTACAACTCTGCACACCCTGGGATTTTGAGTTGCGGTGTACAACGAATCCACTGTTATCCTTTGTACTACACCGAGTTCCCTCGAGAAGAATAGCTTGGGAAACTATCGGCCTGACACATTAATCGCGAAGAATATTAATCTAGAACTGGCTTTCCGTGCTAGCTGCGATTCTTTATTATATCCCGTAGCATTTCGAACCTAATTCTTCCTTTTGATATCCGGGATTGTTGAACCTACGCGTCGTTCAAAGTTCGGTTCCGAATATCCTACCAACCCAAACATGAAGCTGTTTTTCAGGTGCTTTCAGTTGGAGAATGCCATAAACTACAGATTCAGTTAGTTTACAGATGAATGTAATTTGAGCAAAAGTGTTTCATTTCATTTTTTCATCCCAGGGATTCAGTTTCACCTTCTGGTCTCGGATGGAAAGACGGGACAGAATCATTATATCAAAGAACCTTTCGATGAACAAGAGGTATGTTGTCTTCAACACCCATCCCTTTATAGTGATTTCGTAGCCCATCAGAATCTTAATATTTGGAATAAAAGTAGTTTTTTTCTGCTGAAACTTTCGTAAGCAAAAAGCTACTGGAAACAACCGATTTCCCTTGGATATCTCCGGTGCCTTCCCGGTTGTGGCATTAGAATTTGAAATGCCATCGGACTAAACCCGTTGCAGAATGGAACACTTACACGGACTTGAAGTTGAACTAATTTAAATACTCTTGTCGTGTATCGAATGCCCGATAGCTACTAATTCCTATTAGAAACGTCACCCACAGATGATTGAAGTAAGCATAGGTTAAATATGCAGTAAGCGCTATTATTTGCGTCTACAAGACAGTTTTTGGCATGAAGTTAGTTGGTTTGCTCAAGAATTCAACTCCAAACTACGTATGCCTGATGTACGATTAACCTGGATTCACGTCGTGCATGAATTACACGACTATCAGCATAAACTGGTCTTGATAGCCGATATCGAACGTTTTCGGTAGGACTACAATTTGGATTGTGATTGGGCAGACCCATTACGAAACAATAATCACTTTTTGGTTAGGCAGGCTATGAGAATAACTTCATTGCTATGCTAATGGTTCATAACTCCCAAAAAGCTTTTTGGGAGTCGAAGTGGTCAGAAGGTCGTTTCCCGTTCTGTGTTCTGTCCCTTCAGAAGTGACAACGGAATGGACAGCTGTGTTTCCATCTCCACAAAAACCTGCACCGAATGCAATTGCAGAACCACCAACACGATCTCGATTAATCAAGTCCAGCTTTAACCATGTATTATGAAGGAGATATGCAAATCCTACAGATCCATCCAAATAAAAAAATCGTGACTGAAGATCTGATCGGTACATTCAATTTTCAGGCGCTGTGGTTCATGAACCAGCCCGTTTCCTGTCGAACAAAGCTCACTTCGTCCGAAAATCTTTCCTCACCTTTGTGAACTTTCAATGTAGCGCTTGTAATGGCATCGTACCCTAGCAACCAACCACCGCAGAATTTGGTTGCGATGAGGTGACTGTCTTCTTTTTGTGCCACCAGAAGTCCTTCTTCTGATTTCAAGCCTGTTTTTCAACACACCTCGGCTGGGTCCGCCGAGAAAACTACGAAGAACTTCAGCCGATCTTCGTGTTTTCCTAGCTACTGTAGGCAAGTGTTCCATCTCCTTTAGATACAGATAGCACCTATCCGTGTTCCGTATGTCGGTTTAGTCTAATGGATGGTCGATAGTCATGCTGTTGTTGCTGGGACTTTGTAACCATAGTGTACAGGTAATGTATACCATGAGGCAACTGAACGTCACTCACCATATGGGTTGCATACCCACGAGGTAGTCTCAAGCTTTCACTGACGATCGTTTGGTTCTGCGGGTTTGGATCGCGGGTTAAATCACAGTTGTTGGAGCGGGACAATGAGGAGGGAAAGCGGCTTTCGTTTTAAAAGGTTAGGGGCTCTTGAGGCTTCTTGTAGTTTTTCTCGACTAGTAAACCACAAAATCATCACCATCATCGCCAGAAACTGTATCTACAAACTGTCACAGATGTACCATCTAAATGATCAGCTGTGTGTTTGTGTCCGAGTGTTGTACGAGTTCGTTGCGTGGATAAGAAGTTGAACGAGCGATGGAAGTTCAAATTGTGCGGGGGAAAAAAATTTTTTGGCTCCAATAAGACGCAGCTTTGCTCTGTTCATAAACAGAAATCAACGGCAAGATCCCAAAATGGGGTTGGGTTCTCAGTCAATGTTTGCAGTCTTGAAGCCAAACAAATCACCCGGTTAGCGCCTCGCAGGAGGAACCATTTCCCTTTCGGTTAGTTCTGAGCAAAAACCACAATAAGTAATGCTGAATTTCCCTTGGTCCTGATGCCTTATTGCTCACAGATTTGTGTTTCAACTAAAAATATGGGTCACTTGTGGCAAAAAACAAGTAAGCACCCTCAGCTGCTCCAGAATATGTTTAACCTCAACCGGATGAGGAAATTTCTTATCTGTTTTCGGGACAGGTGTGGACTGCGATTTAGGGAATGAACGAGCTACACTGTGTAGAGTTTAAGCTTGCGTTTATTGCATCCCTACTCCGATTTTTGAGTGACAAAGTGTGGCGAAGAGAACTCTGTTCACCAAGCACATATCGCCCTTTTCTCCAAACATTGTTCAGTCATATCTCCTGAGGTTAGTCTGGGTGCGCAAGACAAACTTACTGATAAGGCTGATGTTCGCCCGAAAGTTTAATTAGGCCTCATCGGTCATTCCTTTTATCAGGTAAAAAAGGGTTCAGGTTTTCGTAACTCGTCTTAACACATCCCATAAGTTCATTTCTCCAGTAAATCTGGTGTCAACCAATCATGAGTGTCTGACAGAAGCAAGGTGCTGACGCTCTAAAAGTGCGGATACTTACCATAGGATCGTATCAGAATGGCAGTAGTCAATCAATCGAAGATTCGTGCTTTTCGTTCTGGGCGATGTTCTAGAACTGGTGACACCACAAAAGCTTGCATAAAGTCTGGACACAAAGATATAGTAAACAGACTTATTGTCATCGTCTACACTTTGCTTTGCTTAACTAGAGTGGCAGAATAAAGTAGACTGTTCATCAAGCTGCTGAAGTCTAAAGGCGCTAAACTCTTCCATGTACTGTCTCAGAAGTGCATCGTTGCTAAGCGCAAAAAAGTGCCACAAATGGTTCACCAAATAATCTCATTTGCAGGCCAGTTTGTTTTTGACAGCAAAAGCTAAAGTTCCCTTTTATGGTATTCTTCAACCGAATGTGCTGCACAAAGATATCACGGTACACTTTCTTAACTGAAACTACTTATATGGTTGCTAAAATGTGGCGGTCAGCACATAACCGTTTTCACCTTCATTGGAGCTCATGAGGTAGGGGTCCAGCACATTCAGTTGATGAGTCATAAGCGAGATTCTCAGCTGGAATTCTTCTAAGTATCCCGTTAAAACCAAATGGATTCGTGAATGAAAGTGTTTGCCAAATTTTGTATTATCTGACAAGTTTTGAAATGGCAATCGTCCTCCCGTTGTATCCGTGCAAAACAAACTACAGCTGATGGCTGAAGCATTCAGTGAGCCTTACACTTCACCCGCTGTGTCGTGTTTGGTTATTGGTTAAGTAAATCGGAAAAAATTAGCTTTTACTTAAGTCAAGAGAAGATTTGGCATATCTTACTGAACATGATATGAACGAAAAGACAAGCCTGGGATGGACGACTGACATTCAACTTAACGCATGGATGCTGCACCAACCGAACAACCTGGGACGCCACTGAAGCTTGCATATGAACCTGAAACGTACATGTGATGTACCACTCTTCTGTCCAATGAATGTATGTCAGAGCTATTGGTGAGTTACATTATTGCCTACCACACTGAACCGGACGTTAATAACGTCCCGATAGATAAAGAATATTTATACGAATCGATGATACATGTATGTGGGGTTATTCAGCCTTGAGAGAAAACGTTTTTGAACATGTCGTACGAGAAGAAGGAATTTCTGAGGTAGTGACGCTGCTTTATTCAGTAATACCTCTGAAATCGTAGTTTTTTACTTGCTGGTAATGAATGAGGATATGCAACCTGAGTTGTTGCCCATCCGTTCACTTTATTTCACAATAGAAAGCCCCGTCATAAGTTTTAAGACTAGTGTAAGACTAATTCTGACTTTTGAATTTCAGTATTTCTCCTCTGCAGTCACCGCTGTCAACAAGGTTTGCCTTCGTTTCCAAAGCTGACCACACGGAATCGGCTCAGTTAAAGAAAAACATTTGTGCAGTCACTTAGTTTTCAGTAATTTTCACATAGTATTCCTTTCGTTTCTTGTTTAGGTAATGAAGCAGATGCCCCCTCAACTAGAAGTTCTACATTATTTGATTGGGCCAACCCGAATCTCAATGGGACTGTATCATAGGGAGATAAGAATGACGTTCCGAATTTTGCACGACCTCGATCTCTTCTGGTTACCTGAGAAGTGGCCGTTAGTCATACACTTCATTCAGGACATGGTATCAGCCCTTCCAGGACAAATCGCGAATATTCATGTGCTTACGTATCCCCCCGCAAAAAGTAAGCACCAACGACGTTTGTCAAAGCGTGTTTTTTTGTAGTGACAAAAATTCAACCTGATTACAAAGGGGTTTTTTTCGTTTCCCATTGTGATGCGCAGAAGTACTCAAGTTACTTATTCAGAGGATGAAAATGGGTCGCTTGGATATAAGAATTTACCCTTAATTCCTAATCTATGATAATTTGTCCATGGGAGTCAAACAGGGTTTCTCTTCTACACACATGTCCTCTCGACAAACACCTTAGGGATGTGTACTATCTGTACGAAGATCGTATTCTTTATCGTTCAGTAGGCTCACTCCTAGATTTACCGTTACAAAGGATTTCCAGACCGAAAGATTCTATGTAGAAAAATCGAATGAAGCTAGCCTCCGTCGCAAGGAAAATTTTGGTGTCACAAAAAACCACGAACATATCATATTTTCAAGGCTACACTGGCTGATGCCGGAGTGTATGTAATCATTTGTTTGGCGTGTGACACTTACAGAGGTCATTTTGATGACAGTTTGGCTACGTTTTCTACAGGAAATTTCTCTCTGGGGAGGGAAGCATTCGTTCACAAATCAAGACGGCATTTACCGGAAAGTTCAGCTGACTCTCAATAGAATCCCTTTTTCATATTATCTTTTGGCTAAATGTGCTGCATGAAGATCTTCTCATGTTTCAGTCCTAGCAAAATCCAACATACCAAAGTGTTTTCCTCCATTAGGCAATATTCATAAGTTTGATCAAACTCTTGGACAACTCATCAATTAAGGCTCACTAGATTACCCCAGTAATCGAATCTCTATCTCTTTCATTTTGTTCTTCAATGCTGAATCAGCCATTTATGGAGATATACACTCCTTAGCAGATTAAGATGGTTTAATCGAGTGACTCAGCTGAATCTCGGCTGAACTCGCGTTTGCAAAATTCGTCAAGCAAAAAAAATTGCCCAGTGGCTGCCTCACGTTTTTTCTGAATGACATCCAAAGATTCAGCCTTCTGCTTACTTGCAAGTGCTTGTTTACGTGTTAAGATTCTGAATTTGGTTTCTAAGTAAGAAATCCGACAGACTGAAATACGGGAACTAGGTCTACTTGATACGCATCATCAGTCTTACTACCAGAGTGAAGTGAGGGACAGTTCAGTGTAGCTTCGAATTCAGTGTCTGGCCAGTCCAAAACGACTGACGGTTTGGCTTCTTTAGAATTAGTAGTCACCACAAGCCCTAAAAGAACTCTCTAACGCCTAGTTTATTGCGAAACTAACCTGAGTGGCCACTAGGGCCAGTTTTCTATTTTAACACCCACGATCTACAGACCAGGTGGATTGAAACAACACTATAGGTGGGTGTCTACTAGAAGGTTTGTAGCCAAAGGCTCTCCCAGATAGCTTTTGTGCCGGGGAATTCATCATACCACAGAGTAAACGGAAACCACCAACCGAGTTGTTTCAAGTTTCAGAAAGAAAAAGCCTACTTACTCGTTTGCCCTTTTTGGGTGACCACATTGTCCCTACTTTTATTCAGAAGATCAAGACATCTATGTCTGTTTCCAATCGTTAGAGGAAGCATTTTTCAAGCTGCTTTCTAAGATGGTTCCGGAGCCCCTGCAGCTGCATCGGTACTGTCAACTGAGGCTTCCTATAAGGGGGAGTCTCCCCAGGATGTTGTTAAGACCCAGCAACAGTCAGCTGCCAGAGAACAGCGTGCTCTACCGTCAACCATTGCACACAGTCATGGAAGCGAATCATTCACGTGATACCATTGGTTTACGGTGTGTTTACGGCTCTGATATGCATCGTGCACACCCGATTTTAATGACTGGACCAGTCCTCTGCGCACCAGTCATTGTGTTATTACGTGTCTAGCCTTGGGTTAATCCCACTCATTCCACTTTCTATTCTGTCGCCAGACGGCTTTGATGCGAAAGTCCATATTTCTGGTGTTCGCTAGTGAATGTTAACGTCTGACAACTTGCCGACGAGGCGTCATTTTCCTAGTGACTGTTTCAGATGTTAAGGAGCTGCTGCCGTTGTTGCTCTTAAAGACTGTTTTTACGCGCACATGGAGATGAAGGTCACTTCCAATATAATAGTTCCAACAGTAAAATTGAAACACCACACAGATCAACCTACTGTCACTGCACTGATCAAGAGTTTGTATTCCTATCTTCGTACACACTGCTAACCAAAAGCCGGTTTGCTATTTTCCTTCAGCCAAATCAGCGATACAACTCACAACGGGTAATGAGTTCAGCGACGAGTTTTCGTTTCTTGGCGTTCTTCCTTTACTCTATGATTGAATAGTAATATCCGAAGACCAAACAACCAAAAATTATTGCCGTTGAGCCAGTACACTAACTTACACAGCTTTCTAAACAGGGACTACAAACAAAACTTATTTCATTACCTGACAGACAGCTCACAAATTCCTTCCAGACGATTCTAATGAAGATGAATGACAAGTACCTGTAGTCTAGGCAAAACGGAAAGCCTGAAAGTTTGCAAAGTTTACCAAATACTTTCCGCTTATCGAGGGGCACTATACAAACCGAGCTACATGGGGTGCATGTTGTCCTTGACCTTCATGCAGCGGAACTTCGTAAGTGACCCGCTATCCCTCTGTCCAATCGATCGCCAGTGGATATCTCTCTGTAGAAGATAAGGTTTGAGAAAACTGTTTTACGCTAAATTGGTGCGTGCAGATGAGCGAAGCTGTTGGTCATAGGTTGAAATCGTACAAAACTGTGAAACCAAAAGCGTGCAAGACGTTCAGAAACCTGTAGTTAGGGTTTCGCTGTTCTCCAAACCCAAACATTCTAGCGGAACCTTCTTCCCTGGATTTTCAAGGATTTATTTGTGCCTTCTGACAAAAGAATTCTAAGAATGACTGATTTTGTTCAGTTTCTCTGACTGGACACTAGTATGCTTTGTGACACCTGTGCAAAATTAATTTGTCCAAATTTTTTATTCAGCATCCGATAACGGACAAATTGGTGAGCCAGTTCTGCTTAGAGTTTAATTTTCAACTTCCCCTAGAGTGTTGACTCGTTGTGTCTTCTAACACGCTGTGAATTCACACACTACCCAGGCGTAAGCATCCTCCCTTGAGGCTGGGCAAAACGAACATACAGAAGCTTATCCTGCAAAAGACGGAAAATTTATGCAACTGCCTCACCTCAAACCCTTTCCTATTCGCGCACTACGTGCACTGGGGTTCGAACTAAGCGAGCACTAAAATCTGTACTTACAACTGCTGAGTGCGACCAATATAGATACTTTGTACTATCTGTTAGTGTATAGTTAACCCAAGAAATCTTGATGTGACGTTGAAAACACTATATAATGCTGCACACCCTGTTTATTAGGAGCAATTTTTGAACACTCACATTGGGTCTTTCTTAGAAGTATTGGTTAATTGGAGGAAAACACGGGGAACGAAACTGACGTCAAGCGGGACTATAATGACCTCATGTTCTGATCACCTCAGGGCTATGCGAAAGTTTGCAAAATAGGAAGAACTGCTGAAGCAATGTTTTGTCAGTATTACGTGGGAAATAACTTTTCAACGCAATACTTTCTAGGTGGAGCTTCAGCTTGGACAGGCTGTTCACAACTATCTTTCTTCAGTTTCGGCATTCGCCTTCATGATCCGTATTTCTGTAGAAACTCAAACCTTCGTTCTACTGTTCTCGGTATATCCTTTGTTTCTAACTGCAACTGCTAACTAACAATCGTGTAAAGATGTGCATTCCAAGTTGCTTGATCCTGCTTCATTAAGACAAACGAGAAGAGAGTTCCGTGAAGCAGCCAACGGTAAATTTAGCCAGCTGCTAAAACACGGATAAAAAAGGTGCACGCTGCTGTCGTTGCTTGGCTTGTCTTGAATGACTGAAACCCCGTCAATGTAGAGAGCGAAATGAGCTCAAGTTACTAGCATCTGTGCCACGGTATCACTCTTTTGGGGGTAAACGTTTTGCCGTGAAGTATTTCCAGCACAGCGGATCCACATCGCAAAAGTGGGCCATAAAATCAGCTTCCGTGAGTTTGTTTCCTATTAAAGGTTTGCTGTTCAGCTTGTACGTTATAGTCGCAATATGAAAACTGAAGGTTGCGTATCCTCCTCCTACTTCTGGGTGTCCGTTGTTTGGGAGGGAGTAAAAATGCAGAATACTGTATTATGCCATAGGATAGACATTTAGAGTGCCATTTGATTCTGCAAGAAGAATCGGTTGGTTTTTCCTGTGTGTATTTCAGTGGGAATACCTCGACACTCCGGAGCGGGAAGCCTTATCAACAACAAAAAACCTTCATTAACTACTGTTAAAGTGAGGTATTTTATTGTTTGGTCTCTTGTTGCTTTTCTGGCCTACTGGAAATAAGTTTGTATGTAGGTGAAGCAATGGCCAGAAAAAAGGACTTTGCATGTGCTTCAGTATGTTTTCCCTTCCCCTACGATTCTATGCCATTTGGATGTCCTCCGTATGGAGGCGTTTTGCTGTTACGGTTGTCTGTAAGTTGCTTGAACCACGTCGCGTGATTAGGTCACTGGCTTCAGGACAGAACAAATTCTTTTAGGTGTCAAATACAAAGCAGATATTATTGTTTCCCCACGAAACAAATCTTACTTTTGACACCATATCCGTTTTTGTCTGGGGTGAAAGCACTGGGTTATCAGTTTGTTGGCATGCTACTGAAGGCAAAATAAGACGGTAATCGTATTTCTTTTTATTCTGGACAGGAGGACGATCCAGTTTAGCGTCCAGCATTCAACATATCACGTCATTTTTATCAGTTTGATCTTTCTGTTTATCGGTCGCATCTTTACAACTATCCTGTCTGTTCATGTCCGGGAAATTCAGCTGTTCAAGAAAGCAGTAAAGACAAACAATCCAATCTAACTCCCTTCAACATATTACTCATCGAGTCGTCGGCACCAGAGTGCGGAAAAACTTATGGTGGGTTCAACGTGTTACTTTAGCACCGATGAGGTAAGCTTTAGTTCGATATTATGGACACTTTGGAGAAATTTAGCCTCTTTCTTCCCGACATCGGGCAGACCTCACACTCGGTTGAAAATAGTTTTCGTGACTTATTTAGGCTAGCGGGTCTAGCCAAACCAGTACCTCGCGTTTCTCATCAGAGGCTCTCCCTGTAGGTCCACCTGCTTGAAGGCGACTGATTTCCCGCATTCATGGTTGCACGCGTAAACAACACCACAAGGCGGACTTTCTGATTCATGTGCTGTGTTGTGGGCAACCCAAAGGTAAATATCAATCGACCGTTATATATTTTGAACAACTGTCAGCCTTGGTATGGCCTGTATATTCCCCCAACTCTCTTGAATAGAATGACTATCAGTTCGCTCTTACTGGCTCTCTACCAAACTATGAACATTGGCCGAATATTGTGCTTTGCGTTGCAATGAACAAGGGAGCCATTTGTTTACCCTGGTACTGGTCCCACAACGTGTGCAAATCGGCAAGCAAGAGTCGCTGAAATGGAGTTTGCCTAATGCCCATTGGATTTCACGTGCATTTTTAAAGTATATGTTTGAGAAGAGTGCAAAAGTACAAGAGGTACAAAAGAGTACCTTTTGGACTAGTTTCATTCGTACAAACTTCTATTCAACTAAATTGTCTCGCGTGATTTCTGCCAGAAATCCAGCTAAAAGTGCCACTTCTTACATTTCACATTAACAGGTATGAGTATGCTGGCCAGTACATCCCTAAAGAAATCGGGCAACCTGTGTTTTGATGTAAGTGCATCTAGGATTACAGCTTTTGATTGTTTTGGGATTTTTCAGAAAACCGTTTGTTGGTAGGACAGGGACCTTGGTTTCCGTGTAGCGAGCTAAAATGCTCTAAGCAAGGTTTCAAACCAGTGACACGAAACTCGGGGCTCACATACCGACTCAGGACATACCAAATTCCCACAGCCATTTTCAGAGGCCTCACATTATCTGGTGTGCAAGTGTTGTTTTATTGGCTCTTGGATTCTGAAGCCACTTGGGAATGTTGCAAAACGCAGTGCAGCAACCAAGACTTGTTTTCTGTGATTCGTCATATGGCTGGTGCGTGGAACATGAATGACAAGGGAGATTTTCAGTGTGGGTTTGCAAGTGGGCCTTGGGCTAGGATCAGAAGTTCGACATATGGAAAGGTCCGGGTTACATGACCATGACAGTGGATCAGCAGTGTTATGGTCTGAAGTAACTGACCACAGTTCATATGACAGAGCACTTCTCTGGCGCATGAGAGGCCTCTGGTTTGAGTCCCTTCCGAGGACTCTGTCTTTTTGTCTGCATCATGAATAGTTGGGTCCATGTTCATGAAGTAATTTCTGAACACACAGGTCTGGAAGGGCCAAGGGGGTCGCAATTATTTCCGTCGTCCATAGAGGTCGGAATACAAAAGACTATCAAAGGCCGGAGCTACTGTGCATCATACAAGCCAGGGAGTTTAAACCAATAGGTGTAATAATAGGCAAAAATATATACATTCTCTTCAGACGAACAGGAAAAAACTATCGGACCATCAAAAAAGCTTTTGGAGTACACACGAACACAGGCGAAGTTTGGTGCAAAAATCGTGTGATATTTTTGTTCCTCATCACCCATGAGGAAACGCCTTCTTCGAGATAGTGTTTTGGAGTCCTCCGAAGCAGTTCGCTTATCAAAAGAATACTGTAACAGTTTGCACACTGACAATATTCAAATCTGAGTTGATGATCACTTTTCGAAGAAGAAACATAACGTACCAATATATGTTTTTGCAACCCACTGTCTTTCCCAAACAGTTCTTTGAGCATTCCTTTCGCAACGGGATCCTCTACGTCCAAAGCTGTCGACCTGTACCACAGTCAGTTACTCAACTAAAGGAGAATATCACTTTGAAGCTAGACTTGCTTGTCAGGCCGATCGCTCCGCTCCCTGCAAGCTGGACTTCGCATCATATTGCGATGTTTCTGAACACCCAACTCGGAAATGTGCACAAGCTTTGCACGCAAACACTGCAAACCAAACCAAAGTATCCAAACTATGGTAAGATAGTAGTTTTCAGCACGCATAACAAAGGTGCTTGTACCAGATAACAAACACTCTTCATCGAAATAATTACATATTTCTGTATTTTGAACCCCGAATGATATCGGATCTTTGCTGAGATCTGATGTCAGGAACGAATGAATCATCCACACTGATGGTTACAGTAAGCCTAAGCCACGGTGTTCAGTTCTAGCAAACCGTCCATCCAATTATCTCGCAATCACTCGGCTGCAAGGTTTCGTGGAATTTTTAGGTTTTACGCCCGAATCACGCTTGGATTACCAACTGCTTCCTGTTTTCGAGAGAGATTCTGAGATGCATTAGTCGGGACAGGAATCGAACACCATTCCTCGAGCAACGGATGGTAGATGAGAATTGTGAAAACCTATTCACATGCTGAACAGCACATTACTGATCCGTTCAACCGTTCAAATCCTTATCACGAGACCGGGTATTAACCGGTCAACCAAGAGGCGCCACCAATGGTAGATAGGTCACTTAGAATGTTTCCCGGTATAGCGATAATAACGGAATGTTGCGACAGCAGGAATGTTTCAGCATCTCACTTCTGGGTATTCGCGTGATCAATAACGCCTTTCATTCCCTTGCTTTGTATCCCTTGTATATACTGCTGCGGTTGCCTTCACTTTTGTACGACAATACACAACAGTAGTCAGGTCCTTATCTTTGGTTTGTGGGCTCACTAACATGTCGAAAAAAATTATTCATCTTGGTCAGACAATTTTACAGTAATACGCCTAAGCAGTACGAATCAGAGACCTGAAACTGTTAACGCCAGACAGCACGGTTTCAAAACTGAGTCGCTATTTGATGCTGTCTGGCTCCGCAACTTATACCGATTTCAGTCAGTGAAACAGCCACAAGCAATATGCTAAAACCTCCTAAAGTGATGCATAGACACATGATCTAAAGTTGCGGTTCTCACAATTTTCAGCTCATTGCCCCTCAGCTGCCTAACCCGATTGACTAACTTGCACTCCAAAATTTGCGATATGCTGATCCGGCGTACTAAACGATGATACATCCGGCTAGCGTCGTGTACTATTATTCAATGACGTCTATCTGTATCATATGCGCATGTTATCAAACATACGTATATCACTCTCACCGCATTCTCCTGTCTCCCATTCAGTCTCTCAATGCCCGTCAGTTGAGCGACATCCCTCCTGAAGTAAAGCAACAGGTTAAGGTGTTGATCGAACCACCAAAGGTTCATCTCGGTCAAAAGCGAGTTTATTTTCCACACATCTTCACGTCTTGGCTATAGCTGTTATCGCTTTTCTTTAAAATTTTATGCTACTTTTCCTATTCCCCCTCAAGTAACATATGTTGCCCGATGGCTTCGTCAAATAAACAGTTAAGTCTTCCATTTTTACCCACTTTGAATGCAGAATCAATGTACCTGTCAGCAACAAGACGCGGAATTGGTAGGTCAGCAAGATTTTCAAGACATTTTATTCTATTATTTCGTAGGGAAATACTGATCAGTACTGTGGCCTTACGCTATGACGCGCGTGGTGGAAAGCTCGGGTTTTCAATGCATTTCACATGGAATGCACATATCCTGCCGAGAGAGTTTTAAAAGTTCGGTGGCAAAAGTACTCTGTTTTGCACCACTGGGATTATTTTACTGCAGATCTTATGTCCGCGAAAGTACGGCAGACGCTAAACTGAACATAGTCATTTTTATCAGTTCGCTGACGGCTCGTTCCGAGTTTCCCCGTGTCACCGACATGTTCGCAGCACAGCAAATCCCATGAAGCAAGTGTCGTGCAGTTTGCAACTTCAAATTCTTCCAAATGTTGGAAGAAGGAATAAAAGGAATAAGGTTTTTTGATTTTATCCTAGGGACTACAGTCGTCCACCAAATCTGATGTGATCTTCTATTTATGCGGAGGACTGAGGTAGTGTGTTTTAAAAGAGGCTCGATATTCCAGTTAGTCTACCAAGTTCCTGATAAAATTTTTCGCCAATCCATCGTAGGTAGATGCGAGCTTACTTTGACTGATAATATCTAGCAACTAGAATGAAGTGACTGAAGCATGGGCATGTAGCCCTTACCGTAACCTTGCACGAACAGCTTTAAGATGCTGTGCGAGCACGAGTTGTCTTTGTGGCTGAGACCCTTGTACGTTGTTTTGATTCACTACGCGTCCTAAATTATGCACTTGAACAGATGCTATTGCTCCCTAAGCACAGTCACTGTGACAATCTCAAACAGCTCGTCTAGGAGTGAAAGTCTGTCCTAGCTGGGTGGACGAGAGAAAGATATCATGCACGGTCAGAAGTATCCATTAAACTAGCAAAAGATATGCCTCAAGAGGATCGCTTATATTTTCGCTGCATAGGGTCACTCACTATTATTTTGAAAGTGATAAAAACGTTTACTTCTCAACAAATTTGGACGATCACGGAATGTAAGCTAGGGGGTCATCAAAACTTCAAATTAAACTGTGCTTGGAAATCGGAAAAAAAAAACGCAAAGTTTTGCGATACAATCAACTCTCCGCGGCTCTATCGTTACACTCAATCTATAAATAAATAATTGGGAGCATTTATGTTTTCGTTACATTGTGTGTTCTTGGACTCTCGCCTATGGTTGATATAACACATGATCCTCGATAAAGCACCTTCAACTGGAAGCAGAATGTCACATCGACGGAGGTCATTCCTGGTACTGGTACTCTCCTCGTAACCAATATTTAGAAACTTCCAGTAAATTCGAGTGTATCGAGGTGGAACCAAATCTCCAATTAAATAGGCTGTCAGTGTTTAACCTTGGTGCCTGTGAAGCACTTTTTAGGAGATGATGGGAAATTTCGAACTGTGTAGTTGAGGTTCCTGATAGCTCAGCATGCGGACTGAGGACATGACGTTGATCTTATGGACCAAAATAATACGTAACGTCTCTTTTATTAAGCCGTCAAAATCTTGATACGTTTGCTCACAAGAGACCTCTCTGCTACAATGGGGAATATATCAGATTACGTGTCCTCATCCTTAGTAGTATGGTATAGACTCAGGCGAGGCATTGTTTTGCCCCTCCCGATAAGTCATCATTTCCCTTTAAAACTTTTATGTTTGTACTCAATCTGTGATAAATGCACAAGCTATTGTCAGCGGAGCAGCCTACTAACGACTGCTGATTCAATAAGCTTGATTATCCAGCGGATACAAACAGGCGGTCATCCACAAGGAATGAACACATTTTCTTAGATTAGATAACACGCGCATTCGTCACACATCGCAAGCTAAGGCTTGAGAAAGTAGGTATATGAGTACATGCTAAATGTACACAAGTAACTCCAATCGCAACTGACTTACAAGGACACATACGTCGATAATTCTGCCGTATCAGAGTATTTGGCCAACCTATCACACCAAAGACAACAACATTAAGAATATATCCGGATGTCATTTGCTAATCTCTTTTAAATGTCGTTTTGATGATGTTTATAGTGTGTCGTTCCGTGTTCCCTGTTACTTGTTACCTGAAGTTGTAAGCTGGGGCCACGTGTTGGTGGTGTTAATGGCAGTCCTCGTCTTAAAACTTCTGCATTCTCCAGATCTATGTCCTGTGTCTAACCCATGTACCTCCGTCGCTAAGACTTTGACCAGCGCTTTGTATTCATCCGCATTCCTCGGTGGTTTGTTTATCCTTCTCTTATGCTCGCCAATTCTGGTGTGCTGTTCCCATAGTGGCTGATGGCCGAGGCGGTAGAAATCACCAGGCATCACGACGTGAATAGAACAGAGGGTGTGGAGCTGGCGAGCATATGGAGAGCGCTTTTAGATAAGCGGAGTTGACACGAGCTGGTGTGGGATATTCCTTATACGTAGAATCATTAAAAAAGGGAGTGGGAATCCCAACCCGACCAAAGTTCACAGCATTCCTCTCCCTTATACAAATATCGAAGCATTAGCTCCTCCATACAGATGGACAAAATTATAAGTGACGTTCATGAAGGATCTTCACTTGAAGCAAACCGGAAGAACTAGACCTTAAGCTGGACCCAAATCCACGTAGGTTCCCCATCGGTCTTAATACCTGCTGACCAACTTTAACAAGAAATCTTTTAACAGACACCTAACACTGATTTAGCCCGACTTAGCTGATTGGTTATCCTTCCGTCTTAAATTGCGACGGACCTCATAACCAGGTCACCTGTCCTGACGAAGCTTTTGTGCCAAAAGCGAAAGGTTACCCAGCAATAAATCTACCGATTGTTTCCCTAACTTTCCCGAAAACTAGATTTTCTGTTAGGAATTTATTCGACGTACGGTAGTATCTACTTCATCCTGATATTCATTCGTGGTCATCATCTTCGCCATCGATCCATGTTCGTTTGATCTATGGTGGAAAGTAGAAGGCGTAGTTGTGTTCTAGACCGAAAATGCGCGGGAGATTCTCGTACCGACTTCAAACTATCACACAGCTTTCTAAGCGCACTACTCATATTTCAGAAGTAACAAGAAGAATTTACCACTTCTGTTTCATGTCATTTGGCGTCCACCAGGAAGCATGCTTTTCGCCAAAGCGCACAACAAAAACCCTATTACAAATCTCATAAGCAAACTTGCCGACGTACCACGAGTTAAACCAGTCAACTTTGAATTCACACTAACGCTTTAGTCCTCCAACCTACTTGCGTTCGGAGCGAGGCGATGGGACGATGTGAGGATACTCCGCTGTTTTTAATCTATACACCCACACTGTTCAAACTCTCTTCATCTGTTTTGAACTCCAACCTGTCCACTATAGTGCGAATATTAATACTTTGCTTGATCAAGCGGGATCGACTCCCGTTGTCATGAGGGTAAGCCACGGAGCATTCTAGCTAGCCACATGAGCCAAAGATGTTGAAACAAACGTTCCGCAGATAAGTGTTACCAGCATGTTTTTTTTCTTTTCTCAAATTGGCAGCTGTGTGATGTTGACCGAAGACGCCATTCATGAATACTCCTCACCCTTCCTCGGGCTTATCAAGTGGGCGTAGTCCCCGAGTTTATGTAAACCTAATATTTTTTCTAAAATTGAAAAGAAACTTGGAGGAATTATGCCATTGTTTCCCAGCTGAACAGTCTGATAAAAATATACGGACTACGGCGTGCCCACATTTCGTATTAATAACCTCATTTGCAACACTGTATAAAAGCAGGTTTCGTTCACGGAATTTAAGTGGCGGGCACAGAATCGAAAGATCTGATAGTCTACATTAACTGCGGAAATGTCAGGAAGGAAGGGGTTTTCATCTGGTGTGAATAGGTGGGATTATGAAACACGTAGTTGGGTACTTCAATATTCTTACCATTCAGACGTCAATCTTTTGTGTAACAATAGATCACACGGAACATGAAACAAGGTTCTGTCCATCGGGAGATTGTAGTATTTGAATTTATACCAAATAAGAGTTCAAAAAATATATACTGTACGCACCATATGCTAAGTTGATGAGTAAAAAAATGGAGTTCGAACAGCTTCTTGACGAGATTTAGGAGACTGGAGCCAGAGCGAAATGGAAATATAACTGGATAATGTTGCTAATTACTCAACTGATCAAAGTGAGGCTCGTACTGATTCAATTTCATCAAACATTTGGTTCTACTAATCGGCTGCAAGTTACTGCCGCAGGAGTGTCCGACTGAGAACAGATTTGTTGGTCGGCACTTTAATTTCAGTTCTGTTAAGTGGTTTTTCTGGTGGTCCGTCGTTCATATCCCTTAATTAAACGGTACATCTATACTCATTTATTCCTAACTACTTATCAATTTTCACTTTATTGATAAATGAGTATGCTAGCCAAAGTCAGTTCTATAGTAGTTTATATCATTTGTCATCTTCACATCCATTCAACCGTTTGTGGATAAATTTTAGGCCTCAGCATATCCGGGTGGATGGATGTAATCTTGGTGGACTACGAATGGTCTCCCAGTCCACAAAACTTTCAATTTGTGGAAGCACATGCGTGCAACTGGGTAGGTTCTTTGTCAACACATCTCCATTTCCTTCCATTTAAACAGTCGAGTAATGCAAGATTTACAATTCCCGTAAATTCTCTCCTCTGCCTAACTTTGTTTTGGTTCGTTCATCGTGCATCGAGGAAGAGCTGGTGCTATAAAACCGACCATTACAAGGAACACGTTTTCGAGTCGAGTCATGTAGCATTTAAAAAAATGGGAATATCCGTTTAAGCAGAGTCTCTCTTCATCTCACAGAGGAAGATGGTTGTACCTTTTAGGATGAACAGCACTCCGTTTCGTCATGTCAATCAAATGCCATAAAGGTGATGAAGAAGACAAACGTAGAGTTTTTGTTCATTCCAAATGTTATTCGTTACATCCGCCATTTATTTGTTTGTATTGCATATGACCATTGCATATGACCATCAAGAACGCTTTAAGTAAATTACGAGTGGGCTGTCGAAGAATTTTCAGCAACCTTATGAGTAGTGCATTACGAATATAAATTACGAGTCTTTCGTTACAGTGACTTTTTCCCGAGCTCTTTGTTGCGAGGTCTTTCCGTAATGTTTACGGTGGATTTCACAAATGTTTCCTTATTCCCATCAATTCTCATGCATGGATTTCCAACTGCTTGTGGAGAGTTAGGTATGAAAGAGAGTGAATGAACCTGCTTCCAAACTCTTTTGTACTTTCCAAGGAGGTTTTAAACATGAACATTCAAACAACTGATTACACTCAAGATGATTATCCAAGTTCTACTTCACTGAATGAGGGGCTGATTGGTGAGTTTTGATTGCTTTCGCTGAAGCCGATTTAGGTGCTTATGCTGGTTGCACATTCAGCAAGATTGTTCTGAAGTTCAAAGTAATGTTGGAATTAGCAGGGTTGTTATAACTAAGTTTACAATAAGCTGGACGCGTCAACTAGGGCCTCGATGTTATGTTGAATTTAGGGACACTAAGGTCCTCCAAAAATGAGGCCAGTGAGACCAGAGTGGTCTCTCCAGTAGAAGGATCCACACTAGGGTGGTCGACAGCTTCCTAGTTTTATGTGGCAGCTTAATGGCTCTTGAGTCACGCGATTCGTTTTTGTTGAAAGTTTGCACGCCACTTTGGTAATACAATTCCACAACAGTGGGCGGTAACCTTGGGCCAAAGTGCCATTTGTCCGCGAAACTGTGCATTTGCGTTGGCTTGGCAACAGTGTGCTGTTCCCTGTGGTGGTGTACCGTCACATATTCAGTTGCCTTTATTAGTTTTCCCAGATTTCGGCATTAAGAGATGAACACTACCTATGGTATGATTTTAGACATCATGCACCTAATATACCAAACTTGGCAAATTGGATGATCTTAATCCAACAGGAATGCAGGTTTCGTTTCCTAGCCGTATGTGCTGATGGACTGCACAGTCTGGATTCCAAAGTGAATGAAAGTAGTCTGAATTGTTAACCCGTTGTTATTTCTGCAATAATCAAGATGCCTCATCCTACGATGAATCTGCTTGATCACCGTCTGAAAGTGGAGTTACTGCAGGCAAAGCCTGCATGACCATGCTGGGGTAAAAGCTGAAAGCCGCTTTCCCTCTTTGTTATGAGTTACCAAGTACGTTCCTCTTGGATAAAGAGGATACTGCTCAAAGCAAAGTGAAAACAATCATCCAATATGCCTCCAGTTGAATTCAAATCAACTTAGAATAGGCGTTCTTGTTGCACAACCGCCACCGGATAAACAGATAATTAATGCACCCCAGCTACCAATATTTCAACATGGTGCTCACAGTAAGTCTCATTGAGAAGAAGGAGGATAAAAAATTCCTAGGGGGAATTTGTCACCCTATATGGCTCATTGGGGCTTACACCTCATAGATAGAAACAGTCAGATTGCCGGTGGCGTGAATGACAGTTTAAAGCCTTCTCCTTATTGTCACAAAATTCTGTCAGAAGCGGAGCTGTTACCGGCAAATAACTTTCAGCAACTAGATACTGCCAAGCATATTCCAAGGCTTTTCTGAACATCATATGAATGTGTTTCACATAAGATCGCAGCCTCATGAATTTCCAATAACCAGCAGTCAGTAGCTTTATCACTCAAAGACCAGTAGTAGACCACAAGTAACAATAGTGTCTTGCGTTCCGAAGACCCTGTATCGGGCATTTTATGGACACGCTTGCACGTACTGCCAGCCTCTATATCTTGAGAGGTGTCACACGTTTTGTTTCGCCAGCAGAAACAGTAAAAGTTTGTTTGGGTACAAACTTGATGGATACGTGGTTGATACATGTACTGCTACTCACAGCTCACATCAGTAGTGATTGTGGTAGTTGCAGTAACAATCAAATCATTTGCCACAGATCCGGAACTTCTCTGAACTTCTGGCTTATATATGAGTGAACGGTTGTATAATTATCTTCCTTCGGCTCTTTTCACCGGTGTACAGTTGTATGCACGTATTCATTTTAGATTGCACAAAAACTTCCCACTTTCATGGTCTCATGTAAGCTGTGCAGCGTGGGTGTGCTGTACTCCAAACCCTTCGTCGTGATGGACATTACGCTATATTGGACTACCCTGGAGTGGAATTACCCGGTGTATATATCAATGAAGCTACACGAAGGCATAAAGGGTTGTGCTCTGACAGTCAGTTACCACTACGCTAAAAAATACAAAGGTGAATTCTACATTATCCCATATTTTACACGTCAACCAGTGTTTCTATTTTTTAGGTCCTATCGCGTATAAATAGTTGAAATGACCGCTTTTGGTAACCTATTAAAGGCACTTTCGGGTGACTTAAACGAGATAAATGGTGAGACCTTATTGTGCTCTACATAAACTGAGAACATAAGTTAATTTGATTGTTTGGAGATGGAAAATACTCATGACAGAAGACTGCTAAATTAGAGAACACGACTGACTGACTGGAAGTTGTGTGAAGCGTCAGTTCCCGATGTTCCGTTCGTCCGTTTTCTTGCCCATTCTATCGGTGTTCACATTCTTATTTCTTGTTAAGTAATGTGACTAACGGGGGAGTGTTTGCTCCCAGTCATAAGTTCTATGCTCAGGGTGTGAAAAGCGAAAAAGGACAGTTCATCAACCCGTTAGTGTACAGACCTTGTATTGCAAAAGAAAAGCGTGATACAAATGGATCAGGGAGTGATGTTCCAAGGTCAGGGGAGATGTGTTCTGGATCGTGGCTTCCAGGCCCTGATGAGTTGTTCTCTTGATAAAGGCAAAGTCGTACTTTTATTGCATCAGCGAGAGGGGAGCTCACGAAGCATTGATAGTGGCACAAGGAAAAATCTATTTGTCTGTTGGGCATTGACGGACAAGCCGCTTCCAAACTCTGTACCTGATTGCCATTAAAAATACGACTTCACTGCAATAGCTCTCTGATAAAAGGTGGTGGTTTCTGAAGGTTGAATCGGATTATACAAAAAGCATTTCGGAGTTGGAAAAATTGCTCCGTTCGTATTTAAGTGTAAGAGTGTTGAATATTTCTTCGTTTTGAGAAATCTATCGTTAAGCCCGTCGATTAAGCACGCGTGACACCCAAGCAGTATCACAGCCCCATTCTTCGCTTGGCAGTTACATAGAGGATACACACCGAAATGGTCGGATAACTGAAGTACCTGATTCCGATTTGCTGTGTGTCAATCCTTAGAAAGCTCAAGAGGGACCCGCGAAGTACCCTTGTTCAATGAACGGTACTTTATCTTAAATGCTGAGCATCCTTCACCATAGAGAAGCTACAACAGTTAACATATGTCTGCCTCCGAAATAGACGAAACAGCACCAGGAAAACATATTGCACCTTCATTCAGTTCAGTACATCTTGAAGGCGAACAATTGTAGACAGCCAATATGATTAAGTGAGGAGTTGACCCTGGTGCACGTGAAAACAGGAAGTTAAATATACCAATTAGAACAGTTGTGTGAGAAAAGGAGTCCTTTTCAACGTTTGCCCATCTAATTCTCACAAACGTCAACTGGAGAATGGGCACATAAAACCTAATTGCAAACACAAAGGTGAAAGCTTAGTAAGCGACGCTAGAATTACACACTTCCGGGCACACTGATTTTTTTCGTGGAAACCCATTAACCCAAATGTTAAGTAAACTTCGGATTGATAACTTTTTGGTGATAAATGACAGTAAAGGATTTGTTGGCACCAATTTGGCATTTCACTTCTCTAAGATGCTAAAAAACCTGAGTTGTCCCATACTTCCCCTTTCGTCAGTTAAAAAGGGCTGTGTTAAGACGGACTCTTTGTCAGCGCCATCGTCGTTCTGTCCATGACCCACAAGGGCAAGCGAGCAGAAAAACGAACAATGGGATAGATTGGCTGGAAACTCCTCGTTTTATTGCCACCTTAGCCACGATCGACCGAAAAGGTCATTCGAGGTTAGGCTGCACGAAAATTGCACCTGATGGTTTTGTTGAGTTTCCCCTGGAGCAACAGATTGCCTACATTGCTGTCAAATGGTGGTCTTAGGAACATCGACATCCATGACACTCCGTTGTTAATAAGCTTTGGTACACTGCATGTCGTGTTTCATCCAAGAAATCAATCAGGATAACAATTGCTTTGCAAGGAACAGGTTGAATAAGTCTTCTTAAAAGCCATTGTGAAATAGTACTACCCGAGAGTGCCCCTCAGAGTGACCACTCTCCTAATATTATTGCATTTTGCACAACGTTAAGTATTCAATAGAAACGTACTGATGTTGGGGTTAACACTCACAGCAACCTATATTTAACCTGTATAAACGTATTTCCTCTCTACAAGGACAGTTATTAGTGTGCGATTCAGTGATGGTTTGCTCTCCATTTGTTAGGTATAGTAATCATATCATCTATGGTTGTACAAAATCACGCCTTGTGAGAATGAACAACCTCAATAGCCAGATGAATCTGACATCCACTCAACAAGCTAGGTTAGGTTGTATTAACCCTTACTCAAAGTGGATTGCTATTAATCCATGACCTGCAGCCCAAATCAATCCAGAAGCCATATCGTGAATGTAATTGACCGACAGATGTTCACAGTAAGTTTCGCTTACGCAGAGCCGGTGCATGTGTGTTCGTACGAACACCCAACAATGAGGTGACAAATCAACGTGATCGAAGCGCTTTCTGTGACCAAACACCATACAGTTGCCGCTAGTTTTTCGATCACCCACTACGAAGGACGCATTTTCCCACGAGTGTATACACGTTCGCATCTGCGTTTAGTGCACACATTACTGCACGCGAAACGATAGACGTTGCTCCCTCCTCAGGCTTGTGGGTGAGATAGGCAACTACAGATCACGAGCTCAGTCCTCCTATCCCTCTGGCATGACAGCAAACCGGTGCAACTGAGTCAAGCAACCAGGAGCGCACGTTGCATCCTACCCTCTCAGAGATGTGGGTCAGACAGACCGACTGAGCCCGAACAGGCGAAATGCTGACTTAGCGGTGAGCGCAAATGGACAAGCGTAATTGACGAAGACGACACAAGCTCGCAGCCGAAAGATCCATAGCTGTCGGCAATCTGCGAAACTCTTCCATTCAAGCTCCTTCCTCTCTGCCAGTGCCATAGGGAAAGCCGTTAGGTTGTTTTAGTGTCCTAACGGCACACGAAAGCTTTCCACAATCAATCAGATGGTGGACCAATCACGAACAAACAAACATATTTGAACTAGCAGTTATGCTGGTTAATACTTCTCACAATCTAATGAAAACCCATGGGTTCGCAGTGATACGTCTCTGGAGTGAAGCCAGTCATCTTCATCAATTTCCATAAATATAAAACTACATAGCTCTGCATCGGTATGGTTAGTAGTTTCCGATGGTTATCAGTCCATCATAAGTGAGGTCAGGGGTGCAGAACAGGCATAACAACTAACCAGAATTCGATGTCGTTCGAATGAACAGATATGGAGAATCAACGAGGCACATTGTCAGCCGTTACAACATAATTAAAGTGCCAGTACAAAGTGTCCTGAAGCAATAAGGAATAAGAGCATACCGAGGTAAAGGGACAGGTTACATTGACGCCGATGCTTCTACAGTGACGTGAATGAACAAGTTCATCCAATAAGTCAAGGAGCGGTAAACTTCTTGCACAGAGACGCAGATACAAAACAAACACGAAGGCAGTGAGTGGAGGTTCATAGTTTGTAAGAGACAACATTAGTTCCCGTTGCATGCCTGGTGACTACGACGGGAATCCAACGGGAGGAAGCATCCGGGGATCTGTTCAAATGGAATGTAATCTGAGTGTTCTTAGTGTGTTGCTGAACAACAGCGAAACGTCTGCGCGTTCTTGATTCCTCAGCAAAGTGTGAATTCACTTGGGGGATACAACCCCGATAACTAGGTCATGTTGCCACACCTAGTCCCATCCTGACATTAAGTTTTGCAGCCCAGGGAGAAATGCAGATACGGGGTATTTTGACGGACTAATGTGTCGTCATCGGAATCATGAATCGTCTCTTCATCTTCTGCTTGACGCTTGACCCTTTTGTGTCGGTGGAGACTTCTTTAGTTTGCTTACAGATTGTCTCAGGAGGAGATGAGTTGTCTCCACTGCCAATTTTGGTTCAGCCACAATTTATCCTTGATCGTTTGCGAAGAATCTTGCCAATGAATTTGCTGGATCCACCTAATGAATTGTTTGATTCACTTCGAGACTGCGTTCAAATTTGTTCTGGCTCTAAATCCGATTGTTCAGCCACCAAACTTTGAGACGGCTTACCCCATATAGGAAAATACGTGGGGCTATCTACAGCAAAGTGATAATGTTGACTTGAGCCAAACACAGTCCTATGTAACAATATCTAACGATATGGCCTTTATGCAGCGAGAACAATTTAGTACGTAGATGAGTTTGGCTGCCGTTTTGATTTTGATGAGAGACGTTGAACAGAGATCCCCGAATAAGTTAGACAAAACATGTTAGAATGTTTATTAGTAGTGATTAGGGACAGTGAGTATGTCACAACCTGAGTCGTGCTAATTATTAAGTTTATTTTCTATCCTCTTCATTTTAAAATATTTTATCATTCTATTCTATAGTTCTGAATCTAGATTGCCTTATTAACATTTCGCATCCCAAAATTATGCAAGATTATACTTTCTGGGTTCTCTGTGGATGAAAATGCTGTTTATCTTAAATTCGCTGAATAGCTGCATCAGTCAAAATATGCTGAAGATACGAATGGTTGTATTGGAAATAGCCCAGTAAATTGTTCGAACCTTTTGTTCTTAGAAGGATTTTCTCCAGCATTACTCCAAATGTTTTCAGTTCGTTTGATGCATGCGTTATGATGCTTTCTATTGAAAACTCACATAATTAGGAACAGTAGCCTCGAGTTTGCGGGATCCTAGAGATTATCCAAACCTGGAGTAATATATGGGCAGTTGGCTTACCAGGTATGCAGGATATTGGAATCTTTCGAGTGCGCTGCCATTGCCATTTTCATTCATTGGGTTTGCCGAATGATTTTTTTACGCCAACAGGACTTTCTGCCAAAACTATGCTAGCCTCTGTAAAGGAAAATCTTTTGCGGGTCTGGTACAATGTCAGCAAAATATAAGCCATTCCGGACTAGACAGTGTATTTCTCCCATTACTGAACCTTATATCCTGCCATTTATGGCGGCAGTGATATGCTGTTTGGACAAATTCGTCTTGTCTTTGATTGGTCTCTTTGAAGCCGGTGCAATCGGTTGGTCGTCCTAGATACAAAGCGTAGGGCCGAAAACAAGAAGCGTTCTACCCTCACTTCCAAAGAATAGCAAGTGCGATGCCTGTTTCAACTCGTCCGCTGAATGTTACTGTAGTCTCTGTGCCGTAATCTCCATTTGGGACGACGTGCTGAGTAAGAAAGCAAATGGTCAGCTAGATCAGAGCGGAGTAGACAAATCTGAATACAACGATAAAATCAGTCACACATACACACACACACACACCAGTGTGTCTCATGCATTGACCAGTAGAATAGAACAGAATGACCTAATTGGTTTCTGTGTTTATGGTCCGTGCTACAAAGGTGAATACAAATTCGTTTCTGTAAATTCGGTTCCGCGTATCGTAACTCAGAACACAACATTCATAGCCGTTTACGTCCTTATTCCTCATTTCAGCTACCCACGGAGACTTATGTGAAAACGTTGAACCAGTGACTCTACTGGATCAACACACTCCCTAGCCGAACTAACAGGTAACTGGTTTTAGGTATTTGCGGGATTTGTAGAAGTCACTTTCAAATCATTCTGGTTTGAGGCGTCGGAAAACCAATCACACGGTTCAAGCGTGAACATGCTCGCCCGTTCACATGTGATAAATCAAAAGTGCCCAGCATGCGCTGGTAGGATATTAGTGATACGACCGTTTCAAGCTTCGGATGTCCGGAGTTCGAACCCCGGCACGGCCAAGGATATGCACTGCCGATGAGCTCTAATAAACGCAAAACTATGGTCCGATCCTTCCCCCTTTTGGCGTGAACTCACCAGAATATTTGCACCCTGATATGAGGAGTATCGCTCAAACGAGAGTGATGTGGACGTGAATTTCAGAAGTAATTTCCTTCTGGCTTCCATCACCTTTCATTTGAATACTAGCTGCCACAACAACAACCTGAAAAGCATATGCACAGGTGTTTACTCGTTTGCGCGCAATATATTTTCTTTAAATTTAATCATGTTCTAAAATTGGAGGAAGATAAACGTATATTTTTATTGGTGCTTTTTTATTAGTGAGTATTAATCCACATGCTCATGAGAGCACTACTATGCTATGCTAGTAGTTGCCCAAATAAAAAACTACCGATTGTTTACCAAGCCCTTCTGAAACTTGACCAACCACTCAAAAGACCAGCCATAATTGGTGGTCAACTTCCAAGTCCCACTCACTCAAGCGCCGCCAACTTGATGCGTGCCAATAATTTCTTCTCTACCACAGGCGAAACGTCTGCTACCGAACTGCTGAGCTCAGCTAACAGGAAAACATTTCGTCGCCACTTTTGGCGCATCGCTGGGGAAGGGTGACATGTGCATGATTCCAATTAAACTTGGTCCGTTATCGTCACTATTGTAATCCAAAGACGAAAGCCATGATCACTTAGTAAGGTTTCCAATAGAACTACACCGGTCCCGGCTTTTTCAAGAAATGGCCGGGACGGTTATCCGAATAACTGAAAAAACGGATACCTACACATCGTACAAACACCATCCTATATGAATTTAAAAGGTAGGGACTGGTTTCAGTACATTAACTTGTTAAGTCACAGTAAAGATTGCTGAAAATTTCACTATAGGTTGATAAGTGAATTAGTCTGACGTTTTTTACCATCATTGGTAGCCTTAAGCGTTGGACACGTAACTAGGAATTATAATTGGTGGATTATCAGACCAAATGTTGCCACAAAGTGAATAACGTATTTTCGATGAGTTGGCACTTCTTGGAAGATGGATAATGCCTTTTGGACGGCCGACAATCGGTTCCGCTCCGTTTTAAGCCTGTCAGGTGGATCTAGTCCCCGAATTTCCGTTAGTCTTTTCTTGTCCTTCAAAATGAACATCAAAGTTATCTAGGAATTTGTTCGCAGTAAGACGGTGGTAACGTTTACAATGTTCCTCGAATTTTACACGGATGCTCTCAGCAGAACTACCTGATTAGTTGATGAAGATACATTGCTTCAAGTTAAATTCAAGTGTACACAGTAACATAGGAAATGAGTTTGCAATACGGTGCTTACACTCTAGTTTGCTGCTCTCTCAGGAAAATGACAGGAAAGCACTAGAATGCCTTCCGTCGTGCACTAGTCACTGTTAGCAATGCGCTGGAAGAGTCTCCCATGTGCAAAGTAAATTCTTCCGAATACCTCCAAGATGAGGACTTATTTATACATGAGACCACAATAACAGCTGCGTTAATAGCAGTGTGCGATTTTAGCAGTGTGTCTACATTGGAAAAGGGCATTTATTACGTCTTCATCGTTGAAGTACTGCGGGCGGAGAACGGCAGATGATTCCAAGGACGTCATTCGGAGATCCGGGTCGTAGAGATAAAAACACATTGTGTTATCTAATAGGCTACCTGGGCTCCCCAGTAACGTCAGATCGTCACTGTGGGATGTCATTCTCGCCCATCTAGTTCACACGGACACACTCTTTGACTGGGGCTCATCATGTAAAACAGGGATATCTCCAGTTCATCGTATCATCTTGCCGGCCTAAGTGACTATGAAGTGGCACGAGAACTGACAGGCTGAATCTATGTTCCATCAGGCATGGTGAACAAACGTGTGAATTGGTTGGGCTTATTAAGTAACCAAGACACACAGTAAACGAGTGCTTGAAAATGTTGGTGCCTCTCTACTATTAAAATATTCTCTTTCTTGCATATGATATAATTCCAAATACAATCTGGAAGGAATACCCAAATTTCCCAGTGAAAATCCTGGACGAGTTTGTATCAAGTTAAAATATCCTGACAGGTTTGAAACAATTCGAGTTACTTGTCAGAGGTTGAGCAACCAAACAGGTCGATTAATGCTTTTGGATTTCTGCTGAATTTTCCGTTGTCGAGTGGTAGGAGCATGCGTTGAATAGTTAACCTTTACAAGTGTAAGGTGAACCTGGTTTTGGGACACTTACTTCTGGACCTGCTGTATGATCCCTCGAACGTTTTTTCTTTGGTTTTGGTGGTTCTTACAGGTAAGCAGAATCGCTGATCGGACACTGAACTCAGGGACTCCACTGACAGGTACAGAATCCTCTGAACATAGGGAATTCCACAAAAACGGGCAGGGAATGCGTCCTATGGGCTCCCGTGTAAAGTAACCTTCTGACGGATGAACGTCTCTTATAGCGAAATATTATTATGCCATGCCCTTTACTATATCCGCTTGTTGTGTGCACTGGTCTCACAGTTGCCACGTAATAACCTCTGTAATAACTCTCCTCTGACTATTTGCGTCTGCATTTCAGGTTCAAAATTCCATGTCCTTTGTGAAGTTTGGACTTGTTACTTATATCCTGCTAGTTAGCTTGTGGTTGATGTATCATACATTACGTCATTGCCATATAAAAAAAGAAACTTGATCGAATGACTTTTGTTTCACCTTGAGAATGATATAAGAAGAAGGTAGTATATATATATATATATATATATATATATATGACAGGCTTGTGATCTTTCGAGGACCTGAGAAATGTGATGAAACTGTGTACTCACCACGATCTTTGACCGGGCCTTAATCTAGACAAGTAGCATCATGAAAAAATTTTGCCGTGGGTGAGAAGGAAACGAACATGGTCTGAGGCATAATTTTTCACTGGAGAGGAACTAAAATGTGCCACCAAAAGTGGGAATTAATCAGCAGTCTATACCAATGCCAGCAGGCAATAACTGATTGTTGCGTGCCATCCCTCAGTCGAAAAATGTGGAATGGGGGAGGGGCTTGGAAGAAACGATCTGGAAAAGAGTGATTGCGGCTCCAGAGAGCATGTTCCAAGGCACAAATAAATCTGGCGACAAATTTAAAAGACAATCTTGACTTCAACAGCTGACAGACCGAAAACACTAGGTTTTTTAATACGGATCAGATTGGTTCAGTCGGAAATAGCCCAGATATCAGAGATAAAATAGTCTAAAACCTCAGCGTTTTATTAAGATGTTTACTGATACAGAGAACTTGACTTTTTGTCAGTAGCTGGGTCCTTGCGTCTTCTGTCCGTAACACAGAAGCCCATGGAAAAGCATGTGCAGCGTTATCAGATTACTTTTAATTGGTGTGAGTCAGGAGTGCCGAATAAAAATGTTGAAGACCATTGAATTCAGAGTTAAGAGGGACTGACCACTTCCTCCGTTTCTTGGGTGGCATGTATACAAAATCCCTTTTGCGCTTATGGTTCAGCCTCGTTGCTTGTTGTCTTGTGTTGGTGAGAAGAGGAGAATACTGCAGTTTCGCGAATAAGCTTCTCCATGCACCCCACATTCCTCAAGGATTTTGAGCTACTCCTGGATCTCATTTTTGGTCGACCAAACTCCAGTCAAAAAGCAATTAATTTTAGGCTTTCATTCAGTCGCCTGTCTTTTTAAATTGTCGGGTAATCCGAATCATTGCTGTGGAATTTAGTTGTCTGTAAAATTAGAACCTTCTGGAGCCAAATTTCAGGAAGTTGCTTTTGGGAATGACCATGACGATAGGACGGATATCCAAACTTGTTGGTTGGCACATGCACTTGTCTGATGTGAGCAGTTGCAGATTCCCTAATGGGAAGAAACTCCCTTGTTTAAGCGCATTAGGACCACCTCACATACTGTTTTAGCTTGAATGACCGGACAGTGACGGTAATGGCTATAAAGCAAGAGAGACTATCCAATAAAAAGCAGACAGATTAACAAACCAAGTCGCTGCTGATGGGAATTGATAGCTATCAGGTTGGCTGCGCGTCACTCATTCTTTTGATCTATTGTTTCAAAACGTTTGCTGTTGTGAACATTCGAGGATCGCAAAACAAGACTCACTCAGAACCTTATGACCGTATGGGTGGAAGATTGCTTTCCGGCGAATCTCCCAGAGTGTGCTGAAAAATGCATCGGAATCCTCAAGGACGGAAAAGAGTTGTCTGACCAAAGCTATCTGTATCTGAGAACAGAGCCTTGGATGTGTCCAAACTGCATTCACATAAGCCATGGTCATCCGTTTTCTGCTTCCACTCTGAGGCTGTTCGACCGCACATCTCGTCCGCTTCACCCGAAGCACTTCAGATCCTGTGGATAAAGTGGTCATTTCGCGAGCTGCCGTCACTCAGGAAAAGTTGTGCAGTTACATCATGAATTACCATGTCACTGGAAGAATGTAAAGGCAGCACTTTTTTCACCTACGAAACCGTTGCTGCTGTTCAACTTTTCAGACTGATCCTAGGTTGCCCATCCCTTATACGGTTAACCATATTCTATGTTCATCTTCGTAGGATATCGCTCCGGTTCTAACGCGGGTGCCTTGGTCCCCACCCAGTCCAATTATCGTCCTACAGATCTGACAGCTATACAAAAACAGCCTCCAAATGTAAGAATTTATCACAATACAATTTTTTTAGACCGTAAATCCATTGAAGTTGTCATATCCAACCGAATCCGTAGTGCGACGGTGGCTCTTGGCACGCCACCCTCGGTCGACAGGATGGCCATACTCGCCCTAAATAAGCCAACTTCATCGGATCAGCACTTCAGTTGGTTCAGTGATTCGGTGATCACACGCAGTCGCACAAACTAAGCCTGTAACATTAACCAAACAGCAGGCAGTCTCAGACGCACTAAAAGGAACATTATTAGTGGTAGAATTGGACCCACAAATTGTTCTGGGTTGGTCCATCGGATGGTGTCCGTTGCGATCACCTGAAGACTGCCAACCAACAAATCGTCACTGAAAAATCTGTACTGCCCACGGTTCTTTAGGATGCTCTTAAAATGACTTAGATCACGCCTCTTTTAAAAACAGAATATTCCGAAGGTATTTTTTAATATGCCGATTACGGTAGACCGTAGATCTACTGATTTCTCAACACCGGATGAGCTGGCTTAAAACAAAGTCTTTCAACGATGTGACTCAGTTTTGCGCCGTCGACTGGCGAAATTCCATGTATCCGTTTCTATCAGACCTACCGAAACCAACTCTTTATATGATATACATACCTTTGAATCTACTCCCAAAAGTAGTTCTAGCTTTCCCTCCTTGTTATTCCGCCATTCCCATTGCGAGCTGTGGCTGAACACCGAAGGGTACACGTTTTGATACCACGGATTTAGTGTTTCTTGACCACCAGCCGTCTTACAACAACACCAAACATTATGCAGAGCACATGCGTGGCACTACCAGTTCCCGAGTTCACAAGAAGCATTTTTCTGGGATGCATTCCTATCACCCACGGTTGTCATCAACCCTTGCAACGATAGCAGAGTCGCTTAAATGAGTTCATGAAGGAAATTAATGATCTTACCTGGAACGACAAGCAACATACAGCTCTTTCAGTGTCAATTCTTGTAACGGCAATATTCGACGAAAATGTCAAGGTTGTTTTTCTGCGGTTGCAGCAACCCAAAACTTGCAGAAAGAAGTACAGGTTAACTGCATGGGACTACACTTCTGAGAGACTACACACCGTGGGATGCGCACTGCTGGTGATTCCGGAGAAGAATGGAACAGTTGTACGGTGCTTCTCAGCTTTTCAGAATAGATTGGCTTCAGTGACAGTACGGTCGTAAATTCCCAACTTTCCTCATTCTACTATCAATTAATAATCAATAATCAATATCAATCAATAATTAATCAATCAATAGCTCAGGGGAAAAATAATCCTACAGGATGAGTAAAACTTCCAGCTGAATAGTCGTCACTCTAGGAGTCACTAAACATGCGATCACGTGATTTGGTTTCCGTGTTTGGAGGTTGAGTGGCACTATATCCTGTCTAAGTGAGAGTTAACCACAACGCTGAGCAGCCGCTCGTGGCGAACGGTCAAATGTTCGAACTACTAGCTGGGTTCGAAACTCCCTTGATTTCTATGAGATGGGCACTACTATTTATTCTAAATAAGGGTGAGACAGCTGTATAGTGCTTCTCGGCCTTTCAGCATAGATTGGCTTCATTTGCGGGACGAAATCTCAATTGAAAAGCTACACAATTGTCTGAAGCACAACCACACGTTACTCATTCAAACAGCGGCAGTCCAATACGCCATCTATGAACCGTCGGTCCGATTCCCGTGCCTTTTCCATCGCCATGTTGTGAAGCCATAAACTGCTACGCTTACAGCAATCAGTCCATACGCTTTGGGTGGTTGCCATTCCTGTGTCTTGGTTCGCTCTATACCCAAAAAATGCGCCCACGTGTTGTGTCAGTGCACGATCGTTAGCGCCGTTACGTACTCTACCCTGATTGCTTCACTTGGCACTAGACGTCGCACGCTTGCGCCTTTACTCCTGTCCGAAGCCATTCTAAATTAACCTTGTGCTATCACTGGTCAATATTCGCCCAGTGTATTCTTCAACTTTTATCCTCAGCATCTGTCTAACTTCCCGTACTTGTTCAGAAAACGACCCTGTTCTTCCTCTAGGCTACTTACTCGTTCGTACACAACAATATTGTTTTTCATAACTCCGAAAAACCGGTAGGAATCATATAACAATCACCACCACGACGCCAAGTCACAGCGCACACCTCGCTTGCATGATCAACATCATCATTCACTAGTTGGTGTTACCCGTGTTCCCAGTGGGTTACACCTGCCATTTGATCTCCAGAGACCTTCATGAAACTTTACGTTGCATACAGGCACGTAGGTGGCGAGACACTCCTAAACTGAATACTAGGTTTTCCGGCTATAAAGCTGAATAACGACTTCCGTTTGGCGTCTCCTTGAAAGCTTAAATATGTGACTGCACATGGGTCTCGAGGCAGAGTTAGAAACAGGTAGTGTGTCCTAGTGGATTCTATCGATGGTCTAATAGAACATTGCTGTGACCCTGATGTTCAGTTATCTGCCTATTGTTATGCCTTCACCAAGACCACATGGTCGTGAGTAACAAACACAGCACTATACGTAGACGTATGTTGTGATTCAATTATGAGGGTTGCGGTTAAGAAGTCGCCATTTAATGAGATCAATCTTGACAAGTGAAGTGAATACGAGGGTCGTGCTAGTGAAGAAACAACTGGCACAACGGCTCAGTACAAATGCAAAGTGTTTTGATGTTACACTAAACGCCCGTTGAATATAGAAGTGCACCAATTCGTTTTTCAGCAATCGGCCAGTCCGATTTATAGGCCATACTTAATTGGCTGATTAGGAAGCATCGGCTGATTATCACTGATTTATGAAAACACATTTAACCGAATGCTAAGTGGCGCACATTGTTATTTCACGCATGACTGCCTCCAACGTTGTCGTCCGACTACGTTGGAAAGTCACCCACCCATGTAGGCCACCAGCACGCAAGCCACATGTTCCAACACGCACTGTCAACGAGTCATTTCATTTGTTAGTCAAAATGATTTTTTGTTAGTCAAGTTGATTGACCGATAAACAAGGAAACCGGTTCAACCATGACATCACACGGAGTATACAGACACAACCAGTTACGTGGGACGGAGTGGACTGAGGTAACTGCCACAGTCTTTACCTGTGTGGAGGACAATCTGATACCCATGTTTTAGGGAAGAAAATACTTTTTGCTGATGACTATGTCGTCACTTTCGAACTCAGCCCGTATTCACACTTTGCTATATTTGAAGCCATACAATGAGGTCTGAAATAGAACAAATGTGCGTAAAATAATTAGCCTTGTGCGTCTGTAGACAGAAGAACGAACCGATAAAATGGTACTAATAAGACTAACAGCAGTCACTTCTGATCGGAACAAATTCTATTATTAAAAGTGATAACTGCTTGAAGCAATTATGACGTTTATGCACTATTAGATCAAGACTTTTCAACTCTTTTGAGATTTCAAAGCCACAGATGGCTGATCAGAAATACCAGTCAGCAATCTCAATTTAAAATCATCAAAACTTGGAATTTTCGAGCAAGAGGTTACGGGTTATTGATTCATTTTCACAAAGTATTTTGGCGGTCCAAGGAACGATATTTAATGGGGAATTGAGAGTACTTCATCGGTACCAGGATTGTCGCTTGTGTATTCGGTTGAAGCATGCATTTATGTTTCTCAGTGGGTCAAAATTGCAGTAGACGAAACTTCGATCGCCCGGCTGCAGCCCGTCGCATTGATTCGGTGTTGGGGCTTGCAGCTTCGATCACCAAAGCCCCTACGTGGTGTTTTAGCGCAAACAGGCTTTGGAAACTACGCCCGTTCACCACACACACCTTTTCCCAACACACCTACAGGAAGTAGTCACGGCCAAATTGCGGTAACAGAGTCCAGAGTAGGCGCATGTGGCCGCGAGATCGTCGGGGTTTGACTGAAATAGAATATCTGGTTATGCTGCGTCCCGTCTGTGGCGTAACACGGAATAGTCCTTATTGAGTTACATTTTAGAGTTTTATGGAAGAGGTTGGGCTTCTCACAGTGGACGAGGACAAAATGGAACAGTTGGAACATGGATAGATCTTATGGTCAGCTTCACCAATTTCAGCACTGTCATATTTCCTCGATGCATTCTGAAAGAAATCGATATTCTATGTTGACTAACACCAAATTCGATATTTCTCACACTGCACTATCAGCTTCATGTTAAAATATGTTGCCATCTGATTTGGCCGTAGCTAGTCACATTAGATTGATGAGTCTTGCCGTTTATCGATTTTTGAGTAGACCATAAGGAACAAGAGATTAGTATGTGGAAAAATTATTTTCGCGAATAGCTCTTCACATACATATGGAAACAGCTGATATTTAAGTGTCCTGACGAAGATATAGACCAAATGAGTTTTATGTTCCACGAGTATCGGATCTCAAGTCATCTATTGAGATTTAGCTTACTACGAATGCTCCCTTTTTTCCTGTGCAACACCAGGTGCAAACCCAGCCACAGTGATTACACAGATTGCACGTTTTCTCACCACTGACAATCACTATTTCCCATCTGTAATTCTATGAGGTATAACATCCTGCACTCCTGGCTATGTTCATTCAAGTCAGACCTTCCTGTCGCTCTTGCTTTCTAATGGCTGATTAAGTTTGAAGCACGATCCGTCTGCGCTTCAAATGCAACTCCTGAAACCCTGTTTCACATTAGAAATATTTGCTGCCGACAGCAACTTATAGTTCACATTGTCATACAGAGTTTGCAATAACTCCCTGACCGTTTTCAAACATTATCCAGGTTGAATAGCGGCCAGATTTTCTGTTGTTCCGTTGTATTTCATGTAGTGCATATTCCTTGCATATATTGGCAAGGAAAACTTCCCCACCCATTATCAGTGATGCGGATAAGCGTGCTTTCCTGTAAAACGCCCAGTTGCAATGGGAGCATAACACACCATTGGGTGCGAAATCGCGATGCAGGAGGCTAGGATTGTGGTCTTGAATACGTGAGTTCCATACACATCAAGCAAAACTTGAAGGCACCTATCGATTCGATAGATAAAGTGGCCCTATTGACGCTTCACGCCATGCAACACGGCGTTTCGTGAGTTATGGCAGCATCAGAGAAAACTTGCTTTCAAATGCAGTGAAGGGCTTCTTAACTGATTTGCGGCATGGTCGCACGACTGAGTGTGACACGACATAACGAAGGAACCGACCACCTCTATTGATTTCTAGCTTAAGGAATCCAGGTATCCCTACCAAGGAACATTAGCAAGACGGTAGTCGCATATCTGTTATGTATAATTTTCTGCCCACCAAAGTCAGATGGTTATAATGAAGGCAGACCTGGACCATTTACACCAGTAGCATGCACTTTTAGACTGACTAGGTTTCTAACAGAAATCGTGGATCGCATACTCCCATGTGAATAGCCAGGCTGTTCGATCAATCAACAATGGGGGAGTCGCTGCACCTCCAGCTTATTACACCTGGCTCTGCGCATCAGTTGGTTTTGTCATCCTTCAAAATTAGCCTAAAATGTCACAAACTATTTCTGGAGTGCCTGAATGAACCCAGGTTCCGTGTCTGCAGCCGATGCTATTGCGGCCTCTCCTTTGTGAAGTGGACCCTTGAAATAGTTTGACAATTCCTCGAACCGAAAATGCAAGCGGTTTGTGCTACTTTAACAGGACTAGCAGTAACCTTGCTTACCCGGCCACTTGTGAGTTTTACACTTTCTAGTGATCTCGATGGTCACTTTTAGTGCATACTATCACTAAGTGTTTACTGCCACTGACACAGCATACAGAGGCGATCACCAAACTATCCACCAAAAACTGCTCACTGAACATTCACCAACAGTATACATACGAAACTGGGTTGCTTAAATCCGGCCTTATACCGCGTGCGACAGCTTCACCGAGTACCCCTGCGACACGACATAGCTTTTAAATTACGAGCCTTGAAGCGTACCCGCGTACTCTTAAGTCGATCGTTTCAACCCAGGTTCTTCTGCACTTAGCTGCGTGAGGCAGCAACCGGTAGCGATAAAACGTCACCGTGTGTTGAAATCGTAGTGCCTGATCCTCCGTGCAATCGTCAGAATGTTGCCGAAACGAAATAATCGGAACTAAATACTCTAGAAACACAGAAAATACTCCAGAAACACAGAAAGTACTCCAGAAACACAGGTAGCCTCATACTTATGCCCCCAGAGTAGGACTTAACGATTTAGCGGTGGTTGGGGAAGCACATTCACTAAGTCATTCTCAACCAATCAGCGGTTGAGTTCTACCGAGCCATGTAGTTGGTGTAGGCCAGATTCAACATACACATGCGCACCAGAGTCCAACCAATCATGTTAGCCTCCGAGTCTCTGAGCCAGTTTAGCCAGTGATTTTATGTTCGAACAAGTAGTTTGTTGCTGCCATCCTGGAGACTGACAATGCGCGAAATCGTTCACATCCAAGCTGGACAGTGCGGAAATCAAATTGGTTCGAAGGTGAGTTCTGTATACTGTTCGCTACGCAGAACAATTTTATGGCTTATCGGGCCTATAGAAAATTTATCGTTCTTCATGCACTCTGCCCCTAGTTTTGGGAAGTCATATCGGACGAACATGGTGTCGATCCAACGGGAAAGTACCAAGGTGACTCACCCTTACAGTTAGAACGCATTAACGTCTACTTCAATGAAGCTAGTGGAGGCAACTACGTACCAAGAGCGATTCTCGTGGATCTGGAGCCTGGTACCATGGATAGTGTGAGAGCAGGACCATTCGGCAAACTGTTTCGTCCGGATAATTTCGTGTTCGGTCAAAGTGGAGCTGGCAACAATTGGGCCAAAGGACATTACACTGAAGGTGCGGAGTTGGTGGACAATGTATTGGATGTTGTGCGCAAAGAAGCCGAATCCACAGATTCATTGCAAGGATTCCAGCTTACCCATTCTCTGGGTGGCGGGACAGGGTCGGGTATGGGGACGCTGTTGATATCGAAGATTCGTGAAGAGTATCCAGATCGAATAATGAGCACCTTTTCTGTTGTACCCTCACCAAAGGTAAGCCAAGTGTTTTAGGTGTGCTTCACCATTCATTTCTGTGGTTTGGTGCAACAGACCCCATAGAACTTTAACTTTCTGTTGGAATGCACATGTAGGACGTTTTGTGGACTTGTATTCCAACGGTGAAGTCTGGGGAAATGTTGTGGACGTGATTAACCAGACCTAAGATTGCTCTACACATCAGTGGAAACTATTACCTGATATGCTAGTTTATTACACACAACAAAGAAAGCTCCGAATAGTCAATAACATCGCTCCTCTGAAAACGACACATGTTAATGCAAAGTGGTGAGCAACGTTTATCGTCCAAGTCAGCACAAACAAGCAACCTTTTGCTTGCTGCTCAGATTCCCATTAGAGCCACTAAAGAAGATTACATGTCACGAACACAATGGTGCTTGCAGCCAACTGCATATCTCCTAACTTATCACTCCATATTACAATCGCCGCATTTTTCTCTGATTGATGCCGTTTCTATATACTGGGCAGGGTCAAGCCTAAACTAGCCAGCTGGTCATTAGGGATTTTGGATCAGCGGTGGTTATGACATCAAACGTTTACTGTGATAGTTGACCAGCGAATTCGTATCTAACTCAATCCACTTCAAGTAGGAATCTGGGACAAACTAGGTGGGCTCATGTTGACGGTCTCGTTGAGTGCTCAGAATGATCAAAGCGGGAGGAGACAAATTTTCTGTTGGGCTAACAATCCTGCAGTGGCAAAAATCGTTTCATCCGTATCTCTTCCAAACAGCAGATCCATCGGAGATAACTTCTGGCATTTATCACAAGCGAAACCCACATGTGTGCACGAGTCATCACTAATACATATGCCTTGAAAGAAGCCATATAACACACCTCTGTATCCCCTAATCAGAACACTAATTGATGTTTGCGCAAATGTACTCTGTGGCGATTGCTTTGCAACATAAGATGGCTCGGTTGCTGTGCCAGCGGACGTGACGTCCTCGTGCGAGCCTATAATTACTGCTGTTCATTGGACAGTTGGCTAGGTTTACTACTTGAATGACACCTTGTTGGTTCACTGGTTCAAACCTATAGACTCTTCATTTTCATTTTCTGTAATGCTGCACGTTCGTTGATTAAATCCTGTTTATACTACTTTGGGGTTGCTGGGATTACTGGTTCCGATGGCGTCGCTTTAATAGTGAAATCCCTTTCTTGTTGTATGCCAAGTCCTGCACTCTTTCGTCTCCATACACATTAATTTAACTGTATCATAGGCTGATAGGCCATACGCCGATGCCACGTTGAAATTGATGTAGGGTCCCTCAAATTAGAGCTGGTTGCGTTCAGTTCAGACACTGGATCTCAGGTGTAATGATATCACCCACTAACAAATAGTTGTAATTTTGTGACACTATGTACAGCAGTATACCTACGACGCGTTGATCTTGATGGTCCAGAAGCAGAGGTCTGTGTACTCGACTGAGGATAAGCCAGATACTACTGTATTGCATATAATTTCTGGTGACATTTGGGAAGCATTGCACCCCCCCCCTTGTGTTTACTCTTCTTTATTTCACCCAAGTAAACATACTGGCATGATAGTGTGCTGAAGCAAAAGGACTTTACTCGCCCTCTTTGGTACGTGGTATTGAAACAGTCCCATCACATCATCACCTCCTGTAGTACCTTCTTTTTAAATCCTTGAATTCGTCCTCAACTTTGCTGACAATCGTTCTAGAATTGCTTGTCAGTCAATGGAGTCTAAAAATCTGGTTGTCGTCGGTGTTTCTTGAGAGGAGGATGTTTGCTGCAGCTTCTGTTTGTGAGAGAAAACGACTTCCTTTTCTCTGGACAACGGGTTGATTCCCATCTCACTCTTTGACATATGGTTCGCTTCACTGTGGATTTCCTCTGTTCGGGTCACTTAATGCACTCTCTACAACTCGAGACAACCTGAACCAACCGCAGCTGCTGAAAAACCTTTTCTTTTTCAACTTAGCACAATCTTCCTGCATCCAAAGAGTACATGCGCCATAGTTTATTCACCCCATGATCTTCATATGACAGTTTTCGCAGCCATAGCTTTTACCCAGACTGGCATCCTAGTTATTCCAGTGAATGCGAGTAGTGTCGTTAGCAATCCGCACAATTCAAACACAAGGGACGCCGAACATGAATGAACAGTTGTGAGAGTGCTCCGTCCCTGCTCCGAAGCAGGGACAGGAAAAACACCGACCTTGTGGCTTCAGCAACTTGCTCCAAGTCAAATGACTTGAGATGGCCCTGTTTGGGACGGTTATGCCTCCAAAGGCTTGTCGCTCTGTACCCATACGTTTTCGTTGCACAGAAAAACGCATCTCATTCTTAGGCTTTGATGAGCGAGAACGTCCTTCTCATGCACTTCTTTCTCCCATCTCCAGTAGATTGTTCTCAGATCGTACGAGGCCATTTGCAATGCCTTGGTCACTCAGGCCATTTTTATTACCGTCAAGAGTAAACTAGTAGGTCTTGTGATCGGAAAATTCCATCCGACAATTTTGTCCATTTGACGATGTCATACGTGTGTGGAGTTCAAACTCACAGTAAAGTCCCTTGGTCGAGGAGAGCCTGATTGTCTCCTAATGTATCTCTTTAGGAGTTTTGGGAGACAAGTTCGAGCACCCAGTAATAATTAAAACATCTAGTCTAAGTCACAGCAAGCTACCAATAGGGTTATTAAAAACTTCGACAGCCATTCAAATAGGCTTAGCTTCCGAGTTTTCATCAACTTCATGTTCTATCTTAACACAAAATTGTACGCAGTCGACGAGATACACTCATTTGCAAATCACCCTAATGTTAACGGCGGACTCATATGAATCCAGTGTTTATGTTACTCTTTAACTGAATCTGTTGTAAAAAGATCAGTCTAAAAAAATTCACAGGTAAGTACCCCCACGGTAAAGATCCTGGCGTGTAAACTCGAGCATAGACACAAACGCAGGACCACATTTTGCTTTGGCCGACTATCAGTGACGGAAGCAAGCCCTCTCTTTGCATTCGCCCTAGTGACTGGACGCGTGTGTACTGTGGGGGTGTTGAGTTGAGGTGATGGTACGGAAGCTAAGATGTGCCCACCCCAGGACAGCACCCAAAGCGCTGGGGCTTCACAAGTGCAAGCCCTCGCAAATGGGATAAACGACAATGGTCACAGCCGATCGAGCGCGGTTTCATCCCATTTCATCCCGCGTTTCGACCAGTGTGGTTAGAAATAAGCAACCCAGGAGCCAGTTACTGATACGGCTAACAAGAGCCTTGGCCGTTTTGTCTATTTAGTTATTGTGCTCAAAATGCCCCATTCTCGTAACTCTTTGAGAATGGATGAATAGCTCGGCAAACTTTCGCAGAAAATTTCGGGTTTTCACTACTTCCAACCAAGCGTGCAAGTTAGCCTTCAGATTTAGCCAAGTATGACTGTCATAGTTTAAAAAAGCTTGAAATTTCTGTCTGGTGGTGTTTGATGGTGATACATTCTTCGGAACAATCTAAGGTTAGGTGCCAAGCTGTTTCGCGGTCAGAGGCGAATGCAGCCAGTCCTATCTGTATTGTTTTTATCAGAGCGTTCCTGGTCGTCTCTGACTGGTTGGCACCAGGGTCCACTGAACATCTTCAACACACTGGAACATATGAGAATAAACAGAAAAATCGACTCCTCAAAAGCCTAAAGTTAGAACGTCTGCTGGCAATATTTACTTATACTTATCATGACGTAAAACTATTCCCTCCGGTTTTTAGTGTTGAAATAAATAAGTTTCGGTCAAACCAAGGGAACAAACATGGAATCTCTGGAAACTGTAGAGGGCCATTGTGGATTTTGAACTGGAGTCTCTCAGGTTGTACGCTAACAGATTTTATGCGCTTCCGTGTGTATTCGTTGGACAGTCTATGAAGAAGGAAAGAAAGACTAAGGAGTTTACTGGTTGGTAACTCATTCTGCCCTAATAATATCATTGCATTTTTTTGTTTTTCCAAGGTATCTGATACGGTCGTCGAACCCTACAACGCCACACTATCTGTTCATCAACTTGTTGAAAACACGGATGAAACATTCTGCATTGACAACGAAGCCTTGTATGACATTTGTTTCCGTACATTGAAACTGACGAATCCAACATATGGTGACCTAAACCACCTGGTCAGTGCAACAATGTCTGGGGTCACGACCTGTCTACGATTCCCTGGACAGCTCAATGCCGATTTACGGAAACTGGCAGTCAATATGGTTCCGTTCCCCCGATTGCACTTTTTCATGCCTGGATTCGCTCCGCTCACCAGCCGTGGAAGTCAGCAATATCGGGCACTAACTGTCGCAGAACTCACGCAACAAATGTTTGATGCAAAGAACATGATGGCAGCCTGTGATCCTCGTCACGGTCGATATTTGACCGTCGCTGCCATGTTCCGCGGGCCAATGTCTATGAAAGAGGTTGACGAACAAATGCTCAACGTGCAAAATAAAAATTCCAGCTTTTTCGTGGAGTGGATTCCGAACAATGTGAAAACCGCGGTTTGCGATATTCCACCTCGTGGTTTGAAAATGTCCTCCACGTTCATCGGAAATAGTACTGCCATTCAGGAGCTATTCCGACGAATTTCTGAACAATTCACGCGTATGTTTAAGGTGAAAGCCTTTTTGCATTGGTACACTGGAGAGGGAATGGACGAGATGGAGTTTACTGAGGCCGAATCAAACATGAACGATTTGGTCAGCGAATACCAACAGTATCAGGAAGCCACAGCAGATGATAGTGGCGAATTCGAAGAGGATGAGGAAGAATTAGCTTAAGAATTATACAGTTCAGTCCTTTGCTCAATAAGTTACATTGTTATTTTCGAAACAAACTCATTCCTGTCAGCGTGATAGCACAATTTTGAGTATGGTTCATGACTGTACTGAAACTAATAAAGCCTTCTGTTTTGCGAATGTTCTGCATGGCTTAATTTGTTTCTACGATACGTTTTATTACTATGAGATGTTAATAAGTTGTTCTGTAACGTTTACAGACTAAATCATATTTACCAATCTATTCAAGGACAAGAAGTAGACTGAAAATCATTTCCTTATTTTTATTAGTAAACATTAACAATACCAATAACATTGATAAACCTTAATAAACACCATCAATAGAGATTGAGAAAACCAGCTGCCATTTATGAAAATTTTAGCCTGAAGAGATTCATATAAAGCTGTTATATAGTTTGTACCGTAAATCTAGCTGGGATTAACATACTTTGTCATTTTCTGCGCACTGCAGTAAAGAGTTCACTGATAAAAAGCCGAATTGATTTGCATTCTAATACACTGAATAGGGGGACTCAACTGCCGAAGAGTGCACTACGGCCGAATAAGTATTCGGACACCAGCGTCGAATAGGTCTGATAGATCATCGCCCCAGTGAAACCGGTTTCCGTTGAACCACTATACACCTGTACCGATGGATTTACTCTGCCAAAGGTTATATGTATGTCTGAGATGAACACGTGCAACCCAATTCACGGTTAAAACATACACAACGGTTATTCCACTATAGCCAGTCGGAAGACCCAATTCTGCTTTATTCACTAGTCTCTACCGGTATTAGGGGCAACAGGCTTGGGACGCGAAGCAAGAAACTCTCCCCCAAAGACGTTGGTGCACTAAACGTCAGCTAAATCTCTCTTTTAAACTTACATTTCATCGAATCTCCTATCCGATGGATACCCGTTGTTTCATTCAAAATCCCATTGAAGATACTGAAGTATTTTCTCTTATGTGACAATACTCATCGAGTTCATGTACGCCGTGGGTAGTACAATAAAGGTTTGGCCCTTACTGGGACCCATCAGGTAGTTCCCAAACTTCCATAGTCATATTTCCTGCTTGAACACCAAATCATAAAAAGAAAGATTTGAACGTCATGCTGAGACTACCATGGTTTTATCGATCGGATCACGATATGCGGGACATTTAAGAATTAAATCTATTTGTTCAGAGTCAGATATGAGACAAATTCAGAAAAATATACATAGCATAAAAGCTCCTACTTTGGATGCTGATTCGGAAATGCTGTTCGGGTAATCCAATTATCGTATAGTCGTGTGAGGTAAAAAGAAATAGTACAGAGTTCTAGCCGCAAAATGGATTAGTAGCCTGTTTCCGTCTAATCAAATGCAGCAGGATAAAATGTACTCTAAGTGCTATGTGTCTACACTATATACCGATCTCTGTCGCCATTCCAGGTGCATTTCATATATTCTGAAACCTGATACAGAGAGAAGTTTGTGGTTTGTACCCACCTATGGCTTTTTGGCTGCTCCTATCTGCGCCTGAGTGAATTGGTATTCCATCAATCCTCATCCTTCCTGAAGTTTCGGAGTGGTTACGCACAACTAAGGCGTCACGCTCGGGAGATTTCGGTCCTGTGTCCCATGAAACTTGCATGAAACCCCATTGACACAGAAATGAAAGTTGCTGTGCTAAACAGGTAGCTACAGAATCAGTCTTCATCCCAGTCCTGAGACGCAGCCGGATAGACACTTAACTTTTGAACCAACGAGAAGAGGGGAACTAATAGATCGAAATTCATTTTACTGCGCAAGCACCTAACTGAAGTTACAGTAGAAATCGATACGTAGAGATGCTCACTAATCTTCCACTGGATACTGGATATAGTATTCTCACAGTTACGTTAGAGATTAAAGACCGATTTGATGCTCAGACGGTATTAATCAATGGAAAGCCTAAAGTACCATCGATCACAAGGAGTAGAATATCTTAGCGGATTATTTATCAATTTCCATTCCACCGGAATGCGACCTCTTTGATCTCCAGTGAGATGTACCAGGATGCTTTTATGAAACTTTGGTGATCTTGATCCCAATAGGTATTTTGTGACCAGTTTTGACCTGATGAGTGGAATTCTGCAGATACATTACTTGAACCAATTATTTATAACCTGGGTGACCTACCGCCGGTCCTCTGATTCACTGACCCAGCTAATGGAATCGCAAATGGTATTATTTCTCTCGTAGGCCCTTCGAGGGTGCATGACTTTTGCATATGTTTTGACACTAGAACTCTGTATGTCACTTTCATGCATCTCCATTTTTGAGCGTGTCCCTGATGCAAATAGGCAGGTAAATTTTTCATTTGGGATGTTTTCTACGCAGACAACGAAATTAAAGTTGTTTCTAGTACCCATCTGGAAAAAGGGCCCTTGTAGTCGTCAGCTCACTCACTATCCCTAGACCATGTGAAAATCGCAGAGTGCACATTGCATACTTAATAAGGACCTAGTCCCAGCAAAACTGCTTCTTCCTCACAACCATTTTATAATTTGTCCACCGATTTGGCTTTCCAATAGAATTAGTTCACTTTTGGATTTGTTGCATCTCCGCATATCCTGTGCTTTGGGAAATCACCATTCAGATCGATTCAAGAATAAGAATTCGGAACATTAGCCTCTAACGAGATTACCGCTACCCATCCGTCAATTTCTCCCCAAAAGCACTGTTTACAGGCTTTTGCAATATCACATGCATCCAGGTGATGTAAGTGACCACCACATCCCCGCACTTCACTGACCTTCTAACTGTAACCTCCTGACCTCTGAGAAGGTGTCAGTGTAAGTTTTGCTATGGAATTATCTGGGCAGGAATGGCCATGGACTAGCAGTCCAGTGCAAGACAATATTTACCGCTTGACGCTGATGGGATAAACCTTCTGTACATAATCTCTTTATTCTATCTGTGTTTCTAACCGGCAGACATCCTTACAGGGCGCAGCAAACTAGCGAGCATTTAGACGGTTTTCATCAAGCGCACCTAAATCTTTCTGAGAGATTTGCAAAGTTGTTAGATCTGATTCATTCCCATCTGAACAGTTCTCCTGCATGGGTGTATTTAACGCGGATACCTTATGCCAACGGGAAGAAACCCTGGATTTGAGTCTCGCCATTATTATCCGTCAGTGCGCATGTGTGCTCTGGTCTTCTGGGATTCGAGATGACAGTGTCACCATCAGTTACTAAGTACACGCTAGACGTTCTTGGATTATCAGGTCTGAGTGGATCGCCCGACCGACTTTTGTAGCTTGCGTGGTTTCTCAAAACATGACCAAGCAGCTGTCATGGTGTTGCCAATCAGCGAAGCCAGTTGTCACAATTCTTCGGTGAAATACTTCCATGAAAGCTCCCAACTTGCAGGGCAAGGCACTTGAAGAAAGTGCTCTAGGGATGCAGATTAGCATTGGTGCAATTCCAAAAGTACCTGAAGAGCTTGAGGTGCCATGGGAGAACTGCAGATAATCCAGTCAAACCACTACTTTATCCGATGCTTTTGGGGCTCATCGGACAGATGCAGTTCTAAGCGCTTTAACCGGGACCTCAGCGGAGTCCCTCGTATCGCATATTTTAAGGTTATGCGGTGTACGCCATCTTGGGGTATTTCTGAGGCATATCATATGTGTCACATCATATATCATATCATATATCATATCATGTATCATATATACCTGAGGTACATAATGTCGAATATGAAGTTTCCCATCGATTCTCCGGCTTTAGCAAGTATACGGGCTGAGTAGCTAAAAGCATATCTAAAAGTATATCTTGTCTTTATCGACGACAAGCACGGGGCCACGAGTGCTCTGTTGCACCCATAAAGTTTTCAACCCTGGAAAGCTACATAACATTTTCTGGTTTGCACTTAGAGGGTACAAAATTGTAAACCAGCGTTTTGGCTCGCACTTCGGCCAATCAGCCGACAGCATCCAGCAATAGATCTCACAAACAAAGGGTAATGGTTTGGTTGCACGCTTCACTCGCATACTAGACAAAGTGGTCACTAAATAGACTACTTGAGTTGTACTCCTCAAAAGGTTGAATAACTTGCCAAAAGTTCTTATGGGAAGTACTTAACAAACAGGTACCTTTGAACTTTGCTGAGAGAGTTAAATCAAGTGTGATCGTTTGGGGAGTAATCTCTAAGCAACTGGTACAATGGAGAATCTCAGTGAATACCATTCCATACGGTAATGCTGCGTAAACTCCCATCAGACAACAGATAGTCCGCGTTTCGAATCGCACTCTTCCATGTCCGGAATGACATTATTTGTATGTCCTCTTCCACGACTGACTAACTTTTCTCTTTGAATATTTTAGCTTTACTGCCTTTCCTCCCATCGTGTTTGCATCTTTCGGTGCTCAACGCTACCTCCACTGTCTATCATAACTGTCCACAATCCCAGCTGATCACAAGGAGGAAACGATTTTACTTTGCTGCACTGTACCTTAATGTACCAAAAACATCCCGCTAGGGTTGGAGGCCCTTTCTGTTTAAACCTTTCAGCAAGCCGTTCTCACCTTTTACTGTCACTCCAACTTCCGTGACTGTTTTCTAACTCATGTGTACATGGGTTCCTGTCTTCAGAGAAAACTCATCTTGTGGTGAACTGCAATCTTAGTTGCTTTCGTTGAAACTACTCCCGTGAGATTGTTTACAATGCTATCCGTGAAAACGAAGAAATATTGTTCAGTCGTAACGCACTGACCCTAAGATTGTTGAAAATTCTTCGACAGCCAACGGCCGGTTTCACCCTTCTTAGGGCTCATCGAGTAGGCGCAGTCCCATCAGTCCTGTGTTTCTACCTGAACACAAATTGGACAGCCATTAGTGTCTTTGGTGAAATAGTGTTCCATTCATAAAACAAAGGCTCGAACGTGCTTGGGTGTATCATTCTTTGTTTCATTGCTAACGAAATCAAGTGGACCGTCGTCCATCTCAGTCAGTTTGATAATCAGTCAGTTCGAATAAAAAAACATGCCAACAATGGAGCATTAATCTGAACATCACAGGGCGACATTTCTAAGCCCATTAAAAGTCGTTCACAGTAGCCTCGAAGGGACCTGTCAAAAATTGTCGTTCTTGAGGATTGCGTAATAGAAAATGCTGCAACCCAAAGTGTCAGCCGAAACCTACAAAGTTACTATAGAAGCGGAACTGTGTGTGCCTACGCTCCATTACGATTCACTCTAAACAGCGTACAGTACTTCACTGATTCATTCTACACGCATCACATGTGTCTGTGCGTCGAAGCAAAAGACCGCAAATCAACCAACTTCTTATTGATTTTCTGCCTGCTCATGATTTGATCGATCGAAGCTTAAATCACGCTGGTGTTTGTGAACAGGTAGTGACATGAAGTTACACTTGATGGAACTGTTTATCAAGTGGGCCGCTTCCGCTTTCTCTTGTGAGTCGCTCTGAGCAGCTCTGAGCAGCTGTCGCTGAATCACACCAAATGAGAACGGCTAAAATAAGTAGTACTTGTTGTTGTAATCATGTAGCTTTGAAATTTCACTCTCATTCCCAACTGATGCTTTGAGGCCTGATCGATGCATGAAGATAGTGTTTCCTACTAAAAGGAAGTACGGTTTAATCAGTGTGCGACTGCACCCACATCTGTTCTGCTAAACACAAGCAATGGAAAGGTTTTCGGTATTCTGTCCCATACTTCCCAGTTTCTAAGTTCAATTTATGTAGTCTCTTATCCAACTTATAACGTCAAACCGGACACCGCCAAAACTCTCGGATATAACACTACTAGCTTCATCCTTTGTGGGATTTAGTTCGAAACTAGACCTTCCAGCATTCAAAACGGGGTAACAAGGAGAAGTTGACCTCGAAATTCAGCTTTAGCTCATCAACTGCGGTAAAGGATACAGTCAAGTTCTAGTGGACGAAATCAGAAGCTTTGGGCTCTTTTGATACAAATCACTTTCAAAAGTGCCCGAGCAAAGAGATTGCTTGTTTCATCAACTGGTTCTCAGAAGTCTAGTGGGTGACGAGTGATCCACAATAACTCACGGAAGGCAAGTCACCTGAGATTATCGATTTGGAAAGCCACTTCGAAAGACAGTTTTGGGTCAACTTGATGATCTGCATTCGGAAAAAACTGTACTTTCGTTGATTAAAGTTCGTGCTCTCTCAGGTAGGCGCTCAACAAAGGGCTCACTTGAAGATTCTGTCAGTTCAGCTCATGTAAATGTGATAGCGCTTGCAGGTGAACTGGTAAGTGACCTGTTAGAACTAATCTGCAACGCCTTATCGAGTTATGGTTGGTGATGTTTAGATTTGTGCCGCATGATGTTTGCAGCTAATTCCACACCGAATTTTGTGAGAGTGGCAGTTGCCTTGTATCATACTCGACAAATCATCCCCATGCGTTATTTACCAGTAAACCTGCTGTTACCTTAGAACTTACAGAACAGACAGAGTCCTACGCGAGCACATTGATGAGCGTCCATTGAAATTATATATGTGGATCAGTCACCGGGAAAGTTCTAGCTCCGAGGACATTTTATATCACTGCCAGAGTAGTTTTTCTTCGAATATAGGAATTCGAGATGACCCTAGGATCTCTTTTCAGAGAACTGTTATGGCTCACCGATCCGAGCTTATTCATCTTCTGCGAAGCAAATCTAACCAACTGCCATTTAACAGATGTTTCTGAACGACAGTCCACAAAGCAGGTTGTCTCTGTGTTTGAACTAGGGGTATGGAGACTATGTCCCCCTTAGATATTTCGTATTGTGTATTTATAGGGGCTAGGATGAATATAAAAATTAGGGTATTCTGCATAACTTATTTTCAATTATCGCTCCTTCCAGCAAATCCTAATCTAAGATTTCAGTCTGTGCCGAACTGCAGCTATTGGTTTTCCATGACAAACAGCTTATATTGCTAATGGTCGGATATTCTCTTCCACTAACATAATGTTCCGTTATCTTTTTGCTTCAAATGATTCACGCAATTTGAGTTGTTGCGCAGGTGGTTAATCAGTGTGCCGCGAATAGTAGAGACCTGTTCGTTGACTGAACACGAGGGAATAGAGGAATATTTCGGACCTTCCCGGTAGAATGCTGTGTATTCATGGAGGCCAATTTCGCCCAAAATTTTGGCTGAGCGGGACACTGAGTTTTCTGTTCAGTGTAGCAATGCTTGTCTGGAGAGGACATTTGGGGAGTCACTAAAATTAATGGTTTCTCAGTGGTAATTGTTCTCACTAGAAGGTTGTCTAGAATCAGAACACAAGCTAGCAGATCCACACCCACTGAAAGCTTTTTAAGTGATGGCGAACTCTTTCTCATTCAGCTTCAAACCTCCCTACAGCGAGCAATATACTGATAGTTTATGACAGTTCACATTAAATTCAGGCAAAATCCGATTTTCTCGTAGGGGCTGCTAGAGTTCAAGGAATTCATCCTCAGAATTATCTTCTACGCCTGCATTTTATCTTCGGCTCATCCCATTTCTGCCAATAAAACAGGTTCTGTTGAAATAACATTACTAATAAAGTTGCTATTCGACAGCCCACTGTCGTCAGCTAAGCCTCCTCTTAACACTAACACCGAATGAATTTGCAAATGACTGAATTCAGCCAAACCATGTTGTACTTTACTTTAATCCGTGTGCCAAACTATCGAACAACTCACTGATACAATGTACAGCATGTCTGTTATTTCCTAACGCTTTATGCGTACGTAATTCAATTCAGGAGATTACGAGGCTCCCAGGAAATGGCGTTTTGACCGACCATGTACATAAAAGTTGTTGCCTGGACGAATTGACTTCCACTAGAATTCTGTGGTTCCCTTCCTTTGGCATTCAGTCAGTATATGACAGACTGTGGTCAGATCGCGTATGGATTTCGTTATTTTTAATTATATTGGGGCCAGATAATTCGAATATAGATGTTTGTGTCACCATCATCATCGACAGCATAACGTCAATATTCAAAACTGGCTCTGGAAGGTTCTTAGGTATTCGCAGTATTCTTATTTATTTTGCATTTATCGCCTTACCTCTGATTTACTTTATGGGAAAACAAACACATTATCACCATAGACAGCATAACACCAATGTTCAGCAATGATGCTTCGCTGCAGTAAAACCATGATTTGTTTGAAAGCCTTATTGTGAGAAAAAGAATAAAAATGGATGGGAAATGGACTTACTGCTGGCCTATCAATATCATTCCGAGCTAACTACACCTCCAGACACTCATTCAGGCAATCCGGATAGAAACTGACAAAAAACGCCGCTGACATCGATTGGTAGTCCTATCTTGCAGCGTCTCCAACCAGGCACAGGGTGGATCAAGCGGACCCTATTCCGGAAGGCGAGTCACACCGACAGCACCCAGACATTTCGTAATCTTTGTTATACACTTTTGCAAGGTCAAGGGTTGACCATATCTCTGCCATTGTGAATCGGGTACGGAAAACAGTGCTCTCTTCGGCAAACGATAGTTCAGCATGCGCAATACATGACCTAACCAAAGCAGCTTCTGGTGCTGGACGCATTCCTTGATTGGAGTTCCCACTGCACAACCGAACGCTCGCTAGCTAATTGCCTCGTTGCGGATTAGCCAACACCAGCCTACACAAACTATGACTCCGAGAAAACGATTGTAGAAGACCTGAATAGTTCTCAGTTCCGCTGCTCACAGAGACTATGTCTCATAACCATACAACAAAACAGCCCGTACTTTAGCCTGCTACACACGTCCCTTGAGATTCAAGGATATGCCGTTTTGCCGCCATGACTAGCAAACGCGACCCAATTCTTGGAACTTCGTACATCTACAACGTCTAAGACACGCAGAACGCTGCAGATATTCAAATGCCCTCCTTGGATTGTAAGTGGCGTGTTAAGTGACTGCGTGTCCAGAAGCATGAGTTTACACATTGTGTGTGCGAAGTCCATGGCAAAGAAAGGAATGACTTTGGTCAGGTGATCCCAAAACACTAGCACCTTCTGGTACTCTTCGAAGACGAGAACGAAATCGTCTGCATTTTACCGATCGACATACAGACCGGTCAGCTGGGTCGAATGCGCCTTGAAAATCCAGGAATACTAAAATTGTGGCGTTGTTCTAGCTTGTGGGCTAGAATCCTTCAGTGGCGTGGCGTGAAGCATGTTTTTCCTTGAATTGAACGGTGATCCATGAGAGTTAGGAAAGCGGTTTCGGACCACCTAACAGCCATTCAGCTGTACTTGAAAGACTATAAACGGAAACTGTTATTTGACTCTTGCAAGATCTTCCGGTGTACTCCAAAAGCGACTCTCCATGTGATCCAGAAAGCGGTAACGTATGGTGCCGATTTTTGTCTCAGTGTGAACCTAAGCGATCACCGTCAGAGCTTTTTCAACCTTTCATTTCATCGATTCTGCCTGGCTGCAATTCCACAAACCACTAAATCAGGACTTCTCTGAAGTTTTCACATTTTGCTGGTCAGTAGGTCACGTGCAGTTTTCGTATTTCATGTGCTATCCTAGAAAACATTCGATGATCAACAACTGGTTCGTATACCTTATCACGAATGTAAACAATGCGCGCCGCCAATTGTATCAGTTAAGTGTGACTTCGACCTTCAAAAAAGTATTATTCCCTTCAGGCTCATCGTAACCGTTTGCTTCTCCAAAGTGTTTGAAACTTAGAGAAATCCATGTTTTCCTATTTACACAGGGGGCAAGTTTCTTTCTACCAGTCGAATACTGAATAGTAAAGAATGATTGTTCTGTGTGGTTCTCAGTGGTGTTCCTGGTTGCGTGTCTGCTGTCCTACTGATGTCAACATTGCAGATTCCAAAGAAGAAACATATTATGAACCAAGAAAAATATTACTTTTTCATTTTCATTTACTCAACCTTTCAACCTCCACAGGACTGTGAACCCCTAGTGGACTTTACGTGGTAACTGGCTTCGGTGCTTTTCAGTGGTGGCATTTTTAACTGTCTGGCGGGTAGCCCTCATTTGCCATCATTTTTGCCTTACCAAAACTTTTCGTCTTTTCTTAATGGAACATATTCCTTCCTTTTATTTTAGCTGAGAGTTCCCAGTTTTCCGATCTATGCCTGAGCAGCCTGTAGTCAAAAGTGCATTGGAACACTGATGTTGGTCTTGACTAGATCGCCTGAATCGACTGTCGGTGGGCCTGCGCACCTGAGATATGGTGTTATCGTGCTAACAGCAGCGTGTGGCGTATAGGTGCGTAGGCAGTCGAACAATGGAAAATACCGTGCATACGACACTTGAAGTGACGTATGCTCTTGAACTACACCCAAGGGGAAAATTGCGGGGTGGGCCTGACCTGTGCACGCGAAAGTATAAGGGACAGTGGCATGTGACCGATACCACGTGAATTCAACCAAAGTGAGCAGTACGTCAGAAAATCCTCCACATTTGTCTTGTTCTGGGGGAACAGACACTTGAGCACTTCATTCCAATGCTGATTCGCGAAGATTGACTGTAGCAACAACACTGAATGGTATCGTTACAGTCGGTGAAAACAGATGTGCACAACAGAATGGTTTTTCCCTTAAGCGACCCACAATTCTAGTATTCCTGGATTTCTAAGGCGCGTTCGACTCGGCTAACCGGTCTGTTCTTCTTGACACGCTTGCCCACCAAGGAACGCCCCGGAAGTTCGTGAACATAATAAGCTCTTTGTATTCTCAGACTTCCGGACGTGTGAGAGTAAATGGCGAGCTCTCCAAAAGCTTCCATAAACAAAGCGGCGTCCGTCAGGAATACCACTCTCTTCATTCCTATTTAACTTCGTGATCGATGAAATCATGAGACGAACGCTGGAAGGTCTCCAAAACCCCGGTGTTCAGATAGCCTGTGACGAAAACCTTGTCGATCTGGAATATGCAGACGACATCGTTCTCATCTTCAAAGAGGAGGAGAAGGCGCAGGTGTTTTTGGATGAACTGACCAAAGTCATCCCGTCCTTTGGTATGCACTTTGCACCCACAAAGTGTAAGTTCATGCTGCTGGACATGCAGTCACTGAACACGCCACTTACAATCCAGGGAGAGGCACTGGAAGTTGTGGAGCGTTTTACGTATCTTGGAAGTTGTATTAGTTCTGATTGTAGTGTGACAGACGAGGTCCATGCACGAATCTGCAAGGCTCGGGTCGCGCTTGATAATTTGAGACACCTATGGCGTCAAAGTGGTGTATTTCTGAATCTCAGGAGACCTGTTTATCAGGCTACAGTGCGGGCTGTTTTGTTGTATGGCTCTGAGACTTGGCCTGTTCAAGCAGCGTAACTGGGGCGTCTTCAGGTGTTCGACAATCGTTGTCTCAGAACCATAGCTCGTGTGGGTTGGTGTCGTCGAATCCGTAACGAGGCCCTTTAGAAGCGAGTTTTCGGTTGCAGAACGGGTACTTCCATTGAAGAATGTGTCCAGCACCAGAAGCTGCGTTGTTTGGGACATGTGTTACGTATGCCTAACCATCGATTTTCGAAGAGAGTGCTGTTTTCCACGCCCAATTCAGAGTGGTGGAAGCAGAGAGGTGACTAACCCTTGAGCTAGCAGATTGTATGAAGTAGATTACGAAACGTTTGGGTGACATCGGTGCTACTCGCCTTCCAGGATGACTGCGTGATCCCCACTGCACCTGGTTGGAGGCGCTGCAAGATATGGCTGCCAACCGATATCAGTGGCGTTCATGTTTTCAGTTTCTATCCAGATTGCCTGAACGAGTGTTTGGAGGTGTAGGCGCCTCGGAATGATTGTAGTAAACTAGCACTAAGTCACCTCCCCGTCCAACTTTATTCTTTTCTTCACAATAAGGCTTTCGAATAAATCATGGTTGTACGGCAGTGAAGCATCGGTGTTGAACACTGACATCATGCTGTCGATGGTGATGATGTTTCCTTAGATCTTTGTCAAAGGCACTTTCGTCAGAAATCAGTGAGTGGATTTTGGATGGAATCAAAACGTTGCTGCCGATTTTTTGAGAAGTACGATAACCGGTGATGAATGCTAGGCATTCATGGCTTGTTGATAAACGTAGCAAGTTTATACAACGGATTACTGACCCATTTCCATGCACGAGGGTTATGGATAGTCTGTGCATAAGGCACAGATTTAGGTAAACCTCCTGTAGGTAAACCTTTCAAATGTTTATTCATTTTGTGTCTGTAGAGCGTTTTCACGAAACTATTGAGTTCACTGTTCTTGGGAGAATACTACTCCTACATTTAAGGTGAATGACATTTTGCATCAACCTTTCATGTGTTTATACGTGGAAATATTTTACACTCGGGAATATATCAAATGATTTCAGTTGTTGTCTATGATGTCAAGTTTGTCGGTGAAACACCGACGCACTGCCACAGTAGACAACATAGGCGACGCTTTCCTAGGGACGAACTGTTTTCGTGTGAGGGCCATCACTAAGCAGATCAGCAATTCAAAACTATGCGAAAAGTTCACAGCAGTGTAGTACCCAACAGTTTGCACTATAAGATCATACAGAAACGCTGAATGTGAAGGTTTACTAGTCTTCACCCTTTGCAGAAGTTGCTCATGGACTTGGCAACAGAGAAGGCGTCAGCGAGCGGTTTATGTTCAGCCAAGCTTTCGTCCGTTTGGGTAAGCTACAAAATTTCCTTTAGAGTCGGTTGTACCTAAATGCGGACAACCTCAGTAAGGAACATACAATTGGTCTAAGTGATTGAAAGTTCTAATTCTGAATGAACGGTATGCGATGTAAAGCCAGTTCAAGTGGACCGGGATAGACGCAATGTCGGGTCAAAGGGAGAAACAGTGCCCAGCAAGTAATCGGCTGAATGACTTCTCTGAAACAATGTCCACTGATATTCTACTGCTTCCAGAAGTGTGTTCTCTACTACGAGGTAGTAGTTTTTCTCAAGTCTTCCCGGAAAAGTAACGGTGGAACGATGCGATTCTTTGTACGCACAGGCACACACAATATCAAGCCGCTGTTCGGAGTTGCACGGTTCAAGCGTCAGTATAAAGTATAGGTCGTTTGACTTTCGCAATGACTGATTCAGCACGACGGAAACTTCTACAATCAAACTGCCCAGCTCAGCGAACAAACCAACGACCATCTATACTACCTGAGCGACCAAAATCCTCCTACCAACATCCTCTATAGCACAAACTTCTGTGTTTAAAGAGATGTTCAGTCCGAAACACTTCACGATGGAGGCTTCTGGATTGCAAACATCACGGACAGTTACTGACCAGTTAGTTCCGCAGATTCTTTTTGAGTGAAGTAAAGCGTATGTCCCAACACTTGAGTATATTCTGTTGCAGTAAGCAAGCCTATGACCATCCCATGAGTAGACCTGCAAACAGGTAATCTCCAGGCCATAAAACATAAAAAGAGGAAAATAGAGAGTAACTTTTTGAAGAAACAGCTCATCATTGGGATTGATGAGGAGTTTCTGCCAGCTAGGCGAAACACTCACAGAAAAACAAGAGCAGGCCTGTAACACTGCCCAGTTCAGAAAGAATCTGCAACACAATCCGTCGGTCGATACCACCCAGTGCATTTCTATAGTCCAGAAGAATGAAACACGTGATCTGGAAATTGCGATGAAGCTAGGAAACAAACAACTAGAGAGAAATAGCGGGCGCTAACTTTGGTGAACGAGCTGACGGCGACGTGTTTCACCTGTTTAATATCCCATGGGAAATGGTTCATTCACGTGCCCATCGACCAGGCTTTGATAATCAAACGAGTTTCGGAGATCCAAACGCGATTGCTTTTGTTCGGTGGTTGTCATGGTGACCCTGTTTCACAGTGTCACAGTACATGTAGAAACAGCAAAGGGTAACGAACACGGCTCGCACACATTTTGTCCATCAGCTTTGACGCTGAGCACATGATGTAATGATGTTTGCTGAAGTCCTCAATTCACTGTTGAAATACCACGTGCTTATCAGTGAGCGGTTGGCCTAAATAACGACATAATGAACGCTCGTAAATTCACAAATATCAGTAAGAAAGTTAGGTAGTATAGAAAACATCTCTGTGATCTAGACAGCCGGATAAAGGCCTGAGGCCTTCGAAACTATTCAATTCATGATCATTTTGCTCATTGCACTGCGATGATAAGCTCGATCATGCCAGAATATTCATGCGGAATATGGACGACTTGGGGATGTTTCCATTCCTATTGTAACGGCAGATACTTCTGATGAGTCGTGCGAGTAGTCTGTGGTTTTCTCAAAGCTCGCCCGCGTCTAATGGAAGGTGAAGTTTATCACGGAACTTGCGGAATTTCTTTGCAGTGTTCGCTTAAAATTGCGTGACAGTCAATGAATATCCATGAAAGTTCAAGAAGACGCGTGAGAATGTTCCGTTTTTTTAAAACTATGTGCATATGAAGCGTTTACTTTCCTGTCCAACAGTTTGTAACTGCTTAGTTGGTGTTCGCTAATAAACGACTTCGCAGCGAAGGGCTTTCCTCCTTATACTAGAACATAGTAAGAGCTGAAAGGATGGTTTTGATAAAATCTGTGGGGTAATAATAGAACCACCAAGTGATATACCTGTAAAGCTTTCTTTCTCAAAATTTCAGGTGGTGCGCTTAAAATCTTCGTTTTATTTTAGAGTGGCCACATTCGAGTCCGCATTTTATTCAGTGGTTTAATGAGTTTGAAAAATAAATTCACAGTCCGTTTATACTCTCTACTCGCATTCGGAATCAGTTTCCTTTGTTTGATTTGCTTACTGAGTTCAGGAGGTGTACCCAACCTGGTTCTAACAAGACTCATATACTTGCTACTGCCTATGGGTATTGCGAACGCCCATCTGATAACTTTTTTCCTGTTCATTGTGTTTCAAGTATGTTGTTATGAGATAGCCGAAGATATCGAGTTTCAGGCGTGAAACCTGGTTTCAACACGATGTGGTGGGGGATGAAATGAAGCTTCGTTGCTGGTGGTATGTTTACAGTGATCGTGGGGATGGTCCTGGGAGACAATGCATAGTCCTAGTTAGGATACCTCTTTGGAGAAGTGCTGAAAGTAGCTTCAAATAGCGTCAACATTTGACTTTCGTTGTCGGAACAGCAGAATAAATTGAATAAAGCTGTGAGAAGCGGACTTAGAAGTGTAATTCCCGTTTTCTGTCCACAATATCTATGTTCGGCAATTAGTCAGTTGTGAATTTCGCATTTCCCAAACAGGTATTCTAGTCGGGAAAGTTAAGGAATCACAAACCCCGTCACACACAACAGCAGGTTAGGAATAAAATTTTGTTAAACCACTGATTTCGAAGATTCGAAACTAAGCTGAATTAGTGTCCCCAACTTTCGCCTAGGTCCTTGTACTTCTTGTTTCTGCCTTTGTAACACCAAAGCATTTCGCATGCTATGCACTCTCGTTTCTTCCATTCAGTTCTCAGAGAAATCCGAGAAGTCAGTCTAACCAAATGATGACCCACTGTTCAAGATCCCAGTTTCGATAGACAAATTAATTCGGTGTCATGCCTGATAAATGACTTTTCATGACTTATATTCTGTGAATAGTCTGCAGTGAATTAGTCGTGAAATCTGATCCTCTTACACCCACCTAGTGAGTCCTAATAAGGACAACAGGCCTCAGTCGACTGAGTTCTTCGGCACTTACCACATATGCGCCAAAATATCACTTTCACGGTTTTTTAGTAGTACATTCCATCAAAAGCGTAGCAGAGTTCAGGAAATACACAAACGAGATAATGTCTCTACCTACAGCCACAGGAATAGCCACTGAGCTTGAATCATAACGTCAATGCCTGTGACGCTTGCACCACAAATTTGACTGTTTTCAAATGTAAGATTACGAAAGTCCTGATACAAATGCATCTTAGCACATAAATATTTGTTTTCTCAACACATAAGAAGAGTTTCTAATTGTGCAACTACCAGCTATTTACTCAGTGGGCTGGAGTTATGCTTCGTACGTGGCATATACTCCGGTTTATCAGATCACCACTCCTACCTTTCTCAGTGTTTACAGTATAACGCAAGGACGCTTTCTTGCGGCTTCCATATAAGCGAGACCATGTCTGTACTACTCTTGGAAACAAGCTTATATCTGCCGTCAAACGAAAATACTCTGCGGCTCGTTTACGAATGATTGCGTCCAAAAAAGGTGTGCCTATCCTGCTTTGTAATTTGTGTTCAGCCGATGAACATAACCCTGCTGTAACTCCCCATGTTACATCCAGATGCGGTGACACACAAATCGAACAAATCCGAATCTAACACAGATGGTGGTTGGACAGCCATGGCACGACACAAAGAGCACAACAACGCAGGAATTGTGAACTGGCTTCATCACTAGGTGCGATTATTGATTTGGCTTGGACCGACTGTCGAAGACCCCGACAAACAGCAATTAATGGAGCGCTTCTTATTTTATTCACATCTTGTGTCCACTCTAAATGTAACAGTTCGTAACCTCCGTCTAACATTCCATACTCGTTTTCAGCGTGATCATCATGCCTTTCGGCCATAAATGTAAGTTTGGCGTGGCAGCTCATGAAATTAAGTGAAATGTTAACAGCTTACTGTTTAGCTAATCTCACTGTCATGGTAAGGAGGGCATTTAATCTGCACATGTGATGTGACTTACACAAGAATCACTCGTAGGGGCCCCTCAGTATCTGCCCCCAGCAGCGATCATTCCTTTATTTTGACCGCTTTTGGTTGACACCGCCAAATTACCGTAACGACACGGATGGACCGAGTTACCGTCTTATTCGTGGAATTAGGCAGGACAAATGGATGCCCAACCAAGAGATACGCTATTTCTTACATCCAGAAAATTACAGTCTCTAGAAAGCACGGGATAACGAAGTCCTCTGCGGCGTTCATCTGTCTAAAGAAGTTGTTTTTTGCTTAGTCCACTTGCTTTGCTCGATTTTGGTAAAATCCTGATGTTTCGATTCATCGCAGTGCCACTGAATGTCCCACATTGTCTTAACAACGTTGCTAGCCAGACAAGTCTTCTCGTACCCTGAGTGCCACAGACTACGCCGGTTTTGGTGCCTTGCCCGCGATGGAAAACAAACTATGACAAAAGCCTTATCCCCAAACCACTGTATAAGTTTGTGATATGGTTTTCTAGATTAATTGGAAATATAGCTTGCTAAGATGAACTCGAATCTTAGCCTCTTACAAGGTTACTAAACTGAAACTGGGATAAATTTAATTCTGTACACGTTTACCGCCAACCGACGGGAGAATGAGATTTTGGTGTGCAAAGCGCATTGGGACAGGTAGATCGCTTGTTAGATAGGCGGGTTAGGATCCCACAGGACGTTTGAAGCTACCGGCTTATAAGCAGGTGGTATTCAGCATGTAATGGGCAGTGGGAACAGACCGAAGTTGGCAGTAAATAGCGATTTGATTGAAATGAGTTGAACTGAAACGAACTGATAAACAGAACTCATTAAAATGCTGAACACACAATTAACAATAGCTTAAATTGGTGAGGCGCATATTAAGAGACACTGAGGCAGTATGGATTTCTAAAAGCATTAGAGAGCTCACATCAACTAGTATTCGAACGTACGGATGCGGACATCCAGATAGTTTAAGTTGACAGTACACAGAGAAAGGCCGGGGAACCCATTCTCGGGAGGTCGAAACGAATCAAAAGCTAGACGTAATTGACTTCGACCAAGTGAATTCAACACAAAAATCAATCAGGGGCGAGATGGCCCAGTGGCTAGAGCGCGAATTACTGACCGGAAGGTCCAGAAGGTCCGGAATGTCGAGCCAGACCTCTGCATCTCGGCTTCTCCTGGCTAGGCTTGGGCAACCCTCGAGCTTCCTTCGGGTGACGTGGCAGCTAGGCACCGAAAGGGTGTTACAGTTGAACGACTATCCACTAACTATACCTTTAGTCTTTGACCGATAATCTGACATATTAGCAAGCGTGAAAACATTAAACATAAGTATGCTTTTAGCCCGTTTAAAACAGGACCAACAGACTCTTTCATTTAAGACGTTATTCGAATGTACCAATAAAGGACAGTTGCTTTGGAAGACAGCTTCGTGTCATTGATGGTATGCCTGGCTCCCATCCACGGGCCCGGGTCGTTCTGTCACATGGTAGGTAATCGAAAACCGGAAGAGCTACAAAAGCGCATACGGAGACAGACAGGTGTTTAAATTTTCGGCACTTGAAGCCACAGTGTAGGTAAACGTGAAGCTGGAGCTAAAAAAGGAGGAATACGAGCGTCCGGCAGGCAAAGGAGCGTTGTTGTAAACAGGTGCAAACCATGCTTCACTTGAGTATTCTGAATTAAGCGTGAAGGTAGCCACTGGCTATGGTTGGTCAACACAGGGAAGCGAAACCGTTGGTAGATGTCAGTGCAGCGAAGTGTAGTAAAGCTATCCCAATATTCGTAGAAAATCGGGGCAGTGTTTGGAAAACAGGACACCGCAGATTCTAGTGTCACCATTGCGTAGCTATACGAGTAACTGAACCTGGTGAGTTTACGCATTTCCCCATTCCCATTACGGAATCTTCTTAGAGCATTGGTCCTTCAGTCCATCTGTCCGTCTATTAGTTTATTGCTTGAGTTTTCTCATGAAGAATATCGGACTTTTTAGATTCACATTTGGAAATGCGGTTAATTTGATCAAATACGTTCACTCTACTACCAATGTGTCAGTTAGCAACTCCTGCTGAACCAGACGTAGCAGGCACTCACAGGCCTTGGCGCTGTAACACCAAACTTCACACTTTTCCGACACTGTCATGTGGTTAGACCATCACATGACTCGCAGTTGGTGATGTGTTGGAATACTGGTAGCTCGGGTGCATGCAATGGCAACTGATCATGTGTCTATTGGCCTGTTCGCCAAGCTAGGCAACTGACTGGCAGACGTTTCGCCACCATTCGAGGAGACGTCATCACCCAACAGCGCACTGATGATGTCTACTCGAATGGTGGCGAGACGTCTGCAAATCAGTTGCCAAGCTCGGCGAATAGATCAACAGCCACCCAATCAATTACCAAAGCATGAAGTATCGTGAGTATTGATTTTTTACTTGACGTAACCCCGTTATTTTAATTGGCGCTTGGTCCTATACATGTTTGCGCCAGATGATGGTCAATCGGAAAGCCCCAGGGGATCACGTGATTTAGTTTAAATGTGAATTCGGAAATATTCCGGACTGTGAGCAATAGTTACTGGTTAGCAACACAACCAGATTACCCTAGTGGATAGAAGGGCACCTCCAACAATTTTACTGCAATGAAGAATTACCCTCACTGTCGAGAATTGCTCAGCATACGCTCCACCTGCATCGCTGATCCATACGGGACATGTGTGAAGCTGACTCACTGCTATAGGAGCCAATCTTCGTAAAGTAAGTTGGCCTATACGTTACAACATTATGAAGACACCTGTTAAAGGATGACACGTGAATTGCATTACCGAATACTGTGCACCTTGTTACGCATGTTTCCTTGGCATTCTGTAGAAATAACTGAAGACGTCGCAAAGTTTAGAGAAACTTGGTGTTCTTCTAGCCTAGAATTTGGATGATAGTATTGTGATGGATTTGGGCATTTATTTTGATTTGTCATGTTCGTTGATCCAATGGATACTGACTTTCGTTGCAGAAGTAAATCCACAAAAATGACGCATACCATCATGAAACAAAACAGACTGACGAGAACGGTTTCATTCAGTCACATCCTGTCAGTCTCCTGTAAATCCAATAGGCAAGGAATAGGTCGCTGGCGGACACCATAAAGTAGTTATAATCAATGCGATTGTCGCGCACCTAAACAGAGTAAGCTGTCACTATCGGCAAATCCCTTGTAAATTTCTTAGTTGTTAACGCAAACTAAACTGGATCTCTCGTTTATAATGCCCTTCAGCTGTATGTGCTACGCATCCCTGTAAGTAGTGATTTATGTTAAAAATTATCAATATACTTTAGTCACACAGTTGGGAATATACAAACTAGTGTTACCTGGCTTCTGGAATGGATCGTTGCATGTGATTTATGGGACGTCCTACTTTCTGATCTCGCTTCTTACCTAGTTACTACTGACAAAATGTAAGTAACCTGTTTACAAGTCGAAACGCTTGACCACATACGTTTGATTGCCTTCCTACCTTACTTCCTGTACAGAAAAACTGATTCCACAGTTTGCAGTAACTGGAAGGTGGCCACTTATTTAAATGTATCAATGCTTGCCCTTGAAACTTCCCAGCTGTGTGAAAGTCCTCATCATCATCAACCAAAGGTATGTGTATCTGTGTCCGTGATGGACCAGAAACGATAAGCCTGAAAAATATAGCAGCATAATTACCCCCTACCCCTGGACCATATTCACACCCTTGGGATTAAATTTCTCCATGTAGCTAACCTACCGCCCATCGGGTCAGAAAGCAGGCTGTCTCTCGTGACTTCCAACTCCGGACATTTCACATTTTCTCAAAAACCACGGGGTAGCAGTTATCAGCTTGTTGTGCACAACACAGAATGCAAACAAAATGTACCGACAATGACAGTAATGACGTTGATGAGAATGAGAGATGGGTGCAGTGTGACCGATGGGAATGTTCGGAGGTGAGGACTGTAGGCTGTATATGCGTGTTATATCAAAGAATCAATGCGTAGGTAATATGGAACGATGAAACAAAGATTATGATGTGGTTCCATAGCAGTCTACTTCAGTACCACGCTGCTTTCTTCCGGACTCGAGGATTTTGCCCGCTTTTCTAAATCGGCCAAATAATTGATCTGAACATAACATAAAAATTCATCCATCATTGAATTGAGTTCTTTCAGTTTGTGATTCAACTCCCTCTCTGAGTCGTCACTGTAGCTTGGTTCTTGCGGCCCAGTCACCGAACCAACGTATCTCCTTCCCCAGTCGGTACGATTCAACCCAGTCCAAATCACTAACTGTGAGAGGATGAACTGAGTCATTTCATGGTCACCCGACTGCAACCGGATATCCTGCATTACGCTGTGAAAACTCTCGTCCAAAATGGCGAGGAACATACTGATGACAATGAAGATTATACACAGCGTAAAGACTGCAAACATTAGTGGACCAAGGATGAGTTCGCGTTCATACATGCTGGTAAAATCAAATTTGCCCAAAATTATTTGGAGACTGGTTTCCACAGAACTGAGGAACGTGCGAAAACCGTCCAGTGTGTCTGTGTAGAGAAGATAGAACACCAAGACAAAAGCCATGAAGATAACCGTGAACACAATCATGAAGTATTTCAAGTCGTGCGCGGCATAGCGTAAAACTGCACCCAACAATCCCACGCGTTGATTGAAACGGAACAGACGTACGAGCTTCAGTGTGGCGAAGAAACAGATAACTGCAAGCAAGTAAGTGAGGGCTTCGTTCCAGTAGGCAAGGAACTGGAAGTTCATAAATATGTTGCCGTGCGTACGGGAAAACTCAGCGACTGCCTCTTTTGTGGCGATGATCATATACGCGTAGGCTGCGATGGCTGCGAACGAACCGATAATAATGAACCATTCGATGTAGTTCCACATTTCCTTGAAGTATCCACATCGCTGTTTGTAGAGATTGCGGATCTCTTTTACCAGATAGCAAAGTAGAGTCAAAATGTAAGCGACCTACAGTGGTGGAGTATGAAAAAATCCAAGTGAGGCAGTTATACAAACAAGGATATGACCCGATGCGAAAGGATAGGGTAACACTGTTTCTAGGAGTTAAACTACTGGTTGTAACTACGTTCTTCCTTCTCTTCTAGTAACTTATTTTGTTTGGCCTTATATGGTTTCACACTGATATGATTTTGATCTCGTGAGTTTCACTGCATCTACATGAACTATGGTGTCAGTTAGAAATAATAGTTCACAATAGCGGACCAGAGGGAATTAGGTCTATTGATTGATTAACCATTAATCGAATTACAACGCAGAAACAGCTACTACATCCGCTAGTTGTCAAGGCCTGCTGGTTAACTTCGTGACTATGGTGATTTCTGGTCCAGACATCGACATAAAACCGTCAACTTTTCGTGGTGGCCGGGATTCGGTGCTGCAGTGATCCTGCAGCTACACTGGCTGCAACTCAGGTCTTTAAGTTTCAGTCGCGCCAGAAAAACCGAAGGGGAGGAGTCCGACGAAGTACCGCGAGTCTCCCTAATGCGATTTATCCTACTACGAGGCCACCTGGAGGTAAGTTCATATTGTCCTCTGGAATATGAGTGTGGATGGAGTTAAGTGTTTCTCTCAGGCGACCACGCTATCCATACATATAGAAGCTGCGATGCTGCCTTCCTCCGAAGAATGACGGGTTAAAAGAGGTCGGTCCTAAAAACGGCACGCTCCGATCGTCCGACGGTTGGCCGTGACCACCGATGCATTATTTAGTAGGTTGAAATACTTTTAAAATCAAAGAACCTGATGCTGCTCAAAAGACACCTGTTGTACGCGGCCAGGAGTCAGAGAAGCATGCCTTCCTCCCTGCACCCTCGGGCCAGGCCAGCGCCCTGCTGCCAAGTGTGTCATAATATTGCGTCACAGGCTCCTGGAAGGGGCTCTCTAAGAAAACTCTAACAACCACGGCCTCGCGGTTCAGAATTTTGAGTCACAGGTTAGAGAATGGGTTTTTGAACAAGAGACCGCATCTTCCCACTGCCTTTTGGGTTACACTTTTGAGTCAGTAGTTCAAGATGGGATACCGTTCTTCGGTCTTAGCAACCGGGAAGTATCAGTCGTCCTTGCAGCTATTCTTTCACAGGCTGTCACTTATCTTTCCCGATCCAACCGTTTACTGCCACCAGTCCCCATGTGCGAGTTCCCTAACCACTTTTTCGTGTCTTAACTATCGCCTCGCAAAATGAACCAAAATAATCCCGTGATAAACTTCAATGTCCGTAAACTCTGTCAGACGATACAGCACCTACCCCCCGTTGAAACCTTGCTTCCTCTCTCTGTCGGTGTATGTTGTGTCCCCGAAACGCGCATTTAATACCCCACTTCGGTCGTGCACCTCAAGCCGCTTTAGATGAGTTCAAATGTTCCGTGTTCCACTCTTCGGGGATCTGGCGATCTTGATACAATGGCTTGTGATATCTGCGGCGTGGGAGTTTTACTCAGCTCTAAGATCAAAACAGGCCGATGCGGCAAACAGTTTTTATTTGTCGTCAGCACTCACACAGACTTGCTTGGAGGCCACCAACCGCAAGTCTTCCATGGTCTCGTTCAGATCATATGGCTGTCGATTCCCAAAGGACAGCCTCAAAAACAGTCCAAAAGTTTGCCACTTGATTCTGATCATGTCAGTCTGTAGGCTCTGTTATCACCTCGCTTTCCCTCGGAATTACGGGTGCCAAAGCAGAGCAACTCTGTTCATCAACTTCGACGAGTTTTAGTAGCTCAATATTATCAAGCTGATCTGGCTGGAAAGCTACTGGAGACGCACAATCAAGCTGAGGACGAAGACTGGTTAGAGGTTGAGCAGAACCGAGTGAAAGAAGCTTTTAGAATCATCTGTCCAAGCCGTCCGAATTGACCAAAGGAACACCGGATATCGTCGAGGTCAGCAGATCATACTGCTGCCAGAAAAGCTGTACCAACAACTAGCGACTACAATGACGCGCGCAGATCCCCCAGACATCACATGGTCAAGAGACTGAAGAATGACCGAGAAGGCTGGTGGAATGCGAAAGCTCAGTAGATGAAGAAGGTTTTCGTTGCATGAAACAGTCATGCCCTATTTCAGCTGATTCAATCAACTGGCCAAAAGTAGACAACTGTCGGCGAAACGATTGCAAAAAAGACGGAACGGCAATTCGTCCACAAAACCCTAGTCTTGAGAGATGGGTTGAACACTTTAAGGAGCAGTTAAGATGACCCATTTCAGCCTCTGGAAGAACCCAATGGCCCTGAACGGAACATCGATACCAGCGTAAAATATCACTCCTTCAGGGAGACAAGGCAACTTGTTTGGATGTTCATTATCCCGCATTTATTAAGAAGATGCTGAAGTCCTGGTGAGTAGTCTGATGGCCCTACTACGAAAGATTTGAACGGAAGCAGAATAACAATGCAATGTAGCGCCTGGAATCTGAATCTTTAGAAAGAGCGCTGCAACAAATACGAAAACTATCGTGGCATCAGCATGGCAGCTGTATGCTCTCTGGTATTATTTTATTCAGGTTGATCGATTAGCGTGAGCGAAAAACTCGTGGCACTCAAAGTGGGATTTGAGCTAGCCTAAGATGCACCAATCATATCCTTACTTTAAACAGGCTGTTTAACAGATTCATTCTTCCAAAGTCCAATGATGGTCTTTTTGCTACATTTAAGGCTGCTTTTGCATTTTTCGATCGTAAGAAACTAAGGCACAACGTGGCGGTTAAAGGTACCGTTCCAAATTTTTATCTCTCATGAGGATACCGAATGCGAATCCTGTCGGTGGGTACGGGTACACAGCAAGATTTTGGCCAAGTCAACTGCGTCCAATGGTTTAAGAGAAGGCCGCCCTCTCTCATCATTCATCTTCAACGTTGTTTTGGCGAGGTGCTTGAAATTTCTCTGTCTGTTGTCAAATTCCCGTGGCGTTTGTTCGAAGACATTGCACACGCACATGATATTGCTCTCATTTTTAGATCCAACAGACATAGAAGGATCCTTTTAAATAACCCAAATAATTCTTCCGCACAGCTTGATATCCACTTCACACATGCAAAGCGTGAAGTGATACAAGACTGGTTAGGATCAAACCCGGACCTCATGCTTGCAGACCAACCAATCGAGGTGGCAGGTAAATTTGTTTACCTGGACAGCTATTGCGGCCTGACTGTTCAGTTCCTCCTGCTGGTAAGTTGCACTCTGCACCATTGTTCGAATGCTGTTCTCGAAAGTTAGCAGGATCCAGTTGACCGCCCCCGAATAAAGTATTTCTGAACTGGACCCGAATTTTTCAATACATGAAAGCCAGTTTACCTCACTTATCTTAGGTTTGTAGTGAACAACGCTCTGGTTCTCCGAAGCCTTCAGTTCATTGGCTTGCGCACGTTCAGGCCGAAGCTGCGATCAACAAATGTGGTGGGTCGGTTAGCATTACTCTATGCTCCATCTTAAAGAACACTTTCACAGTATCTATTAGAACTGAAATAATGGTGTTTACTAAAGGAAAGTGAGGGTGACTTTCGTGCATCAAATATTTTTAAGACCATTTTGCTCGGTAGCGAGCCATTCTTAGACCATTTGTAAGCGAGGCGTGATGATTAGACGGTTGACATTCTCTTCACACTTAACTGTCAATTCGCCACTTGATGCCTGTGGTTTGAGCGTCACCTGTGTGCTTAGACTAAAAATCCGAACCTATATGGAAAATCTAAACCTTGAAATACAGTCCAGTAATTTAAGCCATAAATTAATGAATCTCTAATCACCCTGTCCATACACACACACACCCTCTTCTTGATAGTGCTTGGACCCAATCTGGGAGTTATTCATATTAGAAAATTTTCGTGATCTGGATAAGGAATTGGCAAAATTAGTCCCTCCTGAAAGAACCGTAATCAGTTGAAGGACTCCTAGGAATCTAACATATGTGCTCTATTCCAAAGAGGGATTCCTTCTTACTAAAGAAGGTGGAACCAAAAAAGGAGGCACCTTTCAGCTGTACCAATGGTTGAATTGAGCTTCCAGAGGAAACACAACAATGAACGAACCACACGCCACCGATCAAGGCTAGCTATTTGACTATCACTCTGGACACATTAGGCGTTGTGACGTCAACCTGCTCTACTTAACTGGACTTTGTTAGAATTTGCCGGTAAGTTTGCCCGGAATGTAGATAGTTAGTGTGCATAGCGTATAGATATATTTGCGTGGTAAATTAGGGTACAAGTCTATTGTTTTTTTATCAAGCTCGATCTAACCTAACGCCCCAAGTGACGTGATCTGATGCGCATTATAAATTCCCATCACTGCAGTAATGTCGCAGCCATGGATATGCAAAAGCATTTAAAACCAAGCGCAATTAATTAAGACAATGTTTTGTGGCATACGCCCTAAAATTCGTGCACAACAGCCGGATACATATGCAGTTTCGCTATAGACGTAGAATTCTGCGACAGGGTTCTTATCCCTCGTAGCGGAACACATCTTTATCCAACAGAAATCCTAGTCTCACTTGAGGGTGCTTCCTCAAGACCGGAATTCTCTAGTATTTCCCATCGGAAGTGGCCTACTCCGGATGAACTACAGCTAGTCCTCCAAATACGCCATCATATTAATAGACGAAAGGGGAATCCCAAAATTCAGAGATTTGCATTGTCATTTGCATGTAATAACTAAGCTCACTGAAGTTTTACTTGTCTTCCGGGATATCGGGTATGAGAAGCGGGCTTACTGGGTACCTGGTAAAAATGGAAACTGTAGAACCATGGAGGACCGTTCACAGTGTTATGAAGATGCTTTGTGTAACGCTAATGCGTTTCACTCTCATCATACTGCCTGCTGAATTGGCCTCATTGAATAGGGCTTACAGATTTTGATTATCAATATGTCGGATGCGTTTACTAGTGGCTGCCTAACCGAGCACTTGGCATATAGACGTTCTGTTTTCAGCCCAGCAGATCTGTTGCTTGCGGTTACAGTGTCAGAAATCTCTAACGTGATTGGTTATTTGGATAATGCGAATAGGAGTTGTGCTGCGCCGTGGTCTAATTGTGTCAGACTCTGAGAAGTGCTTATCATCATGTGGGATTACATATAAATCCTGACTAACCTGGAAACCGATCTCGAGTGCAGAGGCTTGTGATCCAGTTGTCCCAAAAAGATTGGCAGTTTCAATTCGATAGGTTGGAATGAGCGTCCCAACACCCGGTTTTTCTACCAGCACGGTAATGATGGCGAATAAATTAATATTCGGGTTGTACACGGTGAGCTGCACAATCACAGCTCTGGTACAAAAATCAATCCAGTGTACGGATTCCAAGAAATCTATCGCCTTTAGCATGTCCTCAAGTGTTCCTCGTAGCATGTGACTGTATCCGCCACCTGAGTACCAATTGGTTTCGCCCATGTACGGTACGCCATTCAGTTCGGAAGCTGTTGAGTACTGGAATTCCAGCATCGAATTGTTTCTATAGTCGTCACCCTCGAAAGGAATCCAACCGACTCCATAGGCCTGTTCGTCTTGACGGAACATGTCGTAGGTGGCATAGCAGTATTTTATCACTGGTGTGACCATTTTATATACATTGCAGGAGTCTAACAGGAGAAAGTGGACAGGGAAACATTTATTTCAAATTCGAAACCATGATAGGTCAATGACAGTAACAACCGTGACATGTCTAGGAGGGTGGACTTTCATCCCCTACCGGCACACGGTCTGTGTCACACTAATTCTAGTCGGGAACTTGGAACCGCTAATCTGATAAAAAGTTCCATTAAATGGGTTACTAATTCGTTAGACTATGAATACGTCAGCCGAATCTGAGATTGGTGAAGTCGTGCATCTACGAAAAAGTGGTAGTGACTAGTTTATGCCCACTGGTTTCAAAAAATGGTAGCATGACTACTCACGAAAGACAGAAATTGACAACGAAACTATCGGCGTACATTCAGCCTTTTAGTGGGCTCAACCAAACTGGATACAAGTCGTATGGGATGATTGTTCAGAATCCGCAAACAGCCCACTACCTATTTCGCTTTGTTTGCAGCCCATCAGACAGACATAGCACTCAATCCCTGACTTGAACGACCGTTATTGTAAAACTTCACTGCTGACCTCATATGCATGTTAAAATTGCTGGAACTGGAGACTTGATGGAGTCCACCGTAGTCAGTGATATTGAATATCTTTGCAATGGGATCTCGAAGTAGCTTATGGGCTGCACATTACACGGAAGAATATAAACGTGATATTGACCACGAGGAATGGAATCGAGTTTCCGGTTCCACCAACTGCAGGGTGCACATGAGCTTAAAAGTGGACTCCACGAACTATCTGAATAAATCAAGAGCACTTTGAACTCCCCAAAAGTTCCCCCCCTCTCTCTAAGCATCCTGTTTTTCCGCAGGCTTCATGCAGATGATCTGGCTTGGTTAAAGTTTCGTTCCTGAGAAATGTAAGCGAGTGTTTCCAAAAGCTAATACTAGCAACGTCTACAGTTCAGCATGAATTTCCTAGAAAAACCACCTTTACACTGTGAACGAACTTGTGTGAGGCATATTTTCTTAGGGCGAATATATATATATATATTCAGGCGGTGCAAAAATCTGGTCAGGGTTGCTCTGTTGGAAAGCATGGGGAAACTGCCCGAAAATATCCTAATATTATGTTAACTGTCGTCATTGTTGCAGTTTCGTAGCAGACAATCACAGATATTTTATACGAATTGTTACTGAGAGTGCCCGATTTTCTCACGTTTCGGGGATTTCATTCACTTGAGGACGGTCAAATTTTCAGTGAGCATCCACAAACTTGTGCAGAATTTGAGACATCTTATTAAGATCCAAAGGCAGCGCATCTGTACGTATGACTGATTGGATTCTGTTGGCCTACCGCTTCTAGTTTTAGCCATATTTCATCCTTGCTATCTTTAATTCACTCACAGTATTGAAGAGCACTTTCTCGGTGCACTTCTGCATCTTCCTTGGGTTCCACACATTTTCGAAAGAGTTTCTGTTCGAAAGGTTTGTGGCGCAGCCTGACAACCGGAAGTTCCGAAAGGATAATCTTTTTTACCAATTTTCGCCTACAGATCGAAGCGACATCACGTTAAATGGTCATCTTACTGGTTTTTTCTTTAGAGAATTGGATGTTTAAGGGTCCTGATGTAACAGTCCGTTCTGGTTCTTCTGACGCGTACGTCTCATTCCAAACCATGAAGGTCATTTCATTGTAATCATTCTTGTTTTCTCCAACCAGCCAATGAGATGGACTTTTTTCGCCATGGAATACCATCTTGTCTATTCAGAAGTTATGTGATCTTCATCCTGCTTGAAGCTACGCTCCTTGTGCCCTGAAATCGGCCAGAAGAGCCGCCGTCATTCCCATGTGTCCTAAGTGTGGTGACTCTCGAAATAATGCTGGACACACTTTGTGGTCACATCCTAGTGTAGCTGTTACTTGATTGCATGCGACCCTCATCAGCCGCCATTTCGCTCTGTAATGCTGTTTGCTGCGTTGGAGCTTTGGTTTCTCCGAAGCTATTATTAAACAGATTGGCTAAAAATTATCCGCAAACTAATTTTTACCTCACCAGTTTTATTGCAGTATATCCGTTTTTGATCCCGGTATTTCTGTGGGTGATGAACGTCTCTCCCTCTTGAACCCCAAACAGCCGTTATCTATTTACAATCTTTCAGTGAACTCAAGTGAAATAGGATTGCGATGACACACTGGGTTTCTTTCACCTTTGAGCATCACAGTCTTATCTACAATCTACAAGCGACCTTATTAAAAGAGTCACCTTGTCAGTAGGTGGCATAACAGTGTTTAAGCTCTATATGAATCAACTCAAAACTGTCCCCAAATTTAATGAAAAACTGGTTCCGGCGGCTACTTGAAATTTGGATTGTCTTAATCTCAAAAACACGAAACAAATGCTACTGACTTTGCTACCGTACTGTTAAAATCCAGCATCTAATAAAATTGTCCGGATCAACGGTGCCTTGTGAGTAAAACTCAAACAACTGAAAATCGAATAAAACAGCCAGCGGAACACAACGAAGCGAAGATGCAGGAGTGATAGAGACGCGAATGCGTATCCGATTGGTAGATTCTTAGGGAGCCATGAGTAAGTAGCCGTCATGAAACCTCCCTCTTGTTGACGAACGTTTGAGAAATCCAGATCCACTCGTTTGCAATGGAGGACTATAAATGTTGTAACTCAATTGCAATGGTGTTGATCTGGTTAATTTCATGATTTTTTGTGACTTTGTTCAGGTACACAGCGCTGGCTGGCAGTCAAGGCCTCGTCTAACGTCTCGAACAACACCCTGGTGATCGATAGACTATGACCTGTCCTTCAAAATAAAGTCACTCCTCCAGGTTCAAAGAGTGAATGCTATTCGGATGCGTTATTGACCACCTTAGGATATGAGCCTGAACTGCAGCATCCAACGTGAACCGCCGACTGTAGCAACTCAAGATGGTACGTACAAAATGAAAGCGAATGCGTATAAAAAACGTTTGTTTGAGTGCGCTGCGGAGTCAGTGTTGTCCTGGACAGAAAAGCTTTAAAGAATGCGAGAAGTTGCTCCAGGTATCAATATGAACTACTACCACATCCCTTCGAAATTCGTCGTCACTGAAACACTGGTTCCCCATAACATTTTCAGCCGGGATGCATTCACTCCGAAGAGGGTTTATCTTAGATATGGACAAAATCAGGCTTTTCATCAACAAGCTTAATAACCCACCGATTTTTAAGTCAGCTGACTGAAATCCTGGCGTATAAAAATAATATCGGATGGATATTAGTGAATACTTCTAGACATGCCAAAAAATCTTACGTGGTTTGACGCGAAGCTGGCGCATAAGTCCATAACCGATGATCCGATCCGTCCTATCTCCAAGGAAACCACGCATATACAATGGAGGGTCGCGATTGTACCACCGCTTGGCTCTCAAACCAGGAATAAGCGTTGTCCGAGTCCATGCATAAAAATCTTCCACTGTGTTTATCTGAAAACAAAGGTAAACTGCATGCTATAGCACTGCCAGTACGGGATACTTTTCCATCATATTCACACAAAATTTATCGCTTAATTGCAATTTTAATAGGTCTGATAGGATAAAAAATGAAATAACCCGTATATATGTATTTGAAACAAAAACTTCAGTATTCCGAATGATACAGATCAACCCATTAAGCCAAACAGACCGGTCAAGACAAGAATTAAACTAGATCACCACCGACGTAAAAATCAGTTCCTCTGAGATATTTCAGAGAGTTCAGAAAAGCCTTCGTATCTGAACGCAAGTAAGCTCACCCATGCAGTTTTAAGGAATGGATGATACTGGTTAGTTAAGCTGGGTGGAACTGATGAAGAATTGTCAATTTTCTTGCCACTTCATCCTCTGGAAAGCCCGTTTAGTCTCTCGTCTCGCATCACTAATTTCCCAGTGGTTGAAATGAAGAGCTCGCCAACAATGATACTAAAAGTTGTTCATGTTAACGAAATACGCTCATTTGCAAACAAATTTGGTGAGTCTCTCTCAAGAGCAAATTTGTTTGCAAATGAGTGTATTTCGCTAATTTCGCGCAATTTGGGTTCAAGTAGAACATAGGGTTGACGGAACCTCGGGGACTGCGCCTACCTGATGAGCCCCAAGAAAGGCGAAACCGGTCGTGGGCTATCAAAGAATTGTTCATGTTAACTTTATACTCCTTATGTTGCGAACACGGACCTTTTACCGAATCAGAAAAAATCAAAATTTAGTCTCCTTTTCACACGAATCTAGGTGGGCGGCATGTTGTAAGCAACTGTCAACCAAAATTTATCCCATAACCGTGTGGCTTATGTGACACGAACGTAAGTTGGCAGCATCGGGTTTTCGGCGGCATCAGTTGTTCATCAAAGAGGTGTTTGGTAGATGGCAGCTTCGGTAGCATGTTGTAAAAGTTTCAGATTCATTCCACTTGGTTGCGAATGGATAGGCTTTTGAAACTTCCGAGTTCGTTTTTATCCGTTACGTGTACGTTCCTCTTCCATTCCTAGACATGCATTCTTGACCATGTTCCGCGGAAAATCCATCGGCCGGGTTCCTATGTTCATAGAAATTTCACGAGGTGATCGCGTCTGAAATTTCATCAAGTGTAATGTAGGCCGATGAATTTTTTCACATCTCACAGTGGTGTGAGAAACGTTGTAGAATCTGAGCTTTAATCGTGAGCTGAATTACAGCGTTGTCTATGGACAATTTTCATTAGTTAAATGCGGATATGATACTTCAGGTGCTACTGATGTCCTACTTAAACGGCCTCCGGTTCCTCAAATTACAAGCGATTGCCACGAAGAGTTAGCCGGTTGGAAATAAAACCAACAAGTATCCTTTTTACTGTCACCAGCAGCTCGATGTCGCGATCGCTTATCGACCCGTAGCACCAGTTTGAACACAATTTTCTCTGGTACTGTTTGTTCATTCGCCCACTTAGCCATCGCTTTGGAAAAGGAACACAGCAAACATTTCTACAGTTTTACTGCATCGCTGACGGTACTAAATACGGTGATCTTCAACGGCAACTTTCGGACCGTACTGGAATCTTCCGTCAATTAGTATGACCGATACAAACGCGCTTCCAGTGGTGTTGTCACTGTGAGCTTCCCGCTGCAAGGCACCGAACACTAGAAGTGGATCGACCTGAGGGTAAGTAGACTCATCCTGGTGTTGCAACCAACCCACATTACCCATTTGGAATAAACTGGAGAAGCATAGACAGAGTATCACAGAAAATTTGTGATCAACTAGGTCGATGGGTTAGGACTAACATAAAAACTTGCATAGGACGCAGAGCGACTGATATTTAGTCCAGTCACTGCGAGACATATGCACTGAGATTATCAGCTTACCAGCCGGTATTAAGAAAATGCAAGTCACTGTACACAGTTTTTATTTTGTTAACAGATCGTCAGCTCTAGTAGCCATAATCCCCCTGTATGATAGCCCGTTATATCTATTCAAAGCGCTACTGACTAAGGGACTTCTTCAAATCCTAATAATAGTAACTAAGGCCCACGTGACCACAGTCGGATGCCGAAGCTAAGAATACAGGCTCCTGTCGCGGCATACTGTTGGTCCCACAAATGGTTGCTCACAGTTGACCCCAGAAGCCTCGAAAAATTAACTTCAGGCCACATTAACCTTTTCTTTCCATTTGAATTTTGATGACGTACACAGAACTACGAGTAGAACAGAAACAGTGTCTCCTGCAACTGCGAAAATGCTAAGCACAGTAGCTATTTGGGAGGTGACCGAATATTTGTATATGATCAGTTGCATCAAAAAACGCCCTGTTGCACAGCACGGGTATTCATTTAGCCGCAAGGGCATCTACATATGAAGACTATGCGCTTTGTTAGCTCACTCATGTGTTGACCTCGGAGGGTGCATTCAGAAACAAACAGGTGTGAAGGAAGGTGAAGTCATATCCAGTCTCTATCTTATTCTCAAGTGACGAGCTTGAAGGCTCGGATATAGTAGAACTGTAAAGCAATGATACGGTTGCCATGACATCAAAAATTCGATTGTGTCGTGATATACCGGTTGCTGTGTGGTCACAACAACCGCTGCTGGTGTGTGAAACAGAATGGATGACTGCCGATGGGCCGTCAACCTTGGATCATAAATCAAAAAGTATTTATCTGACTTTATCGACTCTGCTAAGGGAAATTCCGAATGTGCGAATGCACAACAGTGCTAGGATATCTCACTTAACTACCAGGTCGTCTTTTTAGAAGGTGCAAATGGTTTTCAAGGGGTTCTTAGACAGAAGAGTTTGGCTGCACGTAGCACCAAATAAATTTAGGCACGCCAGCACTTACTTCGGTGAATGTCTCATCAAAGAAGGATTGTTCAATGTGTTTCTTCAGATTGAATCCAAAAGGAGCTCGGAAACTCATGGTAATCACCAGCAGCAGGATCAGGAAAATTAAGTAGAAGAAAATTTCGCGGATTATGTCATTGGCACGCCGCTGTTTCAAACGGTACAAACGCGCTCGTTCGAGTTCTTCGGGGTCTGGTGGTAGTATCACAAGCTTTCTTGGTTTGAATGAATTCATCACTGTTGTTGGGACAATAGTAAATGGTTGGTAGGTATTCGGAAAGACGGGTATTCATGATACATAGAAGCGATAGTCCAGATCTATACTTTAGTTGCAATCGCGGTCTCTCTCCCGGCCCCTAAACATCTGTCGTAACATTGCACCGGTGGTAGGGTGAGTATAGTATAAATCTCATTAGAAACCCCTCTCCGGGAAAGAAGACTTTCAGGGAACGGTCAGAATCCCGCTTTCGACCATGGTGATTTCTCTTGGTGGAGCTATTCGTTCAGCTGCAGCACCTTTTCGGTGCCTAACTGCCATGCCACCCAAGGGAAGCACGAGGGCTGGGATACTGTCAGGTTGCCCAAGCCTAGACATGGGAAATCGAGAGGCAGAGGTCGGGTTCGAACCAAGGACCTTCCGGTGAGTAAACACACTCTCTGACAACTGAGCTATTGTACCAGGCTAATTGCCAATAAAGCCGCTTCTTCTAGGTGAGCATTTAAGCTCCTTTCACATAGGGAAGCGTCAAATTCGGAAATAATTCATTTTTTGTTCGCTCTCTTTATAAAAATAATAAACTCACGCGACAACAAAACCTTTCCATGGGGTTCAAAACCCCAACAAAGACGCTCTGAGTCGATGTCACTCGAAGCTAGAGGAGCCCAAGCTGAAACTTGCACATCATCTCACGAGTGAAACTCAGTTATCTAACAGTAGATGGCCTGAAGGTAACTAATAACGTGTCCGAGGTGATGCGTTTTAGGTGCGTGTTCCTTCGTCTCTTCAGGTATTGGATTTAAAGTGAGCTCGATTACAACACTCGTCACATCGACGTTAAGATAAGAACAATTGTGGATCTACAGAGAAACAGATGAACTGAAGACTGTAAATAATCTGAATGACGGCTTTGTTCAAATATTCTGTCAATCCGTTCAAGAAAAAACGTTGTAGATGAAGCAGGACTTCTAAGAAAAGAGAAGGCCATAATGAACATCATTCAGCTAAAATGCCAAATAGCGTTGGTGCGGCTCATATGGATCCGTATAACAGTTGCTGCACTTCTCAACTCACTTGAAATTCACAAGAACAAACAAAACAAAGTGATTAGCTTAAAGCATATCACATTCATGGGAGTGTGCATCGGTTGGGGAGTTAAATGGCCCTATAAGATGTGCAGAAATATATGACAACAGTGTTGAGCATTTAATCTCGGGTGGTACAGATAGGTTTGCTCAGCTCCTTAAGAATCGAAACAGGTCTTCATTGGGAGAAGTTGTGGCATCGGTTGCTGGTAATAAATATCATCTAGCAATACTGAATGGTAAACAAATAACTATGGTATATATTAAAACTTAAAACAAGTTTCAGCATCCATGGTAATAGAAATGTTGTTTCACTGCTCAAAATTGATGATCCCATGACACATTCGACTCGGTTCACAAACTCGTATCAGTCGCGTTCTGCAATCTATGAACTCTTACTGGATCATCTCAGAGGTGAAAGATTAACCCAACTTGAAATCTTTTGGGCGTGGCTGCTAACGGAGCTTAGTACACACGGTCGATCATTTGAACTACACAGTTCGTGAATGAGAGCACGTGTGTGTGGGTGTTGTTCACAAGCTGGTGGTAAGTTGGTTTGAGTGGAGATATCTGTCTTCGCAATTTTCCAAGATGGCGGCATTCCGAACTCCTACTCCTACATAAAGCCAGATAACAGGGTCTTGAACAGTCCTGAAACATATAAAGTCAGCACGAACTACATGGATCACGCCATATGGAGCATCATTTCATTCTGAGTGTATACTTTTATCAACCCATGACCTGTAAACCCAAGCCATCGACAGTGTGCACAACTAAGAGGATCACTGGCAAAAATGATGTAGATTGAACTGGATCAAACATTAGGGGGTCTCTTAATTGTAGTGTGACATCTATTGAGACCACTTATAAAGTAGGACTAAGTAAACATTTACCGAGCTGCTGCAAGCAGGACCAGTCTCCCAAGCGCCACAACGGCCGGCGAACGCCCATCACCATTTTACATTCCGCTAGATTCCACTGTTGCCGTTGCAATTGTCAGTCATTCACTTGGCGCACTCTGGTAACTAGACGCAGTGTAAAGACATACGGGTGATGCGGTCTCATTGACTTATTTGCTGTGTTGCTGTTTGCTTAATGTTCGCTTGAGGCCCACAAATATGAGGTTAAGCAAGAGTTTGGGGAGCGGTTGGACACAAATGTTTGACCGTAATGAACAGTACTCTGATGTTTGATCATCAAACGGTTACTACAATTTTACTAGAGCCATCTTGGCAAACATAATAAATTGACTTCAAGTGTAGGCTACAATGCTCTCTTCAGGGCCTTTTGTCAAACTTATGAAGAGGTGATATTTGGGCTCAAGAGACTTTACGGACGAAGTGTCTTTCAAGGAGGTAGTGATGGCACATACAATACTCTCCACCACTGCGTTCGCTGAGTTTTTACTGTTGCTACAAGAGGTATGTTCTTATGTCCCCAGACTGATTGCACGACGTGATAACAAGACTCTCACTGTAATCACGAGGAGCAGCTGACCTAGTTGTCTGACGATGACTTTGGCAGTCCCGACAGTCATGAACAGTATTTTTTTGCAAACATTATCTAATTCAGTAGGCCTCACTTCTTAACACTAAGACATCTCACTCAGCAATTCAGTGATGATTTTTTGTTCAGCCATATACGGATTACAGTGGAAATTTTTGTACGTTAGCGTTTTTCAGGGGCCTTCCCTAATTTGAATCTGCCAACTTTTGTGACGTTCACTCACTCATCTTCAGCTCCATGGCCCGGGGATGGTCGGTGCACCCACAAAAAAATGGAATTATCTTAGCCTCCTAGTTGAGTGGAATGGGGTGTTGAAAACGCTGATCGACTCAAACACAGTCTCCCTAAAATTCGTCAGTCGTCTTGACAACTTCAACAAATGTGAGTTTTGCTTCGAAGTGCGAAGTGAACAGGGAATTTTTGGAAATTATGACAATGCATCCATGCTCTGCAAAATATGTCCCGACACCTGTGTAATTTTAAGATACGTGATTTGCTCCAGAATGCTTAACCACGCTGATTGTTCTCCCATCTGTTCCCTCCTCTTTTTCCCTAGAAAACTGTTCTTCATACCTATAAAGTGGGTGTCATATTTCGTCACTTTTACTGTGTTTGCACGTTAAAAACATGCGACAGGTCTTATATACATGGTGTTCAGCACTCATTTCACGCAAACCAATCTTAATTTTGGTTAATCCTTCACGAAGGTCAAGCCTGCTTCACGCAGCAAGCGACCTGTCCGATTCCCAAGGTCTTTACTAAAGAGAAACTACAATGAAACCCTCCAGAACAAGCCAGTCACACTTGGTGTTATTTATCACGGATTAGTCGACATGACTGGTAGCTACCACACGGGGGCTTTCCGAGCATTTGCCACGTCAATAGACTGTACCTAACGCTCACTTCATGAGAATATCAATGCATATGGTGGGCCAGGCAAGGGTGAACCGAATGAACGTTGCGAATGATGAAGTTGCGAAAAGAGGTTTAACGCCCGACTTTCTGCTGCGCGATATCTCCGCTCAAGCCACTTGCCAACGTATGTAGTTGACCAGAAAGACCAAAATAATTGTCTTGTGGTGGCTGCCAGCACGGAATACAGGACGCATTGAAGCGTAAAGCCAAGTCGTACATCTGGTCTACCGCTACAATGTGTATCGCCCCATGAAAGAGATACAAAACCTTTGTCGGTGGTCGGTAAGTCATCAAAACAATCGATTTTCCATGATGGGATAAGGTGATATACCTTTGCGCTGGTGCGTTGATTCCATCAACACCAGTCTGGAGTACAACACGTGCAAGTCTTACCGCTGTCCTCTGGTAGCACAAAGGCCTACTATGAGGTCAGTAGTTACATATAACAAGTTTTGAAATCAGACGATAAGAATAAGTAAGTTTATGGAAAACTTCGTTCTCTTGCATTTGCAAGTTACAAAAATACTGATCACTCCTCTGGGCGAATCGCCCCCGGGGTGAGGATTTATCTTCATTTTCCTTGGGTTTCAGCCCTCGAACTGCGTATTTATCTACCGTAGATGGAGATGAAATTGGATTTGAATAGCATGTTATCTCGCAAATTCAGAAGCGCCGTACAGCTTTCTGTCCCTGCTGGAGGACATCTTAGAAGTCACTAGGGCGATTGCAACCCATATCTTTGTGGTTGGCATTCTAACGTGATCAGATGATCGGACGGGATACATTATCCATATTTCTTAACCTCCTGATCCTGTGACGACAGAATGCCCGAGCGACCACGTTCCCAAATAGACTTATGAATGTTTTCTTTTCCCGGGAAGTTTGAGAATCGCAAGATTATCGATTTCGGGACTCAAGGATATTTTTATCCGGATTTCTGTTGATTCACGTGATTCGAGTTGACACCCACTACTAACCACGCTACCATCAAACTTGATCCAATTGAATAATTTTCCAGATATCCAGAGAGTGGATGAGCTGATGCAACAACAACACAAATAAAAACGACATTTATGAGTATCCGCAAGATTAGAAGGTGGCTACTACTTACAATAATCGCTATGCATGTATTCTTCGTCCATTTTCAGCTGATACCTTCTCCCCAAGCCTTCGATAAGGGCATCTTCTTCCTGCATAACCTCAACGTCATCTGCCCTCTCGCTGTTCTTGCATGCAAAGGACAGGAACAAGGCGAGTGCAATGACCTGAAGTCGAAGAAAAGGCATTTACTAACGGATACCTTCAACGCTGGATTGAAATGACTCTAGAACAAAAGCTATATTGTGTTGCGCAGTTTGAACGTTCGAAAGGTGAGCTGTGAGATAATTTATCAGTAGTGAAAAGCAAGATGTCAGGAGACGATCTGGCACATATTCTTCGCCAGTATTCATCAGATTTGACCTATCCGAAATCCAAAGAGAAATCACAATCAGTTGGAAGATGTTTGGGGCCGATTGGATAGTCATCGTTTTAGAGAGGTTTGGTAAACTGTTGGTGAATTTATTGCCGGGTAACGTTTCGCTTTTGACACAAAAGCTTCGTCAGGCCAAGTGAGTAAGGTACCAGGTTGATAGGGTTTTAAGGCAGTCAGGTAACCAGTCCATGAGATTTCTTATGACAAGCAGACTTGATCAGCGCTGGGTGTGTGCCTGAAGTTCCGGTATCTTGGATAGTGAGGATGACTAACACTTACGACAGCACTTACACCCAGCACTGATCAAGTCGGCTAGTCATAAGAAATCTCACGGATTGGCTCCTTGACTGCCTTAAGACCTGATCAACCTGGCAACTTACTCACTTGGCCTGACGAACCTTTTGTGTCAAAAGCGAGACGTTACCCAGCAATAAATCCATCGATTGTTTACCAAAGCGCTGAAAGAAGAAAACCCGCTTTAACTTTTGTGGGTAAACCCCTAAGAACATATTGCTCTTTGGAGTTACATTCATAGCTTAGCGGATGAGACTTTATGACCACGCAGCTGAATCTATTAGAACAACTGGGGACAAATACTTCCCAATCAGGAAACGTCCAGACACGAAAAGCAAATGTGCAGAGAACCACGAGTCCCCAAGGTCACCACCGATGCCACATGTTCCGGATAGCAGGTGCGTTGGCGGAGCTTACCAAACATGTGTTAGCAGCATGCGATCAACGGAGTGTGAACCTGCTCACGACAGGGACGTCGCCATTGGCTGGAAAGAACGAGCAAGCGAATGACCATAATTGGCCATTTAGCCATCCAATATATTTACGCAGAAGTTCTGTATGCTTGTTCTGACAATACAGCCGTGTCCCGGGTTCTCTGTCTTTTCCTTACCGCATAGTCTGGCAGGCTCAGTTCTGGCGTAACCAATAGACGGCCACCCACGATACAACATATTTATAGTTTAGCAGATGAGACTTTATGGACACGCAGTTGATTCTATTAGAACAACTGTGGAAAAAGACTTCCCAATCAACTCACCTGGGACTACCAAGATAAGAGGGAAGAATGGTGAAAAAGAAAGCCGTATTGACAACAAGGCTAGGCAATACCCTTCATAACGGGGAGTTGTCCGCTCAATATTAAGAGGAACTCTTGAAATCGACTAACGACAACTCAGCCACCGTATGTGGCTGGAATTAAGTGCGTTCTACAATGCTGAGTCTCCGCATTAACAGTCTATGACAAGGGACCCCTAGGATCCCGCCTCGATGTCATGACAATGTGGGCCAATTTACAGTCCACTGAAGTCATCGAACATTGAAATCAGCTGTTCCTTCAAGTATGTTGGCCATAAAAATCAACTTGCTCCTCAGTAATTGACCTCCGAGAATGTTCTGAAGCTGTTTTTCAAAAACGTACAAAGCAAGGGGAAATTATAGTACACTTGATTAGAAAAATGAACTTTTGGAATGCCACTACAGTACTTCTATGCTGCGCGCTAGTCGTGGGCTTTGCTTTCTCGATCGTTTCTGTCAGATAAACGGAGAACCTGACTTAATAATTCAAAATTTGTTACCGAACAGAATGACGTATGGTGGAGTGTTAAGATGTGGTGGCAGTCCACCAAAACGATCACCGCAATGCTTAGTGACCTTGTGACACCTAAAATACAGGGAACCAATTGCTTGTAACTGACCTTGATCGGTTGTGTCAGAATCACGCTGGCGAAGAAGGACAGAAACAGCGAGGACAACCACTTCTGACAGACGGCTTCGCCAAAACTCACACCATAGAAGGTGGTAAATGCAACTGCCACACCCAAAGAAACAATGAGAAAGATCCATGCAAAGATGCGCATTTGCCACGGACAGGATCTCTCTCGTCGTCTTTTCCGTATCGTGCTTCTGTATGAATAAAAAAAGAATACCAGAACGCACGTGGTGGATAGAACACTTATTCGTTTATTGGTACTAGACGTAGGACTTGGAGGACTAGTAGCTAGAAGTGTGATATTTGAACTAAGCAAAGATTGCATAAACCGATCCACGCCTTTTGAATCCTAACTACGATTCGTGCACTAGTTTCATGAGTAAGATGACCGGCGAGTCCGTGACATGTTTACGACTCCGCCACAATGTACTCACCAAGAAAACATACTAACATGGAAATTTCATTGGCTGATGGCTCGTTTTGATGGACTTATTGACACGCCAAATGGTTGACCTCGCAGTACATTTTTGAACTCTTCGTGACTTGATGCTCATGCGTGGTAAGTTCCCTTCTCCTAACCAGCTATCGATCCGGCCGAGGGATGAGGTTATTATTGATGTTTACGGTTAATTCATAAAATGCCCGATAAAATGAACTGCGTCTTTGAAAGTTGATCACAAGGAATGCGGAGCGCAGTCAGTCAGGCTGTTGGCTCAGGGACGTGACAGAAACTTTATGTTCCTTGAGGGCTACTTACTCAAGTATAGTATCATAAACTATTTTCCATTTCCTCATTGATGAGATAGCAAGAGACAAATTGTCAAGATGGATGTCTGCAGCCAATTTTAATGCGACTATAGGAGACCGAACTAGATTAATGAGGATAGAAATGCAGTGCGCTGCTTGGACCTGGTTAGGTGTACCTTAGTCTCTAATACAGTTACCAGCCACTTGACAATTCGTTTGACCAGAAAGCCAGAAATTATCCCAAAACAGAAACCGGAAGCCCCGAGTTGGCATCAGAAGTGTTTAAAACCGTATAGCGCTATTTGAACCTGGTATTAATTTCCTTGTCCTTGTCCAGTCTTCTAATTTCGAACTCACTTTTCTACTTGGTCCCGTTCGTTTCTTTCTTGTCCATCTCCAGTTTCCGACGGTTTTGTCTCGTAGTAAACTGCCGGAACATGACTTACGTCAATCGCTTCGTCCAGATGTTCCTCTACGGCCTCACGAAGTTTCTTTGCGTGGCTTGTGTGCAAGCGCGAATTACGGAATATGTAGGTCACAATAAACGACGGGACAAGCGTGATGAGATTGTTTATGAAGGCGACAAATACCTGTGCAAGGAATGGGTTTGTTTGGTTAATATCATCACCTGAGAATGGTAACGGCCATTGAAATTTGAATGAGCTGCCCCACACGGATCAGAAATCATTGGTGGCAACAACGACGTGGCATCCGCTTACCATATTTATAAGTTCACGATATGAATGATTCAGTCAGCCAGCTGATGCTACATTCTTACAGCTTCGTCGCTGCAACCTATCCAGAACTACGGAGTAGTATTAGAAGACTAGTTAACATCCGTGATGAGGCCCAAATCGGGTTTCACCATTTGTAACCATAAAAATTAGCCCCAGCTCTGGGCTATCAGACCACTTCCTTGTATGTTTTGGAATGTTTATACGAAAGCGTTTGACCCCATTGGCATATTCGTGCAATGAAATTTTTACAACCAACATTTGCTCTATCGAAACCTTCTGGGTCATTCATTATTTGACCCCTATGCCTCAGTTTTTCAGCATAGACTGGCTTCAGTGGCAGGATGAAATCTCTGTTGCTATGTCTTTGTTGGCAATGTCGATAGGCTATTCAGTTTCGGGCGTTGTCAGCTTGGGTGATCCCAGGGTTATGGGCTGTACGTTGCCCAGTGCTCTGAGAGTGGCATATGATCCTTTGGGTGAGAGGAAAAACGAACGCAACACAAGCTCTGATCTGATCGAGCAATCACCGCTTATTGTATTGGCAACTTGCGATAACAGCGTGACCACGATAACGATGATGAAGAAGCCACACATCCACTGTGCGACACAATCTGGTAGGCAAGACTTCAATGAAGAACATTCGTCCATGCAGACCTATGCCACACAACCACAAGCAATTAATGGTAGTCAATCAACCAAGAACACCAGAACCAAAGTTCCACATCATTATAAAGTTTTGGCAGACACAGCTAAAATTATTCCGTAGAAATACAGCTGCTTTCATCCTCCACCTTTGATCCACCCTAATAATTGGTTTATTGCACAGTTTCTGATTGTCAGTACATCATTTCTCCAAACATTTTTGTACCACGAAGCACGAAATGCAAGTACAAAGGGTATATGTCATCAATGACTGAGACTGTTTAAACAGCGCGCTTTCTCACAATTACATGATTCGAGCTTCTGAACGGGAATGTCATTGGGTTACTCATAACTTCCGTATCGATTTACACCAAAACGTTGGTAGGATAGAGCATTCTACTCACCATATATGTATAGGTTAAGCACTAAAAGTTGTACGATCTTTAATCTACAGCATGCTTCAACAGCTATATTCTGATAAGTTTCATACCAGTGACGAGAGACTCATGAAGATACGCAAGGCATTCATAAAAGTACTTTAACCTCTACAGGCTTTCCCCGTGCTGAAGTGGCATATCGTAGGAACTTTCACAAGTGAGCTCTAATAATTTTGGAACCTTGCGACAATAATCAACTTCTCGTGGCAGATCCGAGAAAGAACTGCGTTTTACTGTTGGTCATGGAGCTTATCATCGACTTATGCAGATCTTTTCATGCAAAAAAGTAGACGCAGCCTATATAGAGACCTTGCATTGGGCTCCTGATTAACTGTCAGGTTTTCGCAATAGAAGTTTATAGACTTTAAGAAAAAGGTGAATTAGGTATAAGAGTGTCCCGAGTACTGACTATTAGACACGCATAGGCGGTCGTGCCAACCAAACAAATACGGTCACTCGGCCTGGATGCCCTTCAACTGGGAGTCAGGGCTACTGAGAAAGTCGAAATCAGGACTGTAGTCCCTACATGCATACATGACTCTCCTGGCGACCGGCATGTGCACCGAACATTCTCTAGCAAAGGATTGACCCGATGTATAACGAACACCTGACTGACATCAACGCATCGCCTACAATTGCCCATAGTTGCTCGCCCCAGTGGTTGTGCAGAGCCTCACAGTGTAGCAGTCGGCTAAGCACGTTCCTCGTGTGAACTGTCTGCGCACATTCACCTTTGTTGAGATCTGCCGGCTGTCACACACGAGCAGATGACCTTGCCTACTGTGCACTGCTGGTCGTCGTGCTGTTTCCCTCACATGAACACCGTTTCAAACTTCGTCACTCTTTCACACGTGCCTACTGTCCAGATCGGCCCTAGTCATCTCTCCGGCGGTTAGTAGGTTGGAGATTTAGCAGCACACCATGCAGCCAAGCTGTCCAGCAACACAGCAGCACACAACGGTTTTATTCGACCCGTTCCGTTAGGGTTTTTCCAGGTGCGGCGTTCGCGACAAATACCAAGGTAAGCCTGACACAAAAACCCCAGTGTGCTACCTCCGGTGTTGTAGCGTGTCTTACCATACAAAGACCTAGCGAAATCTTTAAGGTGTGGGAACGGAGAACCATAAGGCTTCCGGAGTTCCAAAACGTTTCAATGAGAATGTTTGTCCAGTAGATTCTGCATGTACCCAAAGTCTCTGGATATTGGCGGACTGCTCATCGTAACACTATTAGATGAGAGAGCTTTCGCTGTGGCTCATTCAGTGGAACGTAGCCGGCAGGTGAGTGGTTGCAAGCTTGAATCAGTCCACCTGCTTCCGTTTCTACTATCTTACGTAATATGGTTTTTCTCCAAGAACTATTCACATTTCCGTATCTCACTCGTCGATTCAAAATGCTAACCTCTGGGACGGCAACGTCTATCTAAATGGAAGCATAAGGGGCTGCTCAGCCACAGTACACACAGTCCTAATTCTTTAAGCCACTAAGTACACGTATAGTCCGCAAAAGACGGAGTGCACAACTGAATTGTACAACAGTGTCAATATTAAGTCGGTTGGCACTCACATGTTTTTCAGGCGGGTGAGAAACCATCTAATCGAATCCAGACCCCGGCGACTCTTGGGTTAATTTCTAGTCTATTATTTATTACATTGGCTCCGACCAAATTTGTAAAGCTGGTTATAATAAAGAGGAATACAGTAGACCACAAACGAAAGGGATCTCAATGTCTTACCTCTTGTGAGCTAAGTGCAAATGGCCCGATGGTGAGAAGGTCTGGTTGTTTTGCAGCTCCTTCGCCTCGATAGAACATGCAAGATGTCAGCATCGAGAGGAACAGTAACAACATACAAGTGGCGACGCGTTCCACACGAGTGAACCGACTACTGGCGGGTCGTGCGACCACAGAAACCCACAGGTGGTCCTCTGCTAGATCATGCGTTATGCTGGTTGCGAACATGTGAGTAAATGCCATCAATTCTTCTTTGGTGCTAACAGGAATTAGACGGTCAATCTGACAAACATTGAAAGAAAAGCAGATAGATGACACATGGCCTCATATAGTTTACCAAGGTACCTTTTCATAAAGAAGTACGTGATTTCGGTATCTGCTGAGACAACGTGTTTCAGAACAGACGCTTGCTGCAAGTAACAGTCTCTAGACTCTCAAGAATATGGAAAAAGGACATATCATTCTAACGTGCATCTTCGCCATAATATTATTGGCCGGTCACCGTGTGAAGGAAAACGCCACTCATTGACTTTATCTACAGCCATTCTATACCAAATATATAGGAAGGGCTTCCGACATAATACTGCACAAAAATACGTCTTTAGTACAGAACACACTCCTTAACTATGGCTGTCCCTGTGAGAGAAGTAACCATGCGAACAAAGCTGTTGACTTTCCCTCCCACCAATTTATTTCTAGTCATTTTAAACCAGTTTCCAAACTGAACTTCTATTCACAATTTTCCAATCCGCATCAAAATTTCATAGCCTAAAAGGGACGATAATCGAGCAAGCATGAAGTTTTCCGGTACAGAATGTTGTGCTTCATCAGATGATATGTTTGACATATGAATTCGCTGTCTAAGACCGTAAAGGGCTGGTCTCTGATGCATTCATGTTACCCCCAAAGCACAACATGACACACTTCACATTCTGGAGCTTAAGCCGTCCGATCGATCAATGTGGTCTCAGTATCATAACGAAAATCCGAGATAACCTGACCTTGATAGTGCTCAATGGACGTCTACGTCATGTCGGACTCAAAGTTGTACCACAGTGGTCGAAAGGTATGCCCCTGATTTTTTTATGGAGCAAACTACAGCAATATGCCCACTCCTAAACCTAACACATCAGGGGCATGCGGATGTCTGTCACTTACCACGTAGTGTTCGTATACTTGCAGTTAGCAGGAGGGTTGTCCTGCCTCCTTCCCAGCTTGTTCCAACGCGAAACGAACCTGTACACTCAGCCAACACATTTTAGACGAGATAGACAGGCTGGATAGCCGGAAGTGTTGATAAAAATGGCACTCTCCGTGTTGTTTTGATATACACTGTCCGACAGAATGTGTAGATAAGCCCTCAACAAACCGCACACACCCATAGGTTGGTAGCAATCGGTACGCTCAGTCGAAACGAAGCTTGGCTTCGTGTGATGGCTTCCTCAATGTATCAAGTCAAGTAACATACGGTTGTGAAACTTCCTGTGAGTCACGGGATCATTCCAACCCCCTTTAACATGAAAATTCTTGTCGTGCGACCCAGCGTGTTAAGGATTTACCTCGCCAAATACAGGATTCTGTCGCATGGACTTTGGACGGAATGGTTCATGTTATCCAGTGTAGCCAGTGTGACCTGAAAATATCGCCGTCAACAAACTCTGTAATAAATGAGCTGTCGCTAAACTGCGTAACACTGTTCACTCTGACAGTGCATTAAGTGACATCGACTCAGATTCGAATACAATGAGAAAATTTTTTTAAAATTTGGAGTTCGTGCGCCTTGGCAGACGTAGGTTACCTTCTTCGGAATAAAGACGACGGGCTGGCAAGGGAATATTACGGAGGTGGCTTTCTGGAAAAGACCAAACATTCAATGATGCGTGTAACAGATGCAAAAAGTTCATTTGTAAATGGCATCGTTTCATGACAATACGTAACGTGAATTCGAATTCATCTCATGCAGTTGAATTACTAAGTTCATGGTAGTCGCTTAGCTGAATGTGGACTTATTGCTGACCTACATAGTGAGATGCCATTAGATAGATAGCGTTCACGTTAATGTTGCAGTAATGATCATTTGGTTACCCCATATATACAGCACCATGATTATGTTGGTGTTATTCAATTACAAAGCCAGATAGAATGGAATAGGATTTCATGGTTACAAGCATGATAACCGTAAATAAAAAAATATTAAGTTTTGGATTGCTTTTCTTGAATGACTTGAGTTGTATACTTTTGCATTTGTGGTTGTGGGTTCCAAACTAAACATTTTTGTTCACAGCTTCACAGATGAGCCAATAATTTACGGAACTATGCTTTTCTTGTAGTTCTTCCCTAAGGAGAACAACTACCGTTGAACAGTTGGTGACCCACGCATCAAAGTTCAGTAGAAGCATGAGTTCTTATCAAAGAATCTTTAAGTGTGTAAGGTTAAAACCCATTCATCATACTTGTCCATCCTCCTCATCGACGGCGAACCAGCGTTCAACAATGAAGTGAGACTTCTCACGGGTTTGCAAGTCAACCACTCCGATGTAGTTGCAATACCAGGACGCCCGATCACCTTTTCCGGAATTGTCATGCCAAAGACGACAATACATCATACTTCCCATTGGTCTGTATGATTGGAGGTGAAAAAATTCCAAGGATCAGTTGATTCGAAGTCTGAGAACCCCGAAATCTAATGTAGGTACTTGAAACTCAGATGAAACATGCTCAACTCCAAAATTCGTTAGAATCACCCAAAACTTGTCAATACGAATGAACAGATTTATGCACTGCAAGAGGGAATTATAGAATAGCCTGTAATTTTTGCCATATCTTACCTTCTCATGGAAGAATTTGAAAAGTTTCACGTCACTGGTGACAGATACCATTAAAATCAAAGCTAAGGTCATACTTTGAAGGAACTGATGTGAAAAATGAGGAAAGTGGAAACGGAGGGCCATAAGGTGATCTCACATCAGGAGAGAATTCACTGACGAGTTTCAAGACCCTTTTTATAACTCGTCTTGTTACACCAGTAAAAAGTGTCCCAACTTCATTTTGATTGGTATCTGTCCATTAATGTTTCTGAACAGTCAACAACTCAGCTTTGGATACACTGGGTTCGGCGTCTTTGTGCGCCGCATGGTAGTCTGTCCCACAGGTCTTAGTGAAGCTGGGATCAGCATGCTGCCACTTCCAGCTCCTGATGAAATCGGGCCTACGGGCATTTTGCAAATGAAATCCAACCTATCGCCCATTCGTGATAGCTAGTGTCAACAAAATTTACTCTAGTGCTTGGATGTAGCTAGCAGATGTACCTATCAACAGTAATGAACATTTACTCATTCCGTAAGCCTAGTTAGCGTTGAGCGCAACTAAGCGCTTGCCAGACCTACAAGAAAGAAGCAAGCTTCCAGCATGACCGAACAACTCGTTCGAAGAACGCGAAAAACTGCTAACATTCTTGATTATGGAGCAATAATTCGGTATACCCAACTCATACACTGTCATGTTTAGGACTAGTCATCTTGAGCCGAATATTCCGTCGCTTCGAGTCAGTGACGGAACCCTGACGCGAGCAGCAGTGAAAAGATAGACAAGAAGTGTATTGAATCTAACTCGTCAGCTTGATGAGTCCCCCATTTATTTACGTATTCAGCCCGAGTATTCCACATGTTTTGCTCTTTCGCGGCCCCCTATCCACCATTCACCTTGCCACAAAGGTCCTCCGCTAGTGCTATGTCTGCTTGGTCGGCTGTGACTGGTCATTTCGTGACATCCGTGAGATCGTACTGCCAATCGGAATCACGAGACTGGTCTCGGGAGGGACGACTGCGACTCACGCCGCCGCTATCTAGTGTGCGGAGTTTGACCGTGCGCCGTGCCGGTCAGTGACAGAGTTGTGAACCTGTTGACGCAACGAGCATGGACAGCTGAAGTTCGTGTGTAGTTTCGCTTGCTTGTGTGTACACATTACCATAGACTTTCGAACCCAGTTCTCCCTTTTTATATTCGGGATCGTCAAACCTGCTTATGACCCAAAGTTCCGTATGGGGAACGCAAGTGAGTGTCGTTTCGGGATCTTTCCGGAGACTGGAGTGAGCGTTATAGCAATTCTGATTGGTATCGACCCTTCTGATGCTAACATCCAGGAATCCGAGTGAATAGCTGGGTCACTTACTATCGTGAGTATGCTGTTGGATAGGACATTTCAACTACACAGTGCTACGTTTTATATCCTTGACCTCATCAGGAGCTAGTTTGTTCTCCGTCGTGTGAAGTAATGAGGTTGAGGTACAGGTAACCCTAGTACTATTGGGAACACACGGGACATACTACCACTCACTGAACAAAGAGTGAAAAGTCAATAACTCCAACACTGGTCGTTGCATGGAAACGGTTGTGAAGAACGACCGGACAAAACTAAGTTGAGCACTCACTAATAGTGTACCACAGCGATTTATAGGGGCTTTGGAGGAACCAAACAGGAGTAAACCTCTGTATATCTTTCAATGATACGGTAGCTTAGAGTGGTCCCATATTATTCCGCACTTATTTTCCGGTTTTTGCGTCAATTTCGTCCAGACGCCTCTCCGTAACTTCTGAATTGGTGCTTTGAAGTTATCGTCAGTAGACTACCAAAGCGATCCCATAATTTTCTAGCTGAGAGTAGCACTATTTGCCTTCACAAAAACCCTAGGCGCGATTTTAATGCTTGAAGGGTAACGCCTATACCGGTTTGTTGTCTGAAAGGTTCTATGCCTTTCATTCATTTCAGTGTGAGATGAACGGTAGTCGGCGCATCACCACATGTGTTCGCACTGTCACCAACATGAATAAAAAAAATTTCAGTTTTATGCCCGTCAAACTTATAAAATGTGTCAGTCTTGCAAAGCCAACCCACTAAGTATTTTGACCCGACTGGGACCCATCGAATAGATGTAGCAAGATTCAGTGAGTGGGCTAAACAAAGCAAAGTTGTTCAAAATCTAACGTTTGAAATGGCAGCTGTTGAGATCTGGGATAAATTTTCTTTGACATTCAAATACCCAGATGCCCAGCCTCATCATACTCTCTATGGTGTTTTTGGCTTTGGTAGTCAACGTACTGAGTGGAGTGTATGAACAAACGATGGGGTTCGGGATAGTTTGGAGTTTAACCTGAAGGCTTCCAGCTGGGGATCCTAGTTCAAACCCTGCTGTAACTAATCTATTACTCTGATGAATGCAAGGCAAACCGTCGTGGTAATCATGCATCGAACGAGTTTCGCGGGAAAATGGTCTGGTTTGATCTGACAATTACTAAAAACAATATCCGAAAAACTGCACCCCAAACCTACCGAGGACAAGCAAGCAAGAAGCGATCACAGTTTCCACGTTGCAGCACTTTGCGATGCGGGTCTTGTAGAACTCGCGCGTCTGTTTCTCCATGTTCCCCAGATAGCAGGAAGCATACTCTGGAATCGGTTCCAGCACCTCGACGCATCCCAGTGCTCACAATCACCTCATAAAGATACTCGTCATCCGGATTGTTTTCGGCCAGTGGCGTAACTCCAAGCTGTGGTGAAAAACAACCTATTATGGCACAAGCCCCTTTTGCGTTTATGTTCAAGGTCATCCCATTAAGTGCGTATAAATATACTTTGATACTCATAGGATTGATGAAATGACCAACTCACGGAGACCAGCTTGCTCTAACAACCTTTTTTTATCCAGTCTTTTCAGATTTCTATTATCACCCGGACAGAAAACTTACCCTAGTTTTTGTGATCACGGTCACAACGGTCCATCTAACCGCCTAATCAGCTACATCGTCGATTCTTTTAGATCAGCTGATAAGTGTCCACACCAAATAAAGGGGGCTTTATTCTACAGAAACCGCTGAGTTCAAGAATCCATCATAAGGTCTAACCTTAAGGATCGGCGGTTTTCGACTGGCTGTTTTAACGATGAATATTTGCTGCATTTATAAACCCCGGATAATAGGGTACTTCTTTCTGGGAGTTTTTAACTTGTAAGACCTTCTGGGGCCCTATAAAAGGTCATTTCAAGTGTCCGTTGCATACGTGTGAACCTGTGACCTCTATCCTCAGTAACAGTTGTCTAATTCACGCACATTTCTTTAGTCCCAGAGACGACGTGTCAGTTCGTTTACCACGAAGTCGGAGGTAAATAAGCGCAGCTTATGGTTAACTGGGTGTCCTTGGGCAATTGCTACGCGGTGGTCTGTAATTTTGTATTTCTTGTGACACGGTTTATGTGGGGAGGAAAGGACCACTTCCATTTCATGGGAGTCCGAATTAAAGATATGAAAAACTATCGAACAACCAAGAACGTACCAAAATAATTTATGTAAAAGTTCGATTGGTAACAAATCGGCAGATAAGGACGATCGAATCATGCACCGACATCGAAGGGTCAGGTTTTAGGCACGTAATCTACTGACCATCACGACAGTGGTGGAAGTAAATAAGAAAACTAGAAAGTGGTGAACGGTCGTTTCGTCACTTGACTGGACTTTCATCCTGCAAGTGAGTTTGGTCTACACCGGAAAGCCTGGAAGTACTATTCGGAGCTTTCATCGAAGCGCACCTCATGAATCTCTGGGGGGGGGAGGGGTTCGTACCCACGAACTTCCGGCCATTTGCCAATTCTTATGCTTTTAGACTCAATGGCTGCATACTGCTGCCGACTCTGAACAAAGTTGTAACAGTTGTGCGGCGCTTCCAACATAAACTGATCAGTCTTTGTTGTGTTTTATTTTGAATCCGTAAACTTCGGCTGATGAGTTTGATACTCTATTGTTGATCCAAGGTAACCAGGTTATCACTGTTTGAAGGAGACGCATGATAACCGAAACTTCAGATTTCATCATTTTATTTGATTCTTTTCGGTCTTCTCCAAATATTGCTGTGCACCTCAGAGACGGATCCCAGTGTTACTCAAGGCGCAAACAATATCTTGCACAGCAGTCTCATCAAAGTGTAAGAAACAACAACTCGACTTGAACTTGACCTCATTGATCATTCATTATCATAGCATCTAAATTCGAGTTGGTGAATACTTGATTTTGGTGTCCCAAATCAGGAAGGAGGAACATCATAAACGAGAGATTCAGCTGGGTTTCAGGTGAGTCTGCCGCGAAAACCAAATGGGTATGCAAGTGAATGTATTTTTCCAAGAAAGAAACTGTTTTTCAAATTGTCACTTATGCTTTGATTTTCCAATCTTCTGCTTATGCTGAAAATTGTCCAGTGTTGCTGTCTACTGTTTTTAGTGTGTCCCATCAGTTTGGACCAGCATCTGCGACTAAAAAAGGTAGCTGAAGGGTTCAGACATTGAGAATCAGTAGCCTCCTAATAGCCTCTGTTGGATGACAGGACAACACACCAAAAAAGAACAAGTTTGTGCTTTTTATGTGTCGCTACTGATTTGCTTCAAGGAGTTAGAATACGTAGCTGTTTCAGTAGGCGGATCGATCACACGGTTTCACGTCTGTGGAACCTATCCCTCTGGTCGTCGGCAGACCACGAAAGTTTCTACTCCAGCAGATCAAAAGTTAAATTTGGAAATGAAGCTACCTTTTCGATATCCTTTATGTCTTTACGTCGTGCCCAAATAAAGAGCAGCAGAAATAGGATGCCGAGCGCAATCTCCGTCGCATAGAGCGTAGGGTTCTTGGTGAAATCCATGTTTGCGAACAGATAATCGAAGTCCAGTGTGTTGGGTAGCTCAAGCCATCCGGAGGCAAAGGTTGACAGATGATAACAGAGGCATTGGGTTTGTTTCGCTGTGGTCAGATGACCGACCTAGGTAAATTGTACGGAAAAGCGGAATTTGCAGTCGATTTACACTCTAACTTGTCATCATGCTTCGCGCTAGTCTATTCATGAACTAGAAAACAGTAGAGAATGAAATGATAGACGAAGTGGTCAACAAGAATCTTTGGTGGACTTAGGTGTAAGCAAACTCACATCACATCCACGTGAATTCCAAGAAGTTGGATTTTCTGAGTCGGTGCTAACGCAGGTGGAAACGAACGCGCGAGACTTGGCTGTAACATTTATTTGCCCACGAAACAAATATGGGATCGGAGGGGGGTTATTTGGACCGTATTGATTCAACTCCGAGATTTCCAGCTGGCGATAACCAATAAAAACCATCTGCATTTCTGTTGGGCTCAGTTTGCGTCCTCCAAGTGCCTCAACGGCTCGCTGTTTCGCCTCTTTTAACTGGTTGTTGTCCAGAAAATAGGTGTACAGGTAACCGAGTTCGTCGGGGTCCCAGATGGCGTTTACTTGTCCTATGAAAAACATCCAAGTATGGCATGATCAGCTATCAGCTAACCTCATCAGTATCCTCATCTTCTAGGGATCAACAGACGGTGTATCGAATTGCACTAACCATGTGTCCAATTTAAGAAAGTAATATGTTCTTCTATAGTTACATTTATCCAACCAAATTTGCTTGCCCCAGTTACTGAATAGGCTTCCTCCAACAGAGAAACAAACTAAGACCAGTTCAGCGGTGTCTCGCGAGATTAGAAGTTGTATTGCTTCCCTTTGGTAAATTACCATGCTAGGATCAAAGTTTTCCACGAAGATCGATCAAGAAAATGCACTTCTAGGCACTCTGACATCAAATGCGGGTATGGCCGCAGCATTGCAGATGAAATGCATACATATAACTCTCGACTAAACAATCCTACCCACTCCTGGTACCATAGATGTTATTCTCATGATGTCTTATCGGAGGTGATAGGATTTGAAATTCGCTCATGCGAAGTGTGAGGCTTGTTACAGTAACTCCACAAACGTCCACCGGATTCATGTGGGTCATTACACCCGAACAGCAAACGGCGTTTTACCCGAGCAATTCATTATAGATACGCTTGTTTTGTTATGCCTATTCCGCTGGCTCTCCACAAAGTAGGTTAGGTTTTCCTTATCATCAGTAGGGATGTGCCAAACCAGGAACCAGCACCAAAGTTCATTGAGAAGAACACTTCATTTAAACGGAAAATGACGGTCCAGCAAGATTTTATGTTCTGTGGAAAACTTCATGTATCAAGCCAAGCAAAGTTCGTTGGTCCCTTGTCCTCCCCTTAAACTTGATCATCGCAGGCATTAGGCGAGGAATTAACTTTTCCCTAATTAAAACAGAGGGTTGAACTCAGCCTACACATGCAGTCGACTGGTGGTATGTGGGTGCCTGCAATAGGAATGCATGAATTACAGGCAGTGGGTAAGGGATAAAAGTTTCCGCTCGGACAAACGAAGGTAGCAGTCAGCACATACTCTCAGCGAAACGGTTTCCTTACAGCAAACAGGCCTCTCAAGCTACAGCAGTAAAATCAACCGCCAACTAGGCTGTTGTAAGACAATGACAAACCTAGACTACTTATTCAGTCAGCCACCAAAGTAGAGGCTGAAAGAGTATACCCTATGGAGTTTATTAACTAAGCTGGGATGAGGGATAAATCAATCGGCAGTGCCAAAAACAGGTGTCTTGTGCTTCTTAAATGACTCCGTCCTTCAGGCGCAAAGCGAGATTCGGTTCAGTATACGCCAAACTGTAGCGCCCTTCCCTTCTGCCGTTTCTCGTCAGGTTAACTTAAGGAGCAGCGGATAAACTAACTATCTTCGCCAAAAACTGATATTCTGCTAGATTAGTATTCTCTGAAAGACATTTTTGGAAAATTATTTGAGTACTTCGAGTTTGGATTTACTAAAATTATTTCATCGACGAGTGGAAAGTACATGATGTGTCTTTTGATAAATGGCGATGTTAAGTCACTATGTTCCTTATTTCAATCAAACAACAGTTCTTTCACTTACGGCAATTTCCGGTATCTTCAGGGAGCATGGCCCAAAAGTTAAAGCTTCCTCCAGCGCGTGAGATGACGGGTGGTTTGAGGAAACTGTTTAGGAAGCAAAAAGGTGATTGGATTATTACAGTATACTTCATTTTTCTCAGTAATCGGAACAAATACTTAGGTCACAAAATTGAAAAACAGGTGTGCAGAACAATAAGCAAAAAGTTTGGAAATTGGCAGCGAATGGCAGCGGCAGTTTACACAGAAGCTATTGAATATCCTGTGTTGAGTGTACTTCACACTGAGAGACAAGCCTCTGGAACGTGTTATGATACCCTTCAAATGGACGGGTAATCAGTTCGTATCCGTGAATGCGACAGTGCGCAAATTTTTTGAAAGGTTAATATTCAGCTAAACTAGTGGTTCTCATTCGGAGACATTCCCTTCAGGAGGGAATTTCAGTGGACCAGATTTGAAGAGAGGCCTCAATTTAGGATACACCACTTATTAGAAAACCGGTTTCTGAATCTACCTGTCTGATGTTTGAATCACTTGACACACGTCCGTAACACTATTTAGTATTTTGATCTTTTGTCCAGGTGCGTACCTAACCTGGTATGCCAGTGATGGCAAATCCATGGTCAAGACTTGTTCGCTGACGCTGTAAGAGGAGCTCTGTTATGTTTGGGCCTTATCGGTGAACTGTGAACGGATTGGTAGGCAACATGCTGCGAGCGACGGTTTATCAGATGGAAGTCTCACGCAATCTGTGAGACGTTTTCCAGCCAGCTTTTGACCACATGCTACAGATCGCGTGACTAAATGACTACTGGCTCTATACCATGCCTGAATGCGAGTTAATCACACTGCTTATCAGTCCACCATGGCCAAAGTTTATGGTCCTCGACTAACAGATAGGAGGTCACGGGCTCGAATCTCCCTTGATATTCGTTACTTGTGCACTACTAGTGATTCCCAACAAGAATGAGGCAGACATACAGTGCTTCTCCGCTTTTCAGCACATATTCATTTCCCTTTCAGGATGAAATTAAAAAACCCATCATCTTCCGTCAAATTATAGAATCATTTTTTTTCTTTGTGGGGTTCATTCTCCTTCTGGATTATATTTATAAAAAGGGAAACAAGTAAAGATTGCGACACAATTTCAAAGTCTACTACTTATGAGTAACTTTTGTATCCTTCGGGTCAACAAAACCAAACGAGGGGAACGACTAATCACATGGTGCATAATCCCGAACGAGTTCGGAAGCACTAAGTTATTTCATGCTCACATATTTTATCGGCTAACAGTGTTTTTGTGGACGATCCCTTATTCTTGCACAAAATTAAGCTACAAAGCAACAAAATGACAATGTAGGAAAAACACCACCGAAAGTCAGATGGATCTAGGAGTTCGCCAATACATACAACTTTCCTACGCTAATCAACCGCAATCACTTTTCTAGAAATTTGGCTAGTCGGTCATTCTTACTGATAAGTGCTGGTAACTAGTGTCTGCATGTGCCCGTTCAATTTTTCCTGGTGGCAATTCAGGGAACTTCAGTCACCTGAATCACTGAGCTGAGTTGAAGCGAAATACTGTCTGAAAATCTCATAGGTCACAAGATGGAAGCCCAAACCGATCACCTGCAAGTCTTCTTCGAAGCACGGGAGATAACACATCGTATTCGAAAACGCAAGTGACTTTAATGTATCGTACATGTTCTCGTATCTTTGATATCCTTGTGCCTTCGAACAGTTCTCCGTCGTCTTTGGACTCATCTTACTCATCTCCTTCCTATTTTCACGAAAGGCTTTGAAAATATCATTGTTTTGTTGTAGAAGCATGCTGTAATAGATTAAGTAATCAGCTCTAGCGAGAAAAGCCTAATCTGGCGCCTTCCATGCAAAAGATGACGGAAATACTCTTTGGTGGTCGATTAGACATTCAACTGCGTGAATCCACTGAACAAAAATGAAGTTTTCTGGTTTCATTATGGAAACCGTAGTATATTGAAGATCAAAAATCACCTTTAGTAGGCTTCTAGGATAAACAGACGCTGTTGGTTCAATGTGAAGCAAATTATACAAACTTCGGTGTTCTAGGTCAATAATCACCAGCAAGGTAGGAAAAATTCAGTAAAGGTCAATGGACCAATTCAGAAAAGACCACGTTTTTCTGAGTCGAAATTTCGGGTGGGACGGTTTGCATGCTGTTGTCTGTCGAGATTTTCGCTACCCAGTCGTGGAGCCCAGGCCATTGTTGTGGCTTGTTTTTTTATTTTGCCAGTTTCTCTAATTCTGCCAAATTTTAACCGCTTCAGTTGTCAGGCCAAGCGTCTTATCCGGCTTCAGGAATTCAGATCTTGACGTTGGTAACCACCACGTCAGGTGGATCAGTGAATACTGATCGCATCTCCAGCAGTATCACATACAAGTTACGAGCGACTCGAACCATGTGCATCTAGTTGCCCAGCTTCATCTTCTGTCAGATGACCACGAAGCACCAACTTATGGTGCTTCAGCCTGAATGTCAGAGTTTTCCCGGGCTTCTACCCCTCACGTAATTTACCAGTGACATTTACAGCGGTTTGGGGCCTGCCTTAGCGGATCTGTGTAATGCCTTTTCGCCGGTTAGTGGGAGAAATGCAGCAGGTTGAACACATCTCTCATACGGTAACATAAAATTGGGAGTCATCTACTGCGCGGCCCATCGTAAAATGCCAGCCATTCTGCAGCTTGAACAACAGTGTTACAAAACCGAGACCCAATTTTTTTGGCTTCTCAAAAACTGATGACAATTAAAGCTGTGTACTTTGTACTCAAAAGCTTCTGAGTAAGACTGCCTTGTAATTGATCTCTCCGGATCCAGCCTCCAATTTGATCCATATTCCTTTTTCAGTTGAAATTTCGTCCTGCAAATGAAGTCAGGATATGCCGAAAAGCCGATAAACACAGCATCGCTGTTCCGTCCTTATTGAGAATCCTCTCACAAGTCTCCAGGGTGGTGCGAACACGCGGCCTTCATGGTAGCGGTTGAAGACTGAACCTGCCGGCCACGGGAGATGATCAACAGTCTGATTAACTCGTTCTTAGACAAAGTATGGTGCATTCATCCTTGAGTCACGGAATTCACGTGGTCACTTGTTGACTGGCTCCTTAAACGAATTATTAATGGGAGTTTTACGTTTCGTGTGAATTATTCCTCTTCTTGAGCTATGATTAATCGACGACATAAGGATATTTTCGGGATATTTCAGTCGGGATTTTTCCACCGTTTCATTACGTATCAATGTGGTGTGAATTCTGTGGTTGAAGGATGGGCGGGGCTATATTCTATATTCCAGTGGATCACGCTGCCGATCAACCGCTTGTGACTGATAGGTTTAGTAATCACCTACTACCTCACAAAGATTCGTGAGGTGCGCTCTGTTGATATTTCCCAGGAAGGATTAAACAGCTGTGCAAAGCTTATTGGCTAATCGGCATGGATTGACTTAACTTACAAAGCAAAATGTCGACTGATTCAAATTTGTATCTTTTTTTACTGAGCTTTTAACATACAAGTGCAGAATACTGTACGTTTGTGACTGAAAATGATGAAGAAATGGGTGGTGCATCCTTGTTTTGTGACAAAACGTTTGCAGTTTAAATGCCAAAATCGGTGATCTGATCAATCACCAATAAAGGCAACCGAGCTACCAATATTTAAACGTATTCCCACTCACCTTACAACAACTAAGTATTGCGGACATGCTTGTGGATCTTCGGGTTTGAGCTGGAAGGTCACACCCGATTGATCGTCCGGTACAAATAACTGGGTCACCAACATTGCCTGGTACACTTCGCTGTTATCTACCGCAATGCGAGAGGCTGGGAGCTTTGGGAAATCCGTTGTTGGATCGACACTTGTGAATGCCGGTGAGATAAAACCAGGTCCCTGATGAATAAAAACAAGACGAATCCGTAGAATAGCACATCAACACTGTTCAAAGGGCTTCACGTCGTCACTGTTAGTAGTCTACATCAAACCAGTGACACAGAGACCAATGATTCCACCTTTTATCCACCAATAATGGAAAGAAAACAGACCTCTGGAGTCCTATTCACATCAGCTGATGTTGGCTTGTTTTCTACGTAACCTTCCTTATTTTCTGTACCCGATTCGAGATCTGTAATAACCCGTGGGTTACACAGACAATCACTTCAAAACTGAAAGACAGAGTATCCCTTTTACCAAAACAACCGTTCCCTACTTGAATAAAAATTGTGTCTGCTCATACACAAATTTTCCTACGCATCCTCATTCCTTTCACAGTTCAGCTAAAAGTAAGCTAACCCGGAAATGCATTTTCTGTGAATGACACAATACCTTGTCAAGAAGAGTGACCAGCCACACCATTTACGGGACTGATTAGGAACTAACCCTTCCTAACCCTCTGCAAAGTGACCCATAAACTATCGAAAAGCAATTTAATTTAATTGAATAAGACTAAATGATTCGCCAAATGCTCTTGTTTGCACATAAATTTATTTTCAAAGGGAGACTCAGCTAAATCTCTTGTTTGTGATGTCTCCATGCAACTGAATGTGCTACACAAGGCCGCCTCATTTTTCGACGTTCGAAATATCACATTACCTTTTCTAGCCGTAGTACACTACACATACCTCAAAACTCTTTGACAGCCCCACGACCGGTTTCACCGTTCTTTAGGCTCATCAGGTAGGGACATTCCCCAAGTTTCCGTTGACCTTTTGCTCTACATGAATGTAGATTTGATCCGAATTGGCCAGGTACTCTCGTTTGCATACTAATTAGGTTTTGAAAGCTAAATCCAACTGGATCATTCGTTTGTGATGTTCTTGTTCTACTAAATGATCCTGCACTATGCTAAAAGTACCTCTAATCAAGTACCAAGCCTACTGTTTGTCAATTACCAGGTCCTCCACAAGATTCGGCAGCTAGTCATGGGTATTCAGTGTCTGGTCTCGCCTACGCCAACCTCAACAGTTCTGTTTACTGTACTTGCTAAAAAGCGAGAACAATGAAATCATAATCTACACAAAACACATGAGCATTATTTATATACACTTTTAGTTTTGTTGAAATCCCTAAAACTTCAAGCTAATGGCTACTGCTTTGTCTCATCTTTGCCGCTAATTTGTGTTGCATTTTGTTGAGAAAATACACTTACATTAGTATAGCTATCTTATAAAACAAGGAAAGTCCAACCAAAGTGGTAGTGATATCAGTTTCTCAACACTGTTTTCAAATGGTTTACTTGGCGGATAATAAATGGCACGGTCACTGTAATGGAAAAGAGACCATTTCTGGAGCAGAAACTCTCTTTCCATGATTCAGCAAGAGTTTGTTTGAGAGTTAAACACAGTACATATACTTCCGATCTGAAAAAGATGCTTCTTTGTGGGCGACCCCCCTGAAAGGACCATCGCAAAACCAAAAACATCTCCCGTAAAACCCTACTCGATGGAAAATATTTCATAAAACTGAAATCCACATACCCAAGAGATAATATTTAACGTACCTTCTTCAAAATTATTTCAAATGGTTCATTGGTGCGGTAAAGGTCGATCTGACCGTTTTCGTCAAACATACCCAAGGTCACCGTGGGAGAATCGAGTGCAACTGGAATACCAGAGGGTGGGTCTTTCATAAAATAATTCAGATTGATCTCAGTAGCCATCGACTGTAAAAAAAAATAGGAAAGGAAAGGAAAATAAAAGGTTTTAAGGCTGCTATCACAGGGGAGAGCATGAACAACATATCGTTTTTTTCCCAACACAGGTGAAGTGCAGCAGTTTTGTGATAAAAGGCAGGTCACCGATTCCAGAGTGTGAGTGTGTGAGCTGAAATGCACACATAAAATGATGCAAACAGAGGCGAACGAGAAGGTTTTCGCGAAACCATCGGAATTTTGGAAAAAATCGGGGCAGGTCTGGATGGCCTTTAATTTTATACCCACATCGGGCGCTATATCCTCGGATTACAAAATCCCACACATTTATAATCCACAGAAGACGAGACAATGATGTTATCGCAGAATTGCTAATTTTGAACAAGAAGCTGAGGTATCAACTCATTTCAGAAACACAAAATAACAAGACATACCTGAAGTGTGACAGATTGGGAACAACTGCGTCCGGATTCGTTCAAAGTTTGGCACAGATTCGGCGCTGTGATCTGCGATCCACCCTTACCAGCAGGCATCGGTATTTTCTTCTCTGAACTTGCATCAAGTTTCATGAGACCTAGAACAGCTGAATCCATTTTAGTGGTCAGATTGTCACCACCAGAAAGCAGCATTGGAGAAAGCAGTTCCCTTTGTTTCTTGAACATTTTGTTCATTGTGTTTGATGCACTGGCAGCCTATAAGCGAAAAAGCCTCGTGTTTTAAAGCGTGAATGCATACAGTAGGAAAGTAAGCACCTCAACCACATACACTAGCTTTTTCTACGGTTGCTTGTCTAGCATAGGTAGTAAGACATGAAATTTTCGTCGCCGTTTAGGAAAACCGGGTCTTATCTTAAACTTGCCACTTCAAGGTCACGCATCCATACTGGGCCATCCAGGGAACCGGTAGCTCAGTAAAAGTCTAAGTTTGTGTATTTCGTCATCCTGTTTCTGGTTTCGAATGGATGTTGATCATAAGAGTGTGCGAATCTAGTGGGGCTATTCTCAGAAGAGACCACTTATGGTTGACACATGATTGGCTTTGTAGTTATATCCCTACAACACTGATGGCTTTGCCAAAACGTTTGCATCAGATCTGCGCCGAACATGCTGCTAAACTAAAAAATACCAGGACTAGAAACAGCTCGAGAGAGATTCGTGAGTTGAGCATTGCTGATGATTCCCGAAAAAACAACTAAAACAACTACAAAATATATGTACAATATTTTTTGGGTCTTCAGCATGAGTTGACTTCGCTTGGAAGATTAAGTTTCCACTATTCTCTTACTGTATGAAATAATTATTCCTGTGATCATTGACACGACTCATGTCTTGTTTGAACTCTAGGAGTGATGCGCTTATCCCTGCTAACCAGTCCTATTTGTCCGGGACTTAATGGTAAGAGTTTTCAATTGGTTAATTGAAGCATATGGCTCACTGGTCATCGTTCGGACCTCCGTCAGTTTCGAACTTCTGGTTAGCAGTGTGAACACTCAGTCATTCGGCAACGACCGACTGATCAGCCTTGTGATTAACTCACGCTTAGACAGGATATAACACCATCCATCCTTCAGTAACGGAATCCACATTACGGGGTCATGTGTTGACTGGACCCTCGGGTGACAACCGAGTATACTGGAAAGAGTCCACTTGGTGTTATTCACCCTCTACGTTTCAGTCTATCAAGAGCAGCGTTAAAGCCGCTATCCAAATTCATGCTGTTTTTCTCGCAAACGACCGTTTACCGTAACACCGCTTCACTTTACCCTAATTTTAGGCTGTTTTGTGTGTCTGTGTCTGTCTGTTCTGTGCCTGACTCTAGCGCTCGCCTTCTTCGGCAAATTAACTGTTTTAAATTTCCTGTGAATTCATTTTCCTTATTACTCCGCTGGTAATACGGGCTTTGAAACCTCACTATATGGTAGTGCACAAAGCTTGACTTGACCTAACATGACTAGCAGTCACTAAGCCAACGAAATAAACATGAGCTTGTGAATAGGAAGGTCACTGTACCGCTGGTCCACTTACAAACATCGATCCTCTTTGTATCTGACGCATTTCTTGTTGGCGAGTTAACTTCCCTTGCTTTTGGCCCCATCCACCATGCTGAAAGAAGCCTAGAGTTATCCAGTTCTACAAAGTAATCTTGCCTATGTTACGGTAGTTTAGATCAAACCAGACATCGTCGGTCAAGAGTACACCTCCGTCTGTTGGTGCTTGATGCCAGCTGGACGGTGCGTGCAATCTGCTTAGTCTTCACATACGGGCGTTTCGCATATTGATCGGCTGTACTATATGTACTTTAGCTATGGTTCGACGTACAACATTGTCTGCTGCAGTCAGGTTACTCTTTCGGAAACGGGTTTTGATCACTCCTTGGGACGTTAACCCGAGTAAATGTACTGATTCTCTGAAACAAATAAACGTGAACTATGATGCACGACAGAGTTTGCGTCCCGTACAGTTGAAGCGGCATCCAAGCAGTAGGGTTGTTGCACCTCTGGGTGTAGCTGGCTCTCATGTGAAATTACTTCAATTCATAAAATGGGCTGCTGCACTGCTCTTCTGTAAGCACTACCTCTCAGAAGATGGTACAGTCTGCCAGTCTCTTGAAGCTCTGTCTACAGGGATTAACAGCATTTCACAAGGTACTGACTGTAGCTAGTTCCGTCACTCGATTTCCCCGGAAAAGCGAAATTGTAAAAGTTGAATGGAAGCAACGGAGCATAGTTAACTAACCGTCTTTGACTGAACTCGGGCATTATTGTTAACCGAAAGTTCATCCAGTGCTTCGTCCCCCATGCTGGATAGACCTGTAAAGCAAAATGTGAACTGTATTGTAAACCCACATTTATGAACTTGAGTGCTTTGACTATAGTTCAGTAAGTAAAATGAGTATGAAAACCCGCAACTTATCCTCATATTAACAAGTAAGAAACGAATGAGGAAAAATAGGACGTCAATACTGGTTACTTCTATTTATTCTTCCGTTCTGGGGATTACAATTCTTACTCAGGCACACCGTTTATACCTGTTCTGATATGAGGATGTAGATTTATTCCGTATTGTTAGCCGGTTTATTTCCTCCATTAGTGTAGTATACAAATTGAAAACACTTACATTGGGGGAAACCAGTCTTTGAGTACACGAATGAACAGAATGGTTTATCGATCATGAGGTGTACTCACCAGGACTGTCCAGATCGGTATCGTAGTCCATTAACTTTGGATTCTTTTCCACATCCAACGGCACTGCATCGTCGATTTGTGACACAGTCATCTGGGAACAGTGAATAAATTTGGCGTTGCTTTGTTAAATCTGGGTAATGCTCCTCAGAACCTCCAGTTGAAGACTAAATTAGTTAGACCGGTCATGTTGAAGATTAAATGAGTTAGATCAGTCATGTTCGACTTACGTCTAGCAAGTTAATGGCATTGTTCAAAACACCGGCTACAATTTCCTGGCGCATTGTGGTACCTTCTTCAACAATCAGATCGTCAATAGCGTTGGCATATTTGTCGATGGCACTGATCAGAGTTTTCTGTGAATTCCGACATACATCTTCTTTGTTCGTCAGAACTATACTGACAGTGGACGCCACCAAAGTCAATGAATCTGCGCTTACTGGAGCCATTGTTTCCAACACACTGACTAGCTGAGCAGCAATCTAAATATAAGTTGAACAGAAAAACCAGTAAAACTAAGAAAAGAACGTCGATTCGGCGTAATTAAGGCACATCTGCAGTGGTCTTTCTCAACTTAGTTTCTCAAGGATTTAAGCCATGTAGGTAGTAGATGGGAAAAGGTCTCAAAATAATGTGTGATAGCACAACCGAAGGCCAACTATTCAGATGCTGTCATATGTGCAGGCGAAATATATTTGGTGCAGACTTGTCCCTAATACGATATCCCTCAGCAAGAGGTACCCCCGAAATTTTCTCCACTGCAGAAAGGCTTATATAAGCTCATCCACATAACCTTCGAAATCGGCCAGTTTTCATAAGCCTTTGACGGATGGCCAAAGCAATGAAGGATTAAATTCAGGCTTCACAATAACACATTGCCTTCAGGTGCTCACCTTATTTTACTAAGAGTACTCCTGACAAAATTTATCACTCGTTCAATGGAAAAAGACAGAAGTCAGCACCGGATTCTACTACAGACTCTTAGGTAACCAGCTTCAGTTTATCATCATACGTTGTTCTTTCTAGCTTCTGGTTGATATTTTCGCCTAAACCACGTCAAAGCGTAAAGTGTTAAAATCAACTACAGCGCTATCGCTAACAAACTTGCGTACAGCTGAAGTCATTCATACATCAGTCACTTCAGATAGGGCTAGCTGACATTTTTCGTAACTGGATGTGGTGATCTCACAGACGTAAGGTTGCTGAAAACTGTTCGACAGCCCACGACCGGTTTCGACCTTCTTGGGGATCATCAGGTGGGCGCAGTCCCGGAGTTTCAAGCAACTGGAAATATCCTAAACGAGAGATTCAGCTGGGTCCCAGGTGAGTCTCCCGTCGAAACCAAACTGGTATGCAAATGAGTGCATTTCGCTAACCTCGTGCAATTTAGGTTCAAGTAGAACATAAGATTGACGGAAACTCGGGGACTGCGCCTAAATGATGAGCCCCAAGAAGGGCAAAACTGGTCGTAGGTTGTCGGATTGTTATGCAGGTTCGAATAATCACCGTTTTCACTTGTAACTGTTCTCTTGATATATACTGGAAAGTCCAGCGACGTGTGGGATGAGCGAATGCACTTGCTGTGGATGGTCGCAAACCACTGAATAAGCTCTTACCGGACGAGCGCTGTCTCAAATCTGACTTGCTGAGGGCGCAGGTGGTTACGTGACTTTTGCACATGGTTCCCCAGGCATCTGCCGAAAGGGTTAATCGTAGATGCCTGGTAACACTGCCAGTGAGTCCCAAATTCGCTTTTGCTCTACACTGATTTATATATCGCTTTACGCATTTAAAGAGTGTTAGCCCACTAAGACGAACCCATGAACAGCTGGGTGCTTCTTCTACGCTTAAAAATTGCGTAGAGGTTAACTGTGCGTATTGAAGGACATTCTTTTGATGTTACCACTAGTCCATGCATTACTATTTGAACTAAACATGCAAATTCGGTCGCTTTAAAGAGGTTGTCGCAGTCAGTGCAAATCATCATCTTTGAGTGTCACACAGCACACCAAGCTGACTAAACAGGAGGAGTACAGTAACTTATTTGTACTAAGGATTATATTTAATGAAAGTCTTTCCGGAGTTAAACGTTTTCATGACTGTTTGCATCTTGGCTTACTTAAAGAGTTTCAACCAGATTTCCGAACTGTTGGCTGTAATGTCCATGCGTAATTTTTTGACACCACACGAAGAATTCCGGTACACCAGAGTGAAATGTCGGGCAGGCCTATACCACGTGTGGACGACGGCAACGCCCACACGAACATTACTAAAGCGTTGTTTGTGCAATTAGAAACATCGAACGTGGGAAACAGTGGGCGCAGGTACAAATTGGCTATTTCATACGAAAAGCAAACCCATCGAGCCGAGGCAAACACAAATCTCGTAACAGGGCATAGTACAAACTACCTTATATCGAAGTTTCCGGTTTCTTTATGGACTAAGAAAGTTGATCCAAGGAATACTTTCTCTTAGGTTATCACCTTTATTTACAATGCGATCGTACGCCAAGAGAAAGGTTAACCTATTATAAAGGACAGAATTAGCTGAGTATCTCACCAAAACCAGTTTTATTTGTAAATTATCTATGGTTGTTCTGAAGTATGGATTCTCCGGAGTGCCATCGCCTGTAAACCGATCGAATAGGTTGTATTTTTGTGATTTCGTAATAATGAAGTAATGTTTTATTACCTGTCAGGAAGGTCAGATTCCTGAAGATTATCCCAGAATACCCGAAACCTACTGACAACCTCAAACCCCACCAAATGCCGATTAGACAGCCTTGGGTCAAGATCAAACAGTTCCCTTCAAAATATAGAATGAAGCCAGGTTGGATCAAGGTCGGATAGTACCCCTCAAAACATAGCGCGAGTCCGTTGTACTTTCGCACTCGCTCGTTTGCAATAAAGTTGTTGTGTTCCTTGTCGGCAAGTCTTTTCCCGGCACTAAGGCACCGGAGCGGGGACAGCAGTCAAATATAACATTATCCCAGTACGCATCTTGATCGCTGCATGACATGACCGGCTTCCGAATCGGATTTGCCGGTCAAAAGTGATCAAACCATTGGAAGCCTGAGTATATTAGGGACCAAAAGACGGTTTGTGCTGAGCCGATGTATACACGAGGGAACAAGATCGATGGGCGAACGTGCGAAGCTGTGAGCTGTTAGCTGGTTCGAACATGATGGAGTAATAATAGGCACCAGCACCGGTTACCTGTTTAGCATCGAGATGTCGGCGTCATCTATCAGTTCCGGTTAGTTTCAGCATAATATCGCATCTCCCCCTGCACAGCACGGCGCAATTGTTACTGAGGACCACCCATTTACGCAGTCTCAGGGTGGTAATGGATAGACTGACTGTATTTCATCATCCGTACGGTTAATGATGTTTTCACGAATGTGGTACTGTTCGACCGCTTAACTGATTCAGGGCTTAGAAACATTAACTACTGTTTGGTTGACAGAGGTACTTACTGTGCATGCGCATCAATAAAACGTCCTTTGCTCACGCTCAGGAACGTAACTCGTAGCCCGACCGGATGAGTATATAAATGAGGGACGGAGCTGATTTAAACATGGAGGCTATTTGTTTCATGAATTACCCTTAATTCGTGGTTTGCTTTATACCGTTCATTACAAGAAAACAGGTTCTTCATTTTCTGGACCTTGTCTCTCAATGTTTTCAACAAACCCATGGGAACTTTGGTTGACATAAAGAACACCATTTACGTATTGCAAGGCAGATCACACAAACTAGTGCATTGCTCACTTACTTCGGCTCGGCTATTGCGTTTCTCAGCAGAGAGAGTAGTTGGGTCCTGTAGTAAAGGAAAAAAGGATCTATAGAATGAAATCCTTTGTTTCATCTCAATTCATTCCTCGTTGAACTGGAGCTGGGGATACAGTTGACTGACCGAATAAAAATACTACCTTTCGGAGGAGTAGCGTAGAAATATAAACTTTTGAGTACTCATTCCTGAAATGTCGGGTGTTCAGACGACCTGGGTTCGAATCTCAACATGTATGCTTTCTAAGGAACTGAATTTAATCGTATTGCACTTGAAACACTTAGGAAAACCTATGAAGTTGCACGTATATTTTCATTCACCCAAGATTTCGTTCTCCTGATGGAGGTTTCAGCCAACGTCATCCTGGAATAGGTTTCCCTCAGCTAATCGGGAATCAACAGGAGTCAGACATTCAGTCTAACAAATACTGCCGACACATTCCGGGGCACATCCATAGGAAGGGAAGTAAATGGACCTGAATCTATACCTGTCGGAGAACTTCATGAAGCTCCTTCAATTAGAGCCTCCTTCAGTCTTAACAAGTTGACGACGTGTACCTTTAAACGACGGTTTATGTAGAAGAAGGCGTTTCATGGTACGCTCCGACCAACCACTCCAACTCACGTGTTCTCGTCTTACCATCTAACTGCACACTGCGCGCAAGAAAACAGTTAAGAAAAGTGCAGCTGCTAATTTGTTTAAGTGCATTGTGAAACCTGGATAGTGATTTCAAGCAGGATTAGTCATCTAGATGTGAAAAATATCTGTTGTATATCAAGGGAAAAAATGACGAATAACGAACTCAGTGATTCCACTTCTTATCTAGTGAGGAAGAATTGGAATGGTCAGTTGCAGGTATTCCTTTCAACTCCTAACGGACACCATTGAACCATATGAAGCTCACTTCATGTCTAAAGGCTTGTTATCTTGGAAAGCTCTCTTCAGACACGAATCTCTCACCGCCAAAGTCTGACAAGTGCAAAATATTGTGTACCTTATTATTGTTACTGTAAATAATTACCAGAAAGTCAATTCCACATTTGCCTTATCTACTGAGAACGACAATGCTCAGTCTAAATTGTGCTTTAGAACGATACCAGTAGTTCATCAGGGGTCAAGAAATAGGCCCATAAAGTATTCCTCGGTGTTCACTGTAATCGGCAACAGTCTCAACATAACTAGTCATTTCTCCTATGTTTTGACAGAATTCCTCTCTGGCCAAGGGGAACATAACTTTCCTCTCCTCAGAAACGTTCTCAAGTAGTTGTAAAACAAAAATCTCTTATCTCATAAATAGGTTACACAATGATTTTGCCCGCACACTGATGGGCTGCAATAAAGACTCACGAATTGTTCGAAGGCATTTTGGAGCATTTCACCATACCGTGGTTGATAAACCAATTTCAAGCTCTAAACTAATCGTTAGTGCAGAGCGGTTTCTGAACTGACTCTACCCAATTTCCACTAGGATGGTGAGACATCTCACCAAATTACAACACAGTATTAGTTGACACTGAGACATTCTGTTCACTATTCCAGTTTCCGTGGTACAGTGGTAAATTAGCACCCTTCACACACCCTGGTGTTATTTTTTCGATCGAGCGGTCCGTTCAGTCATACATTCATTGATTTCTTTGTGCAATTAGCGGACCAAACAGGTCTGAACTTTTAGCGTAACATTGACCATATCGCTGTTGCCAAGGCTAGTCACAGTATCGGATTTGAACTGCGGCCGTCTGTCAGTTGTTATGATAACAAGCAAGTGTTACCGTAGTGATGTCATGTCATGTAACCACAGCGTATTCTGTCCCAGAGATGGACGAAAACAATGATGTAGTTCAAGGTACGATTATTCGCATCCACATCACTCTCGTTTGAACAGTCTTCCTCCTGTCTTGGAGCACTTGTTCTCGCCACATCAAAGGGGGAGGGAAGGGGGACTCACCAGAATAATTGCGCCAAGACAGGAACAGGACTGTTGGAACGAGAATAACATGGATGTGAATTGTACGAATCCCGAAACCATCAAATAATGCTAGATAATGTCATGGGATGTTTTGGATGCCTGAGAAGCGGAGGAAGAAATGTCGATGATTAGATGATTAGGTGCGAAAAGCCGAAGAGTGGGTCTATGAGTTAAATATATGTTAGATTGGATGCTGTCTCCTTGACCTTCAGCGCCCATTTCATACTCACTACCTGAGTCTGTATGATCACTGGCTTACCGACTATCCTGTTCTTCTGAAATGCACAATGTTTTCACCTTTCTATTTATTGGCTTCCCCCATACCACTTGATCATTCTTTCGATTTTCTCTTCACGGCTGTATCATGCTGCTTGTTGGCAAAATCTGATCGCTAATATTGTGACTGTTCAGTGCGATCAAGTGTTCTGGCCAAGTTATAAATACACAAGTGCACGTCATCTTATCACACTCATGGGATGAAGTAAGTACGTGCCCAACTCTCATCGGGCGCACAGAACAGTGAAAGGCATGTCACCTTTTCTCATGCAAGTTTCAAGCCTCCATTTTGCGAAGCAAAACCGCCGCAAAGTGTGCTCGTGATCCTTCGTTGATGGCATAGAGGCACAGTAACAAGGGCTGAAAAGATCAACTGGGAAGTTTCTCTTTTAAATCTATCATTTGTGAATAGGCAGTGACGGGGTGAAAACAGGTATTCTATGAAATGGCTAGGCAAGATTGAGGTCAGAAATCGGTCCAACTCTTGCTCGAACGCGCAACGAAAGTCACGTGCATATACGTGGTTGAGAGGTCGATACCCACATTTGGTGATTTAAGCACAGAGCCAATCAAGACTGACCTCATATGAAACGACAGTTTGACAAACCAGATGACCACTAGGTATGCAGGAGAAATAGAGTAGGTCTACATTACCGACCGATTCCAGCAAACCGGCTTAATTCTCAGACAACCCTCAGTATACCGACTCACCTGTTAGATAATCTACGCGCTACCGGAACGGTGAAAAACCTTATCAAAGGACATGAGTTAGGCTCACAGTCAGACCACTATGTTGAAAGGAAGAGCACACAGCTGTGTTTCATCTGTTGGTTATCTAACACGTCAGTAGCTGTTCATATTTAATACCCCCACCCGAAATACCCGTCAGTTTAATTATCAATGAGAGCTTCACTCTGTCAGGAGTGAAATACACAGAGTAGTCCTCCAGAAGACACAACGATAAAAGGGGTGTTTTGGTTACACCTGAGGACAGTCTCACTTCTATGGTTATTTTGCACCAAATGGCGGTTGACGAGGGCTGCCCGGGAAAGGGTTACTGTATATGGAAAGTAAGACTCTGGTTGCTTACCTCGATTGCCGCCAAATCTGAAGAAGATGAGAAGTTATCAATATAGCAGACGTAAGGAAAGTTCTGTTACGGTCAACATGCATGGTAGCTTGAAATGGTGACCAGCAGTAATGTGCTGATTACGCCAGCTTTGTTGGTGATAAGCTACTTGATCTGCATTAATACAAACGGGCTAACACAGACTGAATAAATACCAACAGTCTTACTTGGATTTCATTTTTTCAGTCAGAAATCAAGATAGCATCTCATCTGTCAAGTGCAGTTATAACCATGCATAAAATCACTATCAGTGTATGTAAATAGGCACAAATGTGGTCTAACATTCTCATGACGCGTGTCCACACAACTGACTTGGCGGGAATCGTTCACAAGAGTCCGCCAAGTTGCAGTCACTGCGATGACCATTCCAGCAAAATAAAGTGGATTGACGAGGTCTGATGATGATCTTTCTCAACTGCTGCGACTTCAAATGATTGAGTTGACACTATGCAGGCCGCAAAATGGCAATTAAAAACACATACATACATACATACACACGCACGCACGCACGCACGCACGCACGCACGCACGCACGCACGCACGCACGCACGCACGCACACACGCACACACGCAGGCAGGCACTCCAATACTCCACCAGAATGCTGTACAGGACTTAGTGAAATATAATGAGCTCCGGGTCGTCTGTTGTTAGTCATCGTGACAGTTCCTTGAATAAGACAAATTAAACAAACTGATGGAAACCGGAGACAGCACCATCACCGTCCTCAAGAACTACCTTGTGACACTCTAACTCGTATAGATAAATATATCAGCTGCAACAGCACGAAAAACTTACGCTCTTTATCTAGGTTTCGTTGCACTTCAAGCACCTCAGAATATCTACTGACTGTATTCGCTTTCGCCGTCACATTCCCCGAAAGTCCAAGCTGATTAAGCTCCGTGTTTGATGGATTCATCAGACTCTGTATCTTCCGCTTTACTTCCTCTTCGCTTGGAGGGCTGATCTGCAACAGGATGTTTTAACTAAAGAGTTACTTTCTCGCCCCTTGATAAAGACATTTTCGGCATACAGTATCCAGATAAATGCCAAAAGACAGAGGTCAAGTTTGTGAACAAGAATATATAGAGATATCTGAGCGAGATAGTTGAATGCTTTTAGCTGGAAAGAGGCGTTGTTCAAGTAAATTTGCTGTGGATGGATAGTTTAGATCGGATCTGTGCTCACCCAAGTGAGGAACAGAATATAATCTGTTGAAAATAAAATGTCCTTTTCAGTGAATTAATGAGCAGCTGTGGAACAGCTTAGATTCATAGGATTCATAGGACGGTGGCGGGATCAGTAGCACTGCCTTTCAGGGTAGGATTACTCAGGGAAGCCTCGAAGAGCAGCGCATCTCAATGAGTTATCCGTCGAGTTACTGCTTACATGTCACCAAAGATACAGCAAAAACGAATTAGCCACAATGAAAACTTAGGAAGGCGACAATTTTGAATGTCATCCTTGAAAGCTAGATGTTAGTATGCATGTCTCAGCTTGTAAGTCAGAGTAGCATGTCCAAGATTGTACCACTAAAAACTTGGCAAAAATCCCAGTATGATACACATATTCACAAAAGAGAGCAGTTTTCCCGTCATTACTGTCAGAGCATTATGATAGGTGGATACTACGAAGAAACCAACTGGTCTCAGCAAGCCTATGCGTACTTGCATTTAATAATAACATACACACTGCTACGCTTAGCTTATGGCAGTATGAGAATATGCACACACAAAAACATGCAACACCCTGCTACCAGACACATCAGCTTGTCTCAGGCCCAGCTACGATAGCACACTATTCACCAGCGCTATCCACAGAGTTTGCACAGTTCGGTTGCCTCACTGATGAAAGTACGCTGCGAGACACAGTGCACTCGACCCTGGTAAGCCGGTATGCCAGCTCAATCAATGCCTCCGGTTCACGGGAATTCTGAATATCTTATTTGAGGAACAATAACCTTTACTACTATTTTCACTAAGGCAGGGGCTACAATGACAATGTCCCAAACTCTGGTTCAGTTTATGTGAATGATATGATTATACATCGCCCTTATTTGCGTTGGGCTGTTTGTTTGTATGCTTGCATCTACATCCACACACTATAAGGATGGTGCAATCCTCCGTTAAGCAAGTAGCCGTATTTAGTACGAACCTAAATGATAGCGTTTAAAGATTTCATTTGCAATGTGTGTCTACATTTGTCAATCCTTTAGTTTGTTAGTGAACAAATAGGCTGCCTAGAACCATCGAAGTTTACAATGGCTAACATCTGATGACAGTATTTTCATTCATCTGTCCTACTTATTATGGCCACCCGAAAATGTCAGTGAAACATCGTCTGCCACTATCAAGGCCCTTAATTTTCAGCCTATGCTAAAACTAGTTGTGTGAGTAACACTTTAATGGTGCGCACAACGGTCAGCACTTATGAGGACGAACTGGTCGTTTTCAGATTTAACTGTCTCATCTTTTTTACCACCTTTGAACAGGTTCAATAACTGAAGTGAAATCCGGCGAACCCCTTGGGAGAACGGAATCGGAAAACAGAGAAGCCTATGAAATTACAAACACTTAACATAAACATAATGAGGGCTATTCAGGGGGAGTAATACCTGAATCTACAGAAGAAGCTGATTGTTCTAATTATGGTAACCATCTGACAGTGAATTGCAAGTAGCACTGCTTTCATGATGAAACTATGGTAAGATAATCCGTGTCGGTGTGTTGAGGATAGTTTTGACACATTCCAACCAGGCACCGGTGCTCAACATGTTCTACGGCACTTCAGCTCAACGCATCTGTCACTTAGTTTAGGAACAGAACAAGCAGATAAATTTCTTTTCCTAGGTGTCAGCCGGACGAGATGAACGAACGAGACGATCCAATGGCATTTGACCATGCGGCCAGTTGGATTTGACACTACGCCAATTGTTGTAGTTTAGTTGACTTGCAGTACGCGCGAAACTTGATCAGAAACCTGGCATACGCAGGCCAAGCAGTCTGTCCTGACGACACATAGGGCTCGAAATTTCAGTTACTGTCCTAGACTTCGACTGAAAATGCTTATCCAAAAACACCTATATGAAGGTGTCTAGTGCTGCCTTGTTGTCAAGCATGTTGAAGGCGGATGAGGAGGTTGCCACTTCTATTAGCTCAGTCGAACTTTGTGGTTGTATCCATTCTCCATAAACTGACCGTGGATTAGGTCTGGCTAAGAACAATCAGTATGTACCATTTGGGCAAGTCAGCTTCATTTCAGACGTTCTGGCTACGTGTTAAGCCATCATCAAGCTAACTGGAAATTAGAAGCAGCATTCCGTACGAATATTTATTCCCCAAATTTGCCACACAACGGTTCCTAATAAAATAAGGACGAAGTTCGTCTGATAGCATCTTCCGAAAATGCAGAGGTTGGAAGCTGAGTGGTACTTTGGGAGTTAGGAAAACACAAGTTGTTTTCACCTATTTAACGAGTCAAACAGCACGACAGAGTCTTCAGGTAGGTTTATCTAATGGTGATTGACAATTATCAGCTGGTTTGCTAGTTAAGCTTGACCCAGGCGACTGATAAATTTGGTTCACTCTGTGATACTTGATTGACAGAGTGTAAGGCAGCCGACAGTTCTCCACAAAACCATCTACTAGTGTGACAATATCCATGATTCTCCCTAGAGTTTGACAATCCGAGTTTACTTTCCACGATTTTATCCGTCAACTTTTATCTCCTGTAGTTCGTGATATTTGTAGCGGAGTTGAAACAATTTTGAGCTGACAAGCTGATGAATTCAGACAAAAAATTTCGTCTGCTTGGCCGTCGGTTCAGGTGAAGGACCTGGAAATTACCATACCGTAAATTTGGGATTTTGCTGGATGATGCCGGGCTAGTCAGATCCCGGAAATCTCAGCATGCGAGAGTCTTCGCATTCATTGAGACTCACCAGGTGGGCGTGGAGGGATCGGAGGCGTGCCCCTTCAATGGTTTCAGGCTGTTATCGCTGGAGTACGCCTCATCCGACCAGTTTGTGCGGCTGGTGCACTTTGACTTAGCCAGGTGTTGTTTAGTTCAGAGAACCACTTGACATATCTGGCATAGTCACTGGTTTCAGGATGACTGATTTGCTTCAATAAAGACAAACACGCTTGTGTGGTTCAGCTTCCAGGATGGGACCATGTCTGTAAATTTACAGAACATCAGTTTGCGAATATAGCTTTGGCTTAAACTGACTAGAATGGGTCCTTAGCACCATTTACCTGCGTGGTTTGTTGATGTCTTCGTCACAGACGCTGTTTTACAGTAAACATATATGTACATATGTATGTATTTCCGGGTGGGAGACACAGACTGGTATGTCTTCAATCTCCCCTGGTGCTACGGAAGCCAGAAACGTATAATTCAGGCAGTTTTCTCTATTGAAGATGTTTCTAATAGTTACGGGACTTGCAGACTTCACACTCACGTCACTCGCGTTTGGACAGTGCTCCTCTTGTCTTCGTGCGATTACACGGGTTGGTCGAATCCGCTCTTTCACCTCTTCGGTGTAGACTATAAAAATTGAACTACAACTGGAGGGTGACCTTTTGGACAAGATTGATATGGACACCAATATTACAGATATACAGTTTGAAATCTTTCTCACTTCTTACTTACTCCATGAAAGTTGGCTAAGTGGCTAGTAGGTAAGTAATATTTTCCATCATTCTCACATGAGTTTCGTAATGAAATACTTACTTTGATTTTGGCAAAACATGATTCGATCTGGTTCCCGTAAGCGTCTGAGGCACGTACACAAAATGGTACTTCCGTGTTGGTCACCGGCAGAGTGGTGCAAATACTTGGCTCACTACTCACGCCAACGGTAACTCTTGGAGTGCTGTTTACTGTAGGCGAATAAACGCAATGAGAGTTGAAGTGTGACCTGAAGGACTGACAGTCATCGAGTTGAACTCATGTGACAACGCAAAAAAATACGGATAAGCTTACAGGTGAGTAGAGTGCTTACTTACTCAGCGAAAATCATGGAAGAGTTCCTGCAGTTTGGTAAGCCCCTACTGTAAACTATGACGGGTAAGATCATCTGAGGATAGGGAGTTCGCAGGAGACATTTCATCGGTATACAACACCAATGACTGATTTTTTATGTGTCAGCGCCGCGGAATCAGCTTAAATTGCGTCGGCCTTATAGCCACGGAGAACCTCTAATTGACGGTTTATGTCGGCAGTCCTCGATACCATAAGGAATACCTACCACAAGATCTTTTCAGCCGAATATATGAACGTCTGAAAGGCAAATAAGCTTTTTCGTGAAAAACCGTTTAGACAGTCAGTTTTGCTCGAATGCTTCCTCTCTTATTCAAACTAGAGTATTCACATTTTTAACACTTGTCACCTGATATGACTATTTAGATAGATCATTGGGCATAGAAATACCGAAATGGGGGATGAGGAATACCATAATGAAACTTCGCTGCCCGAATGCATTAGAGACCCTCAGCCACACTGGATAGGTGCGTGGCTTCGAGGTGACCTCTAGGTGACGTGTTCGGAGTGCTCGATAATGAGCATCATTCGGTCGGACGAAACCCAAAATAGTTTGAATTGAAAAATCAACTCATCTAAATAATCGTTATCAACTATAGGCAAGCAAGGATACTCCCACCAAATTGAGACGCCGAAAAGAGCAACAGAAATATTGCGGTGCAATTTTTTCAACTAAAGACGTCGATGGATATTTTTAGCTAATCGTTTAAGTGCGATTCTAGAAATGCTATGAGTTCAGCGCAAAAACCGTTCCGCAAAACAAATTAAAGGTATCTAAGAGCAACCTGCAACTTGGTGGTGTTTACCTGCAATTTGAGTGTCAGACACATGCGCCAATTGAGCACATACCATCATCTTGGGGACACTGACAGCCTGAAAAACATCTTGGGCGCCTCCCCAGGCGGCCATAGCTTCTTATAGAAAATTGGCGGTCATTAGACTTCACAAACTGATTTTCATGTTCAGAAACTACTAACCGTTTCATCTGGCCTGACTCTGAGTTAATGGACCTGAAATTCCAAATGAGGCTGTCGCCTCACCTTGTCCCACTCCGCAGAGAGGTCACTAAACCAACCCAAGGTTGATCCATTGCTTGTACATGAAACTACTCACTACATAAACCTTTGTAAAATCTTGGTGTTCCCTCAGCACTTGCAACATTTTCTGAAAAAGTTCGTACGCATATGGGCATTCTGTTGACACAAAACGGAAAGCTGCGGCAATGCAAAGTACAACCAATAAGATATCGTAGATTGATGTGCTTCAATTCAGCTTCGACGTAGTTGAGTGCTGTCGAACGAATAATTAACGTGAACGAAACAGACGAACATCAGCCAACAGAATCACTCAGAAATTCCCGTCACTCGGAGGAGCGATGATCTGTGAGACGAAATTCTGATCTGTCATGACGCGACTGAATATCCGTCTACATAATCGTAAGGTGGGGCAACAATTGTAGACTCACGGAAATATGAATATTCCAGAGGTCCGTAGGCGCTGCTGAACCCCGTGCAATTTGTGCAAGCTGTATTGTTGGTCTGGACCAGACTGCATCTTCCTCGAGCAAGCGGTACGAGGAAAACAAAATAGACACAAGCGGTTCCTGTGCTTCCAGCACGTTCGACCGATCCACACGCCTTGAACCCAACTGCTAGCATGTCGCCTGAGAAGAACTCCTTCTTAATTCGCACCGTGTTAGTGGATGCGCCTGAGATACGAAAGCCAGAAAAAAATTAGGTAAGAATTCTAATAAAAGGGGAATGGAATGGTTGTGTAGCGGCACTAGTATATGTCCCCATGAATGAATGGGGCTTCTTTTGAACAATTATTTCCCTGCTCGTCTTGTTAGGCTATCAGACTTTACAATCGAAACCACATGTGAGGAGAACGTCCGTACTTTTAAAGCAGCATGGACGTTCTCACCTGCACTCCCTGATTTGGTAGTACAGGCGCACACAGTAGTTAAAATGTTTAACTGTATACTGTTCAGCCGCCCAGTTGCTGGTATTAGGAAGGGAGACGTTGCTCAGATGTAGTGAGATTTCCGAATAGACAAAAGTACAACCCGCCATATATTTGCTGGAACGAAAATGCAGAAGAATTGCCGTGAACAGAACCAAACGCTTCATGGGCCGCATGTGGAATACATCAGGAACTTGGCCTCATTCAACTACAAAAGTGCTATGAATCACCAAAATATTCTATTCCATCACACTGATATGAAAGCCAGGGTGCGAAACTGCGCATATTAGTCCACAAGGTTTGACCTCCATACGGGAATGAAACAATAGTGTGTGCCGCTCAGCGGTATTTTACCATTTTAGAGGTTTTCATAAGAAATAATCATCGGTTATGTTTTTAATTCGACGGGGGTCATTGGCCAAACATTGTAGCGTGAATCCATTGGCCCTATGCTGTTGTTTACGGACGAGTGAACTTTACTTTCGGGCTCTGAAGAAAACTTACTACTGCTGCCTGTGTCCTTTGTTTTGCAGCGGTCTCATTCTAAACAATGCGGTAAGAACAACAATTTTTGCTCCCTTAACTTGCCTCACACAAACTCGTCTGGCACAACGCTCGTAAAATGGAATGAAATGAAACAAGATAAAAGGTGAGTTGCGTTGTTCACATCGCGCCAAAAATGTACGCTATTCCAAACACTACTGTTCTTATCGCATCGTTCAAAATGACCCGTGGCCTTCAGGCTTTAAAATCTCACTGTGGCTTAGAAATACGAAAGCTCTCAAAGCTCTGTTTCTTTGTTGGACTACACTGGGGAGTACAACAGGTACAACAAGCATTCAGGTGAGTACCTGTAGTGTGGCATGGCCCACGAACTTCCGCTTGTTTGGTAACACACTGCTCACAACCCCGATACTTAACAGTGTTCTAAAAGACGAAATTTCAAGCTGAGAGAAAACCGTCCGAAGCAACCATAATTTCTTCATGAATACCAAGATTGCAGGGTACCCAGCTTTTTTCCCGTCCTCGCAACGACAGCCCAAGGAAATCTCTACGCTATGAAGATGCCATGTTCCGGTACTTGATCAAATTTACTTTCAAGGACTAAGTGAAATCCTTCGGATAAACTAAACGAAAAGGGTTTTCAAAACAGCTGTTATTCGAGGGGCACATACACTTGGAATTAAATTCAGTTAATTCGGCATTCACCGGTTAGGCCATTTGAGACGAATGAGTAGAAATAGCAGCCCAAAACAACTTACGTAAAGCATGTTGAAGAACAGAGTTCGAACTCGAGGACACTAAATTCCTCTGATAACATAACTGGTAGGCATGGCGATGCTAAATACCCAATCGCAAACAAGAGCTTCTTTTCATCGCAACCAGTTTAGACCCACTTATAGTCTAAAACAAGTCTATAAGTTTGCCACTGAGCTCAAATTCCTCGGGAATGTTTGATCATTTTCCAAATATGAGTGAGAGTTCTGTGGATTAATCACGGTTGAGTGGCGAATCCGATTTGGATTTCACGTCAAATTGAAAACAGTGTACGACATATTTATACACGAAATACATGCAGTATATATACAGTGTCATATTATTTTACACGCCATTCATAAGTTCGAGGAAAACTATAGATAGCCTGTTACCGGTTTCGCTCTTCTTGGGACGCATTAGTTAGACCTAGTTCCCGAATTCTAAGCAAACGGGGTTTGCTCTTGAGCACCAAGTTGTACGATTGGTGCGACAAACAGTCATTTTCAACTTAACTTACTGCTGAAGGGCGACTCAGATGAAATCCGCCGGGGGCTGTAGTTTGTAAAATTCTCCAACTAAATGTGCTGCAGCACTTTTCACTCGGAACGATAGTCAGAATGCCACATTACGTTTTGATACTACTCCTTATAGTGTTTCATTGATCCATTCATGGTGAAAAGCGTGGCAGATGTCTCTTTTAGCGTCGATTAATTTTACCTTTAGTAATCACTTAGGGCTCACATGGACAGTGTGAAAGAGTCTTTCACTAGTACCAGACGGACTTCTTGTATGCTGTCGTAGCAATATGGTGAAATCCCCGCTTTCACTCCGAATAACACTGCTTTTTAGCCTTTCCAAGTTTGTTAAAATAAAACGTTCTCTTAAAATTTTCGAAACCTAATTTGATGACAAGTTGCAGGCATTATTCTTTATATACTTACCATAAAACTTGGCTCGGTAGCCCGTACTTTGTCAGACTATGTCACAAAATTCTAAAAAAAACCATCCCGTTTCCCTTGCGTAGCTTGATTTTTCCAGAGCTGTGAAATTCAGATATGAGCTTAATTTACTTTAAACCTTGAGAATTACGAAAAGTAGTAGGTTATTTTATGTGGAGAAACAATCCCCTATTACTACGCAAAACGTCTGCATGGGTAGGCATCAAGAACGCCGTCTTCAAAAAATGACTTTCAGCCTCGTAACCAAAAGGAGGTACAGTGATCCCGAACACACCTGCTCAAATGTTCTACCGTGTACAGTGAGGTACTTCATTATTCTTTCAGTGTAAAGGCCTTCAGATAGCCAACAGTATGCACTACCTTCAGCTTCACATTCCTATCTTGCTAGGCCGCTCCATACATTCTTTTGTTTTCGGACTGTGAAGTGACCAGTTTATGACCCATAGTTGCTATTGAGGAGAATGTTGGCAACTCAGATTGCAAGATAACCGTTCGTTTGTTTGGTGAGCTGAGTGGTTTGACTGCACACCTTTCGTCACTAGTCCGGGTGACATGACTAGAGAGTCGTTTGTGAAGTGCAGTGGAACCTTGCGTCAGTGGATTGCGTTCAGTCAGACCGACTTAGTGATATGCATGAAGGCACGTGCAAATCACCATTCAGCATATAGTCATTAACTCACCGCTTCTGTTCGCCAATGGTGGTGTCAGTTCTATCGGTGCTCAAACGCTCGCACAGGAATAGTCTAGATCAGGGAATGAACTGGCGACTAGTGCTATAGGGACAATGACTGTCTCAAAAAAATGAAGAAAGACGTGTTGGAATATCATGCTTTCGAGTTGACCTTCAGATATACATACCACTAAAGTTGGTCAAATGGGATCCAGCATTCCGTCAATCGTCGACCATAGTAAACAAGCTCCTTCACCCGGCAAAGCCTCATCCCAAAATATTTCAAATTAATTCCAAATACTCCATGCTACGCTAGTGATCACAGTTCGTTTATTTGCTGTTTGCGGAATGTATACCTGTCTCAGATACATTTTCCTGGGTTATCAGATCAGCTTCATCTCAATTTGACTTCTGAGTTGAGAGTATTCACAGCTTAACAGTGAAACTGTTTGGGCCGATATTAGTTTGTAACTGTTCAACCGTCAGCACCACCGGTACAATTTGTGAATGAGTATATTTCAGCAATGGCGTACATTTTTTCGTTCAAGTGAAACGTAGGGTCGATGGAAACTCGGAGAATACACCCTCTTGATGGGCCTGAAGAAAACATAAACCGCTACGAGCTGTCGATGAGTTTTCAACTAAGTTATGTGTTATTTCAGCAGCATCAAACTGTTCCCCAGACATCCTGTTACCCGAGCAATGGCTCTTAGTGGCGTCTGGTGTTTTCGCGAGAAGAGTGGGAAATAACCACGCTGATTTTTTTTACGTTACTTAGATTTGGATGTATTGTTCGCCGACTTAAGTAGTTTGACATGACTTCCTATAAATTGAGTTGAAGTCGACCGACCACTTTACAATGGCTTTTGGATTTCTTCCTTTATTCGGAGCTAGTGGTAACGCCGGAAAGGGGAAACGGGAACCGGCTGCCTGGTTTCAACATTCCAAAATGTAATCACAGCATTCCTCACTCATGAGCAACGATTATGCGTTTGGCAGCTGTGTTTGTTCCTTAGACATAACGAACTGTGTCGATCCCTTATTTGTTTGATCAAAAATCTGGGTGATCAGTCAACAGATTTGAATGGCGGTCTGATTGGTACCATCATATCGATTAGCCTCATTTATTCCAGATGTCAGTGGTTACCGAATTTGTACAATTTGCGTTTGGATCGGTCTAATCTGAACACTTTTCCTTCTGTTCTAGCGCTGTTATTCTGGTGAGTTCATATCACAACGGGGAGCTTTGGACCAGAGTTTCGCTCTTATTACAGTTTTTCAACAGCGCATAGCCTTCGTCGTACAGGTGTTTGAACTCCGGACATTAGACGTGCGGAGCGAGTGTGTTGCCCCTACTACACCAGCGCACCCTGAACGCATCTGAAATGTCACGTTTGAACAGGGAGCTTGCTCACGCTTGAGCGATGCGACCGGTTTTGTCTAACGCCTTACCTAATAGAAGTGAAACTCGAGTCAGGTGCTTCCTGTCTTTGATGTGGACCTACCAGAATAACCGCACAGGTCAGGAGAAAGACTGTTTAGAAAATTGACCTGTTTACACGGAAAATCTAGGGTAAATGGTGACCTATTGGAAAGGACAGCCTCATAATTCCTTAAGTTCCAGATCGTTCCATTACCATTTATCATCTACTTGTTATTGCTCATTAGTTTATTCATGAAAGACAGTGTACTTGGTGACAGCAACCAGAAACCGTTATTCCACACTGGTGGTGACTTACCTAAAGTAAACTTTTTCAGCTCATCAGCAGACAGGAATTCTCCTTCTCTATCCGGGTAGACATACTTGAAATTCCAACTGTATGATTGTTCCAAGTTTCGCGTATTATCTTGTGTAGAAGATTTGAGGTAAAGATCCTCGGTTTGTGCTACCGCCCAACCATTTCTCATGGTGTACTGAGGCGGTAAATCTCTACACAATATTGCTACTGCACATCTGCAAAAAATAAGGTCGGAACAGAGGATCACACAGTTAATTGTGTAATGAGCATGGCGGAAAGAGGGTTTGCTCACACGTTGCTCATAAAGAACCATTCAGTCAAGATCCAAGTGTTGGTAAGTATCAAACATGACGATGATTCATTTGGATGACTCTGCGAATTTACCAGACGATAGTTTGAGTACAACATGAGCTGGTTACGTCAAAAGTTTAACACAGAAGTAAGCTTATTTCCTGAAAACCATTTGAATTGGATGAAAAACCAGTAAAATTTGCAGGCTTTTTGAAAACTTCTGCAATCCGACTGTGATAACTGAGCAATTTCCATCAATATTTTGTGGGTGTGCTAGTTGGTCGTGGCAATCCTCAAGTGCGGAATCTTGTAAAACCTGGAAATCTATATTGGTCAGTACTTCCTCAGTGTTTGTTGTGACTAGATGAATTCAGCTTGAAATTCTTTTCAAGAACCATTAGCTGCAGCTGCAAAGACATTCGACGGCAAAAGATGCGCCCAGATAAAAAGCAGTTGCCAAATTTTTCCTCTGATGTGTGATTTTAATCCTAGTTTAAGAAGCAATATATTTTTCTTTTATATATATGGACCGAGGCGGGTTTCCTTAAATTATGCTCTAACACGAACAAGGACTTTTTTCTTATCGAGTCGATCATTGGTTTGGTGAATAAAGTAGCAGACGCTTTGAAAGGGGTCTTAAAGTTTCAACATTTTCATCCCGCTTTCTTCTTAAATGTACTAGTTTTCCAAGAAATCAGAAAAAAATGAGCATTGTTGGACATGGCGTATTGAATCTAACTGGACATCATGATAATTTTGTTGTAGGTATTTGCGGGATTTGTAGAATTCACAGGAGGTTTCAAGCGTCCGTGGAAAGTCCTGACAGGCGGGTCAGTCTATCGGACGGTTAAGGGGTCATCAGTCGGGCAGTCGAGCAAACGAACACATTACTCAATCACAGTGATTCCTCTATTCATTTGCTTACTCCGTTCGTGTACTTTTGACCTCCACGTGTTTTACTTCTCCGTACCCGCTATTACCCTTGCTACAAAGGCCGCCCAGTCCGAAACTGCTATACTAACATGTCTGTGTCACTGACCTACTTACCCATGTGTGCCCATCTGCCGGGCCTGCTCTGACCTGTTCTGTCGTGACTTCCGTGTGATCGCACAGCTAATCAGAGTCACAAGACTGGCCTCAGACGGGACGACTGCAACCTGCACCACCGAGCTAGCATTCCACCCACCGTTGTCTGGTTTGCGGAGCTTGACACAGCACTGTGCCGGTCAGCGACAGGCTTGCGCACGTGTTGACGCCACGAACGTGGACAATTTTGGTTTGCTTGGTAATTTCGCTCACCTTTGTGTGAGTAGTAACCTAGGCTTCCGAACCCAGTTCTTCCTTTTGATATTCGAGATTATCAAACCTACGCGCGATTCAAAGCTCCGTATCGGGAACCTCAATATGGCGGTTGTTCTCTATTTAGCCCTGGTGAGCTAGATGCAAACCCCTGGTACCAGTCGATGAAATTGCCGACCGAACTTATTGTAAAAGAGCAGTGCCCTGACCTGACTATACATTTCATATATCTGTTAGCTCAGTTGCCATGGCCCGAGCGAATAAATCAACATATCACGAGAAATGGAATGCAGAACGTTCGGCTGAAGCAAAAGGACTCTGCATGATGCTGTCCGACTATTATAAGCAACTAAGGAGAGTGCTTCATTTGCCGGAGAATGATGGTCTGTCGGTGCTAAGAAGAGATTTCGGAATTTTCAATGAGAGTTTTTATCGGTAGTGGGGTCAGTCAGTGCTAAAAAGCCGAGAACCGCTGTACATATGTCTCGTCCTGATTGAGAATCATCTGCAGTGCATATTTCATGAAACTCCAGGGAGTTTCGAACCTGAGATCTTTCGGCTAGCAGTTCGGTTGATCAGCATTGTGATTAACTCACTCTTAGACGGAATATAACTTCACTTATCCTTTAATCACGGAATCTACATAACGTGCTCACGTGTTGACTGACACCTCGAGTGACGACTTATCAGACACAATTTTCGCTTATCGTGTGGAAGCATTCTTTTTTCTGAGCTAGTTGAATAGTGAAGTCATGGAATTTTCCATTTGTTGTTCCGAGGATGTACCTATACAGGACTTGCGTCTCAAATTACTGTTGCAGACTACCCATAAGCTGAGTAAAAAAACTTCGTGCCAATAAAGTTGGTTGCTCCACTCCGAAGAAACACGTTGAGCCGTCTTTTTTAGTTATCAGTTAATATAGAGCGTACGCGGCTGCAATCTCGTAATCTGCGTCAGACATATCCCCATCTGCGATGAAGCCGCGCATCCTTCTCCGTAAAATTTGACATACAAACAAGGTGGAGTTACGAAGCAGATGAAGATTTTGCACTTCATAAGACGGAACGTTATTTCTGCTACTCAGTTTGGGACATTTGAGCATGCTGTTTCGAACATTTTCCAATGCTTGCTTATCGTCCAGGATAGCTTGGGTTAGCTGAGAAGTATTGAAAAGACGGATGCAGTATTTTGATACTATTATGCCAGTGGCCTGTAAAATGCTGTAAAAATTTTGAGCAATCGTGGACGCACCTTTGAAACACACTGCCAGACGTAAATGGCCTCTAGAACCCACTCAAGCTTGCAAGCTACCACTCAGTTGTAAATTGTTCTATGAAAGTTAACCGCCAGGGAACCTTGTTTGACAATTACGCGGCATCAAATAGCAACTGAATTTCAGAACGATAGCCAAATAGGTTACGCCATTGTGATAAATACAACCAGACCAATTTCGTGGTCCGACTGTTGGAAAATAACAAGGTCCCAACAATTCAAACTAGTTTCAGGCAGTTTGGAGTTCATATTATGCAATTAGTCAGCAGGGAGTATTGCATTATTGCTGTCCAGCTTCATGGCGTTGATTTTATTTACATGACAGAAAATCTGGAGACGACAGATAAAGTGGCTCCAAGATGGGTGAGACTGAATGAAAGGACAGCAGACCGGTTGCGCGGCCAAGGGGAAGGTTTCATATTGCCTACCGTCACGAACTGCATGAATCTCACCGTTGTATGACGGTTTTGTTACTCTGTGACCCATTCAGCTATACTATGGAGTGTCTGTGCGGTACTCACACAGTCTCCCATACCAGAGGTCTGACCAACATAGTCTCTTGGCCCTCCAGGTTGGAAGTTAGGACATGTGTGGCGACTAGTTCCTTAAGATGGTAATGCACCTGCATTTCCTGCCAAACACCACTGACTTGCGGTCAGGATTTTGAACCGAAGACTTTGGTCAAGGACCCTAATTGTCCTTCTCTCCTCTTGTCTATACCCCGGCCCAGATACGACCCACGAACATGATGATGGTGCTTTCTTCAGTGAGCTCTCTGCAAGTGATCCATTGGGCTCCGACTAGCAAATTTTATCTCCCCGTACCAAAAAACTACATTTCTGGTGGCTGAAAAGACTTTGAAACAACTACAGAGATAACAGATTTCCCCAAAAATTGACCATATGGCTCAAGAGTCTTTCAGTGTAGTAGATACTTGCGAACCCTAACTCCTCCCCCCATATAAAACCACTACGGCCAGGTCCAAATACTGGTCCCGATTAGGTTGGTGGCACTGCATCATTATGCTTTCGGATTCTCGACTTTATCGAAAACAAAACAAAACGATCCAGAAGGTTGAAAATTTAGACGACCTTTTTCTTGATGTTTCTGGTCAAGTTTTGCTATCGAACAGATGAGTAGCCATATGACATTCAGTTTGAATACTACATGATAATCAGATGTTATTTTGAGGTTGCTTCCCCCGACGGTAGGGAAGTGAGCATAATAATAATAGTAATACTTGTAAAAAAACGTTATCCTTGATTAGGTGAAACAGTATTTCAAATCGCATGGCTCGGAACCCTTTTGGGTGGAGAAATGGTATGTGGAAAGTTGATCTCATGATGATGTTGGACCGAAATGGTTGAGCACAACTGTCCACATTCAGACACATTATTCATGTGTATGGTCAGTGGGTTGTAAAATTCGGAGAGGAAATCTCTTTTGTGTTGCGTGTAACAACTACCTACCTTCTGAAGTGTATGTTCTGTGTGTCCTTCAGGTTTGGTTGATCTTCGTTACATCATAATCATTTATCGACTGTATATTGCTCACATATCAACTGCCAGTTGTTTACGTCATTGGGTGGCCAACTGCAATCATTTACAACTACCAGTGTTCACTCATGAGATACATGTCATTAAGCTCTATGAAACTTGTGGGTGTGTTAGGAGTGAAATATCGTTCAGGTGTTCCTCGTTTTAGTTGCATGAAGTGGTAAATAACACCCCTCTGAACTGTTCACCAGCTAATAATGGTATAACCCACATTAGTTGGATGAACTCACGTTACTTGCACAATCGGAATCCGTCCAGGCTTGGCCTCCAGTTGAATCGTGGCGGAAGCAGAACGAGAAGGTTCCTTGAAGCCAATCACCTTCACGTTATACCGTTTGGTAGGCTCGAGATTTCCACTCCAAAAACATAATGAGGCCGCGCTAGTATTGATTCTGCCAGGTCCGTCGCCGAAGCATCCAGTTCGCTGCCCTGCAAAGATATACCCTTTTGCTTTGGGAGTGACCGTTGTCTCCGTGAATATTTCACCAACCTCAGCGCAATACCAAGACCAGCTTGTAAATCCCTGTCAAACAAAAATGACGAAAAGCAGACGTCAAAATTTCCCAGGATGAAATAAGTTACAATCGGATAGAAAGCAATGTATTGTGGAACATGTGAGATTACCATTCCTATAGAATGCTGTTGGGACGAACGCAGGGACTCCTTCGTTGCATAAGACAGATTTTCGATTCCTGGTGGGCGTGGGATAGAGGTGCTTGCTATAACAGAATTTATGTCCTGCACTTTCTGTTCCGAATAACTTTTTCATGGTCACGTTTGGTCAAACGGTATTCTGTTGTAATATGTTATTCGCTAGTCTCACGTATGAAGCGAACGGTGCCTCGCAGTTTGGTCAACTGCTTTGCACACACATGTACCGTCATTATAAAACCACTATGTATATTTATCTTTAATAACCAATTCCTCAAAGGCTTCAAGATGAAAACTACTCATTAGGTTGCTGAAAACTCCTAGAAGTAGGTGGTACACCAATTCACTACGGGTTGGATGTTTGTCTGTTCAGCTGGAAGCATTTCCTCCATAAAACATTACTGCACGAGTTGAGCTTTTGTATGCTTCTGTTTTCAGACGACTGCGACTTATTATCACATTCTGGGGGAGGGACGGAGTTACAGCGGCTGACCAAGATATTTGGTTCAACGTAGTCTTGTTTTAGTCTAAGTATGCATATGAGACACCACATATTCTGCTAAATGGTGAGCTGTGAGTTAGAATGCTACGCGGATTTCCGCTATCTTGTCGGCACACTATCCACAGATCTGACAATTAATAACAAAATGAACGCGAAGATTGCCTTGACATTCGTATCGGGAGCAATGGAAACTTGAGCATTGACACCTAGATTGCAGTGCATCGGGCTGCTGCACTGTCTTGAATACTATACAACAGCAAAACCTGGACGCAATATAAACGGCATGTTCGGATTCTTGATCGACTTCACTTGCACTCTCTGTGCAAAGTTCCTCGGATTAAATGGAATGACAGATTATCCAACTTCGAAGTCCTTGAGGAGAATAAGTACTGTTGGAATTGAATGCAGTCTAATGTGGAACATACCCCGCTGGTTAGACCAATTAGCACGAATGCCTGAGACTAGCATCCCAAAACAACTTGATCTACGGTCAGAGTTCGCAATCTGGGGCACCCGAAATTCTGCCATTAGGATGGCCCTCACGGAAGGACCTGGCACTCGACCAAATGATATGGGGAACAGCTATCCAAGCAGGCGTGAGAAGCATTAAGTTGCAACAAGAGCCATTCGGAAGGGGCTGAATCTTCCCAATGCGGCACAGTCTACACGGAATTCGGCAGTATGCGGATGCACGCTCCTTAGTAGGATCGGCATTATGGGTTACCAGAGTGCTTACCGATCCAGCTGATAAACGCAACTTACTTCAGTCCACATGAATTTGTTCCATTTTCTAATGACTTGTTGATGAACCTTGACATCCTAACAATGACAACGACTTTACCAGCATGTTTAATAGAATACTACCCGGTTACCATAGACCACTTGATAGTGTGTCAGTGGGTGGCTCCCAGTGACACTTGCATGGTGTAATTTTGACGGATGACTCCGGCAGCTCGATGAAAAACATGTGGCTGGTGCCTGTACCCATTGTTACGCCATGTTTAGGCCAACTGATGGCTTACGATAGGCCTCCGCAAGCTCGCTCCCCGATTTTGTCTCCTCGGGCTTACAGCCAGGCCAAGTGCTTGTGCGCAGCACCATACTCGAATCATACTCAACACACAAGTCAGGTTAGCGACCCCGTGACACTGGTGTAAATGGTGGATCGACCTGTCCTCAAATGGGTCGCCACACATATACCTTAGATCGATATCCATCAGCATCTTTTTGAACCATGGGTGTGTTCACCGTAAAGTCCGAAGACTCATATCCACTCACGGTAAATGTCGCGCTGTGCTGCAAAGCGGGAGTCTCATCGGGCCGGAAAATTTTTCAGTGTTAGGCAGATAAGCATATTTGGATAAAATACTTTCTAGAGCTTCGACAATAATAACAATAATAAATCACGGGGTGAGTATATTCAATAAGCGTTTAAATCACAGTCGTCTTCCTCCCGACACCCTTAAGACTGACGTACACCTTGGTTAATAACGCAGTTTCACATTGGAGTTTGTTCCCTGAAGGGAATTCAATGAGGAGAAAACTCTGAATGAAGAAAATCGTTTGAATGAAGGACAAATTCCATGGGGGACTCACCCAGCAAATCTTGGTGTTATGACCATAAAGTCAAAGGTGAGAAGAGGATTGATGCTCAGAAATATTGGTTGTTGATCAGGTGGCACCGAGCTTGCTAGCCAATTGCCAAGCTCGGCGAGCAAATCAACAGCCACCTGATAAGCGGTCACTAAACGCAACTAACTAAAAGCTACCAGTATTTCGACATATTGCCAAAAAATATGATATTGTATAGTTTTGTCAATTATTGTCAATTATCCAGTCATTATATCACATATGGTTCCTGATTCATAACAGGTTCGCAACTGCTGAAAACAGCTCGATCGATAATGTAGTAATGGTAATTTTTCATGGCCCGCGTATCTGTTGATAAGTTTGTTTCTGCAATCACGTGAGAAAGGTTTTGGAAACTCTATCAACACGGGTAGATGATATAGTGTGAAGTTATTCCGAATTCTTCCACTCACCACAACTGTCCACGAAAGTAGTTTGCACGTTTGCGTACGCTCTCGTCGTCCGATGTATTTGTGACCCTATCGTACCAAAAGCTAGGTAGTTTAAGAGTACGGGCATTGGACACAGTGAAACATGCCCATCATACCTTTTGTTCGATCATCCAGATGCAGGCGACTGCGCCCTTCCCTGTCGTGTACTCGACCATACTCCATCATTTAACCTATGACTGACAACTGAGTCCTCTTGGATCCGTTTTCCAGTTCGACATGACTCAAATATAAATAGGTTTTCTGATTCATACGAAATCCCAAGACTTCCACCAAAATCGTCAGTTTATTAAGTAAAACAACAGTCGTGCATTCTGGCTAGTCAAAAATATCTGCCAACATTGAGACCTGACAAAAAATTCATCATGTCTATCTCAATTTGTTCTTGAAGACTCGTTCGTTTCTGTACATACTATTGTGTTCTACTGGAAGATGTCTAGTTTTTGAATCCGTACCAGTGATCCAAGATGCACCCATCTTACCCCCTCCTTATAAACAAAATTTGTGGCCTGAGGCTTGGCTCACTGACCGTTGCAGCCTAGATGCAATGTAAGCAACTGAGAAAATATGCCAACTGACGAAGCACTAGGTGACGAATGACGTTGGCAGAACTTGTGACTGCTTGTACGAATGCATCTTCCTGCTTGTTTTTTGTATATGGGAAACATCTTCACATGCCTGTCAGCCCAAAGTTTGCGATAGGTCGACTGAGGATCACCATCGTAATAATCAATTCTATTTTTCTTCAACAAGTCCGCTTCTATCTTCAACATATCCATAGCAGGTAGATTCTCACCTGTGTGAAATAATACAGTCTTCCTCACCTTCCGTGTAGCATTGACATTTCCTTAATTTTTTAGGAGAGCAGTACCATGGTCATTTTAGCTCACTGTCACCCTACTGGGAAGGGACCCTGTGCACTTCAGCCAACAAGGGAGTGGAACATAATGGTTGGATCGTTGGAAATAACCGTAAAAGTAGTCCCATCAATGATAAGGTTTTCCCTAGTAAACCCCGACTGAACATTAGGCTGGAATCGTTATCACCGCAGACAGTTTCATCATACATGCTACATTACACACAGATCTTGGATTGCTCAGCCACCTGAAGGAAGGGCGACGAGTGCCTTAACATTCTGCAGCTTGGTAGGGAAGTGTGAGCTTGTTTTCTCAACCTAATGAGAAACCCAAAGTTTTATTACATTATTGTTGCTAATGACTTGACGAGTGACACCGAATCAGATCCGGATCGAAAAAGCCAAAGTCCTACGCATGTGGGTGAGGCAAACGAAGAATATCAGCTTGGAAATAACATCAACCAAAGAGACACAGATGTCAAGGATTTCCTTTCAAGAAGGAACGGTGGAACTATTAATGCGTGTAACAAGTCCAAACAATTTGTTTGCAAATCAAGTGATCGCGAAAACAGTTAGTGCCACTGTCGTGCGCATCAGAAAGTTAAATTGTCATTTTTTGCTTGTCCGGCAGTGGTGTGAGTGGTGTTCGAGAGCAGTTTTACTAAGTTGTGGACGATGAGCCAAATAAATAAACGGACTCGACACAACACTACTTGTGAGGGTGCTGAAAAATCCTTGAGAACTCAAAGTCCCCTGCTGTCCTCCTTGAAGCTCATCAGGTAGGCGTTGTCCCCGAGTTTACATCAGTCTTGTTCTCTAATTGGGCACCATTCGCTAGGTAAGCGTGGTTACTTTGCAAATGAGTGTATATATTTTTCAATAGAGATTTCGTCCTATCAGTGAATTCAAGTAATGCTGAAAATACGAGAAGCATTGTACGGCTGTTTCATCTTTGTTGGGAATAATCAACAGTGCGCACCTCTCATAACGTACAGTTACGAAGCCGCGACCTTGAGGTCAGTGCTTGAACATTTAACCGTTTGGCCACGAGCGGTTGATCAGCAACGTGATTAGCTTTCATTTGGACAGGACATAGCACCAAATCCTTCAGTCATGGAAACCACATCATGTGGTCACGTATTGACTAGCTTCTCAGGTGGCAACTTTTCAGAAGGAAGTTTCATTCGTTTTGTGAAATTATTCTCCTTCCAAGCCTCTTACTGATTGATGGTTTATATAGTTACGAGCTATAAGCAGGGTAAAATCTGTCAAAGAATGTCGGGGACTTTTCAGCAACCTTCTGAGTAGTGTTAGGAAAATATTTCAATATATTGCATATTATTCCATATGAAATATGAGGCGACTTTTGTGAAGATTATTATAAACGAGGGGTTCAACCGATATTAATATGGTTCTCCCGTAAGCACAAGTGAGTTTATGAATAAACAAACCTGTTGTTATGGTTGGATACTGAAAAGTAGGAGAAAGTAGGAAGTGGGTTATAACTATGAACATTCCTCCTCATGAACCGCAAGTGATCCGAAACACCTCGAAAGGCATTCATCTGCATTGGTGAGTTTGAAAACTGTATTACCCGTACCTCCATGCAGGCGTTCATACTGATTATGAAACGAGTCGCTGGTCAGTGAGTGCACTAGATTCGTATCTGTTGTGGTTCGCAACTCCATGCCTTGACAAGTTTCACTGAAATAGAACTTGCAAAAGACGAGTTGGAAAAAATGACTGTGGAAGAGGAGCAGCACGGCATTGAAGCACCTGATTCGGTTCTTATGTGGGGTTATTCAAAGCAGATATAAATGGCGCACTGACAGAGCTTGATTTGTTTCCTTAGTCTCGCCATTGACTTGTGAGTCTAGTTGACCCTATGAAGGCTTATTCATCGGTTACGATATATACACTTACCAAACAGGCATGACCTTATATGTGTCTTCCATTTGGTCAAACCACTTATCGTTGCACACTGTGAATGCCTGTACGGTTTCGTCAGACCAACATACAGTAAGACCCCAAACAGCTGATCTCCCCTTTACCTTGCAGAAACCACGTTATAAAATTGTCACCAGGGATGGTTGAACTCACCCTAACTAACTTATCAAGGCAATTGCAGCAACAAAGGCGAACGTAACGGCCGCGGAATGAGTAATTCACGGAGCAAGAGAGGGAAGTGATAATAAAACCAAAGGTCCTCTTTCAGAAACAGAATGAGATTATACAGAATAAGCGTCAGTACTATCTAAAGAAACCCAACGCCTAGATTCTGTTATTGCGGAATTGAAGAGCCCGAATGCCACGTGTAATTCAAGCATTTCAGAACGGCCAGTAAAGGAGGGGCCAACAACTTTTCATCATAGATATGGCCCATCCAATTTCAAGAGAACCCTACATCATGAGTTGGACTAGCCTAACTAGAACACACAGGACGTTGTGAAACTGTAAAAATATGCATCGTCCAGTGTACCAACTGAACCTTACTATGGGCTTCCTGAAACAAGGTGGATAAACCCGACAATCTACATTTTTCTTGTTGTTCATTCAGAGTCATTCTATTGACCATCCGATGCAACTTTTGCGCATATGTGCCCTTAACACGGCGGTATCCACTGCTATTGAGTTATCGCTTTGGCCGGTCCCAAAATAATATCATACATGGAAGTCTTGTTACTAATGGAAAGACGGACACCTGAAGAATTTCTCTTGTTTGTTCGTTGACGCCACCAACTGGTGAGCCAGTTGACTCTACGAAGGCCTATCGATCAATCGGGATGTCTACACCCACCAGTCAGACATGACCTTACATGTTTCTCCATGTATCGGTAGAAATTATGGGTACCAATACGGTTTCCACAAATCAACATGAAATCAATTCTCAGACAATCGGCCGTCTCGGTGCCTCATACAATCCGGATTATAACGGATGGCTACACAGAGTCAACAGAACATATCTCAGCTCAGCTCATACATTTGCTTAGAGAATCTATGAGTTATTGTTCCTGTTCGGTCAACCAAATGGATAAACTTTACTTCCCATCGTATCCGGTAAGAGCCTTGTGACGGTATGATTTCCAGTAGGCAAATGCAGTCAAGTGGCACCACAAGGGGGTGCGCAATATCCTGGGTTGGGACAATAAAATGGACAGTACGACAGCTAAAGTATGACGTATTGCCAGGCTTGTCATTTAAAAGTAAAGATTAGCTGGAGTGGTATGGCCTCAGTACATTATTGAATGAGATGAACAACCAGGTTTTTTCAGTGACATTTCTCAGAAATATTCAACTCACTTTCGTAAGCATACAAAGGGGGAGTTAATAGGCATTTTTTGCGAGGACTGTAGCATGGATTCACTCATCTGTGCTTCGCTGCACTAAAGTGGATCGTGCCACTTTTCAAGGTAATACCTTCGTTTTTGGGTGCAATCTGATAACACTCTGAACACGGTGGTTCAGTTGTTCTGCCCAAGTGGCCTGCCAATGCTGATTATTCTGTCCATCTAATATTTGTTTTTGGGTTAATAACTGCTAGTCGATTGTAGGCCGAATGAACTAGTCCGGAGCGTCGCTTGTTCTTTTTCCACAGATCTTAGTGACAAAATCTTCATGTGATGGTGAAGCACACATTCGGATAACTTCATTCACTTACTTGAGGTGCTTTGCGGTCGTTCACTGCTGGATCAAGAGAATGCATGCCTGGATTAAGACAGATTTGCTCATCATCCAGTCCCACAACCAGCGTCTGCGGACTGCCTTCGAGAAACTGCACAACCAGTGGCGGAAAGTCAGATTGAATGTACACGGTCCGTGCAGTGGAAACGCTAGGCAGATCGGGAGCTACTTGGGTCAATATTTGCACGCATGCTGAATAAAATCCAGGTAGGAGACGATTTCTTGGTATCCGCAGGGATGTAGTGGTCGTGCTGGGCTGGTCACTGATATTGACCATCGCAATCATTTGAAGCGATTCCGGGTTTAATCTTGCCACAGTCCACTGAATTCTGTTTCGGCTGGTCGCACTGCATTCGGTCCCTGAGATACTGACTGTTATCAGGGTAGGCTCGTTTGATCGTACCTTCAGCGGTGTGCTCGCAGAAGCCATGCTGGGATCGGGCAACACTATACTGGGTGCTTCGCACTGAAACTGCATTACTGGAATGTTTATGACTTTGACCAATTCTTGGTCTAGACTCTTCGCGCTGACTGTCACGACGTCCTCACCTGGTGTGTTGTATCTTAGCGGGACCAATAAGGTTCTGTTGACTGGCCGGCTAGAATTAACAGTGTTTAACGGACACATAACACAATCTGCAGCTGTAGCGCCTACTGCTGGGTAGACAAGAGATCCATATGTATCATTCTTCTTTACACAGATGCACGTTGAACTTGAGACGGCATCAAAGGAAACCATCAAAACAGCCTCCTGATCTGGATGGATAACGTCTTGTTCAAGTATTTTCAGTCTTAGTCCACGAAGATTGGTCCCGATGTAAATTGTTTTTCTGGAACTTGCTTGACTGAAGGGATTCCGACCTATACCTTCGATCTCAACTTCTCCTTCCTAAAAAAGGGTACAAAAGCAAACTATCACAGTAAATATTTTGTAAATAAACCAATAAATAAAATCAATCAGATTGTCTTTTTCTCAGCTTAATCTGAACCATACCCAAGTTCCGTCTATCGCAAATTGTCAATATTCCCTCCAAGCCTTGCTGATCCAAAAGATGTTTTGAATAAGTCGAGAACCACTCTAAATTGATAAACAGAATTAGTCTCATTATTGTTTGGCGGATCCGACTGCAGAAACATAATAAGCCCTAATGAGAACAGAGTGATTTTACTCTTTCTGAAAAAGTTACAAATTAAGAGGAAACTAGTAATAGTTTTTTTTGGAAAATTCAATAAAATACCTGGAACGGCAAACAATTTTCCAATTGATGCTTTCAATTTACTTCGTTTCTCTGTTCTAATCTGTATAAAAAATGATGTCGCAGAGGTGCTTTGTCAAAAAAAAATTAAGCAATTCACCAGGGAGTCAGATAATGCATGAATAAAGAACGATGGTCTAAATATTTTCCTACAAAGACGCAACGTCACTATGTGTAAATTGTGTATCAGGTTCGGACCATAGAGTTCCATTGGAGTTATTTGGACTGGGTTTGAAAGTCGGGGAGAAGAATATTTTGTCAGGAATAGATAAAGAATAAATAAATCAGGACAAATTTATGAGGATCTACTGTGAGGATGCATAAATGAGAATATCAAGCGCACGGATGCTTAACAAAACCATATGCGTAAATACAGTGGTTGGGCTTTTCATGCGATTTGTCATCTAGAAAGCACGGGAGTTGCGTCTTCTTCAACCACTACAAGTTTGTACACGACGAATTATGCACACATGTATTCATTCAAAACCTCAGACTCGACATGAGGCCAAGATAGGCTGGTCTGAGATTAGGACAGAAACTAGTTATGTACGAGTTTCTGTCTTAACACACCATGAAGCTGTTTGTCCATCGAGTGGGGACTGCCGGACCGTGATACGCTGAATGAAGCGTATAAGGATCTGACTTTGTTATACCCTACCGACATTTCCAGTTGCCCGATTTTCTACCTGACACATGCCAGTTCATCGAAGTCCCAGTTCGAATGGACAGCTAGGCAACTGTTTCATCCGCTTATTTCAAACTGTTCAGCTGGATCACGGGTGGATTTCCCAGTGCGTGTTGCTCCAGCTGAATCATTTACCGTACGAGACTTGTTTTGCATCACTACTTCTGCATCCTAAATCTCTTATGTGTTTTCCGCCCACAACTGACTCCTGTGTGCCTCTGTCCATCACAACCGGAGCGCAACTTGCAATGCTAATTTCACAGATATGTTAGTTCTGTCCGTGTGCAGAAAGTGATTGCGCACGGTCAACTTTTTCTATTGGGACTTCTGGCTGCCTGTGTGAATTGATACCCCGGTGCCATAAAGGTGGAGCAATCATTCTTTGAGTATGCGGTGTACAGGCAATGTGCCATCAGCGATGAATTTACACGATGATGCTTAGAGCTATCACCTATAGTGTGTGATCAAACCCAGCAAACCTGCCACTTTTTGGTGTCACCTGACGCTGTAAATATTTTACTTCACCCTTGTATCCACTGTATCTATATGAGGTCACCCGATTGGTGATGAAACGTTTGCAGTCAAATTGCCCAGCTCAGCGAACAAGCCAACAACAAACATGACTCTCTACTCAGAATTTACTCGACCCACAAGACCATGCTACAATGGTTCTCAGTTGCTATTCACGAAATGTACGCCTCATAGGACAACGTGTTTCGTGATGTCGCCACTACCGTCCTAGAATCAACAATATTCTAGCGGGCAACTGGTATTTTTTACATGATGACTTCATCTTCAGTAAGTTTGATTAGATAAAACGAAAGTTGGAAACGACATAAAACGATTTAGCGGAAAAATCTGCGAAACCTCGGATAACTAGCTCAAAGGTCAAAGATGTCATTCATCTCCAAGCGCAGCTGAAAACTCACAGGAGTGCTTCATTGTCCAGATGTCAGTCAAAAGACGGTGGAAACAATATGGTAGCACCGCTGTCGCATCCGTAGATGACTTACAGTTGACAGTGATGACAAAACTGATTCACAGCTCCATAGTCTGTTGGTAATCGGTGTTATGTTTGCTGTCAGTTCTAAAATTCTAAAATTCTACTGATAGTAGCTGCATTGATGCGGTTTCCCCTTTACTACTTGTGATCAACCAGCATCATCTTGCCCAGCATATGTATGTTCCGGGAAAAGGATCAACTTTTCCACTCACAGCCATCGCATGAATAGCAAAATAATTGTCGGTTGTGCTATGCTGAGGAAATACAGCGGCATCTCGAACGCCATGCCAAGTGAGGATTTATTTGTGTGACGGACCCAGTTGAATAGTATCAGTTCATTCTCCCGTCAACCGCAACCTAATTAACAGATGAGTATTTCTGGTCATTTTGTAGCAGTTTTACCCTAACTGCAACTCGCCAGTCAGTTCTCCCCACCTTCTTCTTACAATGTCGGCCGAATTTGAGTAGGTCGGTGACATGACGGTACTCGAACCTCCCAGGGCAGCCTGAACATGTACGAAGCTGCCTTTAACCCATTATGATACGCTATTTTGCAGGTCCATGCGACTCCAGATAGGCTATCTGCCGTCAGTTGTTTCGAGTCCGCCAGTCGGTCGATCTGATGGTCATTCAAGAAGGTGTGATTTCGAACGACTGAAACATAATGACAGCCGTTGACCAATGTTTTAAGCTAGGATGATATGGTTCCAATAAATAAAATTGTGCTTGATCAATAATGCAAGCTTTGTCACTGGAAAAAAACTTACCACTAAGATAACGAGTCATATGGTCTATGTGATCGCGTGACCTCAGTTTAGTGACGTGGTTGTTTCAAAGGGAGTGACTATACGACGAATTTCTTTTACTCAAGCAAACGAATGATGAAGAACCAGGGTGGGATTATAATGCCAAAAGGTTCCGATAGGCAACAGATATTCCAGTAGCTGGTGCCTTCTATTCATGGGTCTTACTATGCACTAAGGAAATAGTTCTTTGAGGGGAATACATCGCGGTTGAGAGCCAAATGGCCTGAAAACTCCACTCTAATATCCGATAAAAACTTACTACGCAAACTTTGATGCGTGTTTTGGACCACTAAGATTTACGAGTGTCCTGAACCAACAAGCTGTTGTCGGATTCACTGTAAGGTTCATCTATTTGTATAATTCACGCTCCAACAGTCGAGCTTAAAGATGGCTTTAGGTCTGTTATCCCTCTGTTTCCGTCTTATACATTTGGTTCACTTAACATTCACGCAATTTCCATGCGCAATAGTGTAAATTTTCTTGCAAGAATCCTTATAAGAGTGATTCTATAGGACAGACAAACTAGAGCTCCATTGGAGTCAGTACTGTATTCATAATCCTAATATGAATTTGCAAGCAATTTTTCCGGTGAGTCCACACAAAAGAGAGGGAGCAGTGGAATCGAGTCTTGCTCCTGTTTTGGAACTAGTCTTAACGAGCTGGTGTACCTCCTGGCGACATTAGAACGTCGATTTTAGGATGTATGATGATTTTTTACAATAAAGCCGTCGGAGGGATTTGAATAGTCCACTTCTCCTTGCTGAAAATTATTCCACAGTTGTGCAAACAGACGCAAACAAAGCATTTATTGTTTAGAACGAAAAAAGCATGAATTTGAAGCATGTACCCTTATCAAAACCAACCTGAGTAAATTCCATTTCTTGCGAATTACCAGGCTTCCAATCTAGGATGCCCTCTTCACCGGATTCTTTCAACGTCACTCTGAAGAAGGTTTCTACTACATTATCCAAGCGGTTGTCAGCAAGGATCCTTAGCCTTAGGGCGTTACCTCCGGCAAACCGATCTGAAAGTGGTCCGTAACCAGGTTCACCCGTGAGAGCTACCGTAACTTGAACAGAAACATCAATCATTCGTCCGAAAACACCAATCTGTAGACAGAAGTGAAAAACAGATTTCCCTGTCAGATTGGATCAACATAAATGAAAGGCACACAACTGCGAACATTCCAATTTTTCCCTTAAGTTTCCTCACCGCAAAATTACACACATACGTGGTAATCTCTTAAGGATCTCAGGAGAAGAATTCCGTCTTTGGAACAACCGAATTGACATTAAGGTTTTCCACTTATCGCTGTATTTAGACGATTTAGTCCTAAGGAGTTAGTTAAATTAGAAGAGGTGTCACAGTTACTTACCCTGCTGGACTTTTCGAGTTTCCCCACACCATTTTCCAGTGTCATGTGAGCGGTAAAGTAGTTAAGACTGGTTAACTTGTGAGTTAACGTGCTCTCCGTGAATGGATCAGGGAAACTTCCTTGTTCAGGTTGCTCTGAGTCACCCCAGTTGATGATGTACTTCAGGTTGGTCGGGAAGTTTTCCGGTAGTCCGGTATAACGAATAAGAATGTTTGTGATTCCTATTATTGAGGAGAAGATGACATTATTTAATGATGACGTGACGCCGAATGTGATGATTCACCGGGTGTCTAGATAAAAACCGCACGAGTAAGATGACATCACATAGATAACAATGTTCAGTATGTCAAGGATGGCAGATACCATAGAGTGAGACTGACGTATGTACTCCAATCAGCAAGTTAGAGACATACAATATCAAAGACATAAACCAATGTTCCAGAGAACCGTTGATTGCCGACGGTAGGGTACTGTCCTCTGGAACGAAGTGGAACCGTAACAGGTCTGGTTGAAATGAACAATTTTGTAACAAGGCGACAAGAATTAGCTTGTATATTCTGTCTTCTCACTGTGACTGTGAAAAGAATATGGGCTCCCAGGTATCCATTGTTTAGGGACTAAGGTAGTACTGAGATCGGATCTTCATTCCCTGTGTAAAGTCAGTCTATGCTGAAAAACTAAAAGCACTGCCTGTCATCAGCCTTGTTCGGGGTTGCCACAAGTGCATATCCCACGAATCTCTCCGAAGCTTCAAATTTGTAAATTTTCCAATTTCCTTTTATACTTCTTCGTTCGCCCACCAGTGGCTGATCAGCGGTATAACACCAGACAGTCAGACAGTCCGTGTCATGTTTTTTGGTGTTCAGTGATGTTTCGAATAGTGGCTAGTTTGAAGATTGGTTCAAACAACTTGTAAGCCGATTTTTGCTAGGACGTGAGGTACCAGTATATACAGTTGGAATCAAACTGAGCTAGTGGCAGCTTCATGCCATATGCATTGCCGTGTTGTTATTGTTGTTTCGTTGTGTTTCTTATTTACTGAATGGGTTTCCCTCCCTCTACTGTGTGCGTACTCTGTATGCCTTAACTAATTAACTGTAGGCAAAATGCTAGATAGAAGAATGAGTCTGATACGAATTAGAGTTTGACGGTACATTTGAACAATTTTGTCGGCCTGAACAGTACACTCGTAGATGAAATGAGGAAATCAAGTTAGTGTAAGGAAAATATTTGTTGTGGCGAATGTGTTGATTCCCCAGAATAGACGCTACCTTGCCGAGGAAGTGCGTTCTCAATTCAGTTGGATATGAGATCGATCATTCTATTGATAGATAAACATTTCTCCGATGCAACAACGGACCACACTGTGATCTTTTAGGCTATATGAATTACTGTTGCTCCACTAGGAAAGCCATATCGAGATGAGCTGCCGCAAACGTTGGATCTTGCATGCCCAAATTATTACGTCTAACCAAAGGATGCCCAGTAGACTGGAAGCATCTAAATCATAGATGTAGGTAAAACAGACAGCAAGAGTTGCAGTTCATTGTAAGTAAGGCCTAAAAAGTAGACCTAACTTGAAATGCATAGAGATATAAAGAATAAATGCTCTGTTGAATTCACTCTCTACTCTGTCAACTCCAGAGGCCTACGCTTTGTAATAATGTTTAACCATAGAAAAATTGAAAAAAACTAGTTTGGTTCGGCCAGGATTTTGAACGATCGCCTTCCGAGGATGCATCCGCAGGTAACCGATCAGATCCCCACTTCAATTTTGTCCCTGAATTCTGGTGCTCAAAATCAGTTGGGTGTCATAGACAAAAGAATGTCCATGAGATGATCAGCTGACTTGTTACCGAGTCACGAAAACTACCTGAAATATTGCTCTATCGAAAGATGACTGGGCGCATAAATCGATCGTGAACACAAAACAGCCCCACCACACGAGGTCACAAAGTACAAGTCAGGAGTATTGTGGGTGATGTTTCACAGGCCAAAATCAAATTTGCCCAACTGCAGAAAGTCGAATGTAGTGTCGAATGTACCATGAGCACAAAAAACATGGAAATGGAGAAATATTTGGTACCTTCATAATTCTCAAGTAAACTTCGGAAAACGATTTGCATATTTTCTATGGGGTTTCTGACATCTGCTTCCAGTTTGCATGTCTCACTCCGCACCATATTGCCAGCAGTTATGGTAATAGGATACACGCCGACCTTTTGGTACACGTACGACAGGTTAACGGGTTGCGCGACTGAAACCAAAATGAAAAACGTGAAAACCTTATCGTTTTGCATTTGACCTACAGTAGAAATTATTACTGGAACGCGAAAATGAATAAACGATTATTTAACTTCTGTCATGATGTTCCAAAATATACACAAGTAGTGAAACGTGGGGGACACCTAGGAATATTATACCGAAAATCAGGCCCAACAGATTCTGGCATGCTGAGATCACTTACATCAAACAGTTCCTAGCACATGATTAAGGCCAATAAATGTTAATACAGTTGCCCCCTCCGGTAAGTGACTGACCAAAAGTGGTATCTTTTGGGGAATGACCCCCTGGAGAGGGATGCAGTTAAAAGCTACTGTAAACTTATAGCAAAAAGGGCGATGATCGTCGACCCATTAGATACTGTAAGAACAAATCGGAGAGGCGTAGACTATGATAATCGATCACGGCACCGGCTGCAACGTAGAGGTTTGGGTAACAGTTTTCTGCATACTACATCCCGGAATCACATGGACCTGAAAGCCTAGAAAGCAATCCCATTAGTGTCGGGGCCGATAAGACGCTGACAAATATGTATGAAATTAGAGATAGAACAATGAGTGCAGTCAATGGTTTAAATTTTTGCACTTTTGTATGTATAGCTCACAGACCAATGAATACGAACGACCTAAGTTATATAGACAAGAAGGACATTTGGTCTATTTGCACTAATCTGATCCTCATCTAGAGAGGAAATACAGATGCCTGATGGTGGGTTCGACAAGTTCTGAGTTCTTCTAAGAGAGAGCAGCCAAAATATACCGCAATGGGCGGTTTCTGGTGTCAAATAAGAAGTCTAAAATCTATTAGAAGCTCAAGAGACCAACTGAATGGGTCTGTTGGGTTTTGGTGCTCTCTCCACAGGAGGACAGTCTTGTCCACTTGGTCCATGGTGGAATGCTGATTTTTGCTTCCTCACTTCATACACACTACAGTTTAGAATGGCTTACTTGGTACTTTCTATCCACCTGATACATGTTTAAACATTTACTTGGAGGTTATCTTCAACCGTTCGGTGCTGCTAACTCAAAATTTATGGGTGGTATGGAGTAGCCTGTCGGGGCACATTATCTTCAGTAATCATCCGAATGCTGGACAGCTGGCCGAAAGTAGTTACAGATTGACTTCGTTAAGTGTGAGCACTTTTCATAAACAACCGGTCAAAATTATTGCGCATGCAAAAAAATTTGAGTGAATTAGATTCTGTGACAAGTGATGGGCACACGTTTTGCTTACATTAAATTTCTTTTTGGAGTCAAAACTTGTCGGGATAGCTGGGAAGATTTCAGGGAGGCCTCCGAATAGAAAACTATTTGAATACCAGTTTAACCCATTGTTCCGCTCTCATTTTGAACAGGCGTCACTAAAGTGTATTTGGTTTTTACGAGCACTAGGCTGTTAATATTAGTTTTCTGTAAGTAGTACATTGTGTTCGTTAGTTTGTTCTCAGAACTGGACAGTTTGATCGCAAACATTTCATCACTAGTCGGGGTGACATCATCAGTGCGTTGTTCGGGGGCGTAGCGGAGCTTATTGATGCGTCGGTCATTATGCACACAACTGACGAAATACACTTGGCTGTTAACCAGGGGATGGGTAAAAATAATTTGGGGCTCCACTTTCTGTTGGCGGTAGGAGCTATGTTAATTGTCAGTGATATGGAATTCCCGCTAGTTGCGATCCACCGGCACCATCTTGATCAACAAATGCATGTCTCGGGACAAGGATAAACTGTTCCGTCCACAGAGACCGCAAGAAAAGCAAGGTAAAAACCAAGTGCTTATATCAAAGAAACATTCCGCGACATCTCAAATATCTTGCCAGGTGAAACATTATGTGGCCTTCGTGCAACACATCCAGCATAAGAAAGATTCAATTCATTCCCTCGTGAATACGAAAGCAGTTTGTAAATGCGTGTATTTTGTCAGTTGCGTACAAGTTGTCAGTGCGTCGAAATATTGGTAGATCGGGTGCGTTTACTGGTGGTTGATCAGATGACCGTTGATCTGTTCGCCGAGCTTGGCATGTGGTTTGCAAATTTTTCGTAGCCAATCGAGAAGACATCGTCAGTGCGCAGTTGAGTGGGTACCTCCTCCTAACCTAGCTGCGTTTATATGGTTTTTGAGGAGTATTTAGTATCCTCTCAAGTGATTGGCCAACTGGTATACACCTTTCCTGTAAGATTATTGGCCCGGCTGCGGTTTGTGCGGCGTTGTAGTCTGTGTACCTCGCATTCCGTTAGTTGGTTGGATAGCTTGTTTGGGGTGTTTTAGGTCCGTTTTGGATCAGTCCGTTCCCGTTTTGTGTTGCGCTGTGGTCTTTCTTGCTTGAATTTGGTTGGTCGGGATGGCGATTTCTATTTTTGGTAGCTTCTTTCCCTTAGTCTGAGTGATTCGTTCCTAGGTTGCGTCGCTGTCCCATCTTCTTGGGTTTGATTAACCGGTTTTACTTCCACGTTTCGTGTAGTTTTTTCTTTCCCATGTTGTCCGATTTGGTTGCGCTTGAATGATCAGTTTGATACCTCAATTTGTTGAGTTGTAGTGTGTCCCTCTTCGATTTCTCGGTTCGATGCTAGTCCGGGACAGTAAAGTAATCCCCTCAATTTTTGCTTTTCTTTATCTACTGGTTCACTCCGGTTTGTTAAGTGGCTTTGCCTTATGTAGTTCCGTGGTTCTTTTGCAAACAGCGGTCGACAGATTGGGTCGATTTCAGTGTGTTTGTTGATGCTTTTTTCAGTGAAGTGCTATGCTTCCATGAATTCGCGTTCTTTTTTGTTCTTGCTTGAGCCAATGTGTGAACGTTGCTGCAGTCGGATTTGTGTCCATCTTAATCTTCGTCCACAGAAACGAGTGAAAAGTTGGTTGGTTGCAAATTTGTGTTCATGTATTCTGGTAGAGTGTTTCCTTCCAGTTTGTCTCACTTAGCATTTGTCACTATCTCAGCATTGAATCTTGTATATGACGTTAGTCCTCAACATTGTGTCCAATCGTCCCTTTGGGTTTGACCGTGCTATCCGTAGGGTGCTCGCAGGTTTGTGGGTCACGGTTGTGTTGTACCGTCTTAAGAGCTGTTCGAAATATTCTTGATGTATGGAGGACTGATCCATTTGCCTTTTCGTGCTGTTGAGTTGGCCGAATTGGGTTTCCTGTGAGTCCGGCAGATGAAGTTTCTGGAGTACCAGTTTCTCTGGTAAGCTTTGTACAAGCGTCTTTTCTCTAACTTTTTACTCCTCAGTGTTACCGTGCGTCTCCATATGCTTGAAAAGGGTCCGGATGTAACTTCTCTTGTGACAGTGCTGTGATAGTCGAGAATTAGGTCTGTATGTGTTACCTCTGTCTGCAGTTGTCCATTTGGCAGTCTCCTGATGAGAACGTCAAAGAATGTCAGTTTTCCATCGGTTTCTTCTTCCACTGTGAATTGAATATATCCAAAAACGCTGTTTAGTTGTCGACTTGTTCGTTGTAGTTCACTCCTTTTCATGCTGAGAAGTATCGTCTACGTAGCGGATCCATAACTTGGGGTTTATGTCCAGGAAGTACAATCCGTTACAGTTTTTGCGTTACAATTTCTGCAACAAATCAAGAAATCGGAGGTCCCATTTGTGTTCCTCGTAGCTATCCATAGTTATCTCAGTTTAATTCAAAACATGTGGTCAGTCATAAGCTGAGGAATTCGCAGAGGTCTTCTTTTGCTAAAGCTCCATTTGGTATGTTGTGTCTGTGAAGTAGTTTGGCGATAGCCGTCTTGGCGGAGTCATGGTCTACAGCTGTGAACAGTACGTTCACATCAGAAAAAAAACACTATTTTATCCTCTTCAACGCTTGTGTTCATCATTTTTTTTCAAGAAGTGCCCCATATTTTTGACTGAATGTTGTGACTCATTGATGAGATATTTCAACCTCCTCCACAGTTCATTTGACAGGTTGTGTGTTAGAGTCCATGGAAGTGTTATGATTGGTCGTAGCGGTGTTGTCTCTTTATGTACTTTCGGCAGTCCTTAGAAGCCGGGAAAGACCGAGCCCTGAGATCTCATTTTCCAGCACTTTTCCCTTGTGATCGTTCGAAGCTGTTGGAGTTTCTCTAATTTTTTTCGTTTTGTTTGCGATTTATTTGCATTGGTCATTTTCGATGGGGTGGCACGTATTCGTGTCGTTCAGCAGAGCTTTCGCTTTATTGATGTAGTCTGGCCTGACCATGATGAGTGTCAGGCATCCCTTGTCAGTCGGTAGAATGGCGCCTGTCACGCCTTTCTTTAGCTTGTTTATTGCTTCAGTTTCTTTGCTGGATGGGGCATTGAATGCTTTGTTATTCGGATGGCTGAAACTACGGTTTGGCGGAGATGTTGCTGAGTCTTCATCAAGATAAATTTACTTCATTTCTGTTTCTAGGCTGGCTTGATATTTTAGGTTCGAGGCATAGTTGGAGTTGAAATAGAATTCTCTGATTAGAACATTCTGTTCTGCTTCTGTGAGCTGTCTGCTGGAGAGGTTCTTTATCCAAACATCGTGGTTACTTTCCTTTTTCCGGTTACCAACCAGCCTAGAGAGTTTGTTTTCAAGACTGGTTTTCTTGTTTTTAGCGGTGGATCTGACTCCATGTTCCATTGCAATGCCGAGATGTAGAAACTCAAGTTCGTGGCTTTGCCCTCATCCTACGATATGAACTTCAAACGTGTTCCAAGATAATTTGTTTATATGGTGTGCTATAATAGGCAGGATCTGTTCATAGAACTTTCTGGTTTGTGGAGTCAAAAGCCATCGCGAGGTCGAACAGGATGTTATCTGGAGGCTGAAGGTGTTCGTTTGACATTTGTTACGGCTTCCTTGGAAAGAACATCAGATCCGTTGTGCTGATGCCGCCAAGGAAGGTGCGGGGATGGCTGTTTCAATATTATTAGCAATCAAGCGAGTTAAAGGGAATCATGTTGGCAGTTGTGGTGGCAAGCTACTTATGGGGGTCCCACTAATATGGATAAAGTGTCTTCCGCACAAGAGACAACCACCGAGTGATAGAGCACTATTATCAGCCTGGAAGTAGAGAAATTGACTGCAGGGGAATATTTGTGGCTCAGGTTGCATGGGTGGTCGTTAGCTTGCTTACTGGACTGAGCAGTCTGGTTGTAAACACTTCAGTGGGAATCTAATCGATGTCATTATAACCGAAGATCATTCACGGTTGTCAGCACGCACACAAACAAAGGCACACAAAGTGGCGTATTTCTACATAATACCTTGTTGATGATATAATATCCATTGGTGAAAAAACCATTGCCTTCAGCTTCCCTAGCTCAAATAACATATCAACTGGAATCAAGCCCAACTGCCAAGATGTCAATAAGAGTCGCTCGGTCGGGTTGGGAGATTTCTGTTGTCAAAAGCAAATTAATTGACTAAAAGGGGATTAACGTAGCACCGGAAGAATCACGTGTAACAGCCCTTTAAAACTTTCTGTTTCCAGACATTACGTGGCTCCTCTGAGTATCTTGTACTGAGGAGCAAAACAGTTACATTACTCAAAATTTTTGGATGCGCCGGGCGACTTACAACAAATGTAATGTTTTAGACTGGACACTAAAGGAACTATTTGGAAGCAACGCAGTAAGCGCATCGTCACATTACTACCTGATCAATCTTCCCGTGACAAAGGACATTCGAAAACGGACCCTTCATAGTACAGTTTGCTTGGTTCTACTTACCATGCTGTATGATCTGTTGAGATTTTCCACTTTCAAATTGAGCATTTATTTCCACTTCTATTCCACTGGAAAGTGCAAGCTTCACTTCCAGTGTATCATTCACTTTTACCGGGTTCGTTTCGAAAGTACAGCCGAAGTTTTTGATTGCCGGTCTAACTTTGACTTTGGTGTTGTAGACTCGTGATTCAGAATCCAGCTTAAGAGTTGCCGTCAACTGGTAATCACGATGCTCTGTATAAACGTGCCCCACCGGACTTTTCTCCACAAACCGGTCTGAATACGGTGGTTGTCCGTCTCCCCAGTCAATGGTTAACTGTGCCAACACAGCATCTTCACTTCCCTGGTTCACCAGTAGCACTTCAAAAAGCTCATCCAGTCCGGTAAACGCGTCCTCGGGGCTTAATTTGTAATTTCCAAGAGGGCCCTGGACGTTAGCTGTCACGCTGGTCGTCTCCTGCTGCAGACCGGCATTCGCTTCGAAACGAACTTCATATATACCGGCTGCGGTATATCGGTGGGTTTGTGAGAAGCTGATTAGCCATGGTTGTAGTTCTCTTACAGGTGGTTCATCGGTATTTCCATCGCCCCAATGAATCTGAAGTTTGATGGAAGTACCGGTCCGGAACGATACTCGGAATGTGATATCCTCGTTGATTTTCGCCACCCTGCAGTCCGAATCGCGGTCATAAAATAGACAGAAGAGCAATATTCACTGTAGAAATGTGGACGAATGCCGTACACGATTCAAAGTTGATTGCCAGTTAACCTTCATGCCTATCAGTCAGTTTCTGTCAATAGTAGCACCCTCTTATGGTGCCCAATCAATTGGAAACCGAATGTACATTTGTGAGAGTCTGCATTGATATCTACTCATCTGACTGTGTTAAGCGTCTACCACTCCTCCTTACTTATGCAGGGAAAAACAGACGCAATGGACCCCTGGCATGAGTTTATGGTGATTTTTAATTGAACTCAGGTCTATTTAAAGTGCTTGTCCATTCACAATGGAAAACGGTATTTTCAGAAACCTGGAACTGCTAAATTTTCAGCAATTCATTTGGCAAAACAGTAGGCAAGTAAGTAAAATTGGAGGTTAAATTTCCAGACGCACATCAATTATACATGCATTAGATCATTGCGATCTGCTTGTCCATGAATATTTTGAAGTCCAGTTGCAGGTTTTCAATCTATCACGAGAAATGCTTCAAGTCAAGTGGAGAAACGCTCCGTGCACCCAAAGGATGGTTTTTATCGCACAAGTTGTACATTGTAGCGCATTTTGAAGAAACTAATTATACCGGTACCTCATGTGTCTAAACCCAGTATGGTGAAAAACTGTGGCCGTGAGAAAACAGGAGTTCGAATGTCGGACCAATGCTGGAAATCGGAACTGTTGGGCAACCAATGACTGCTTAGGTAAAAGCTATAACAAGGTGCATTCCGTCCGTAAGTTGACAAGGCTTTTTTTATTAATATTCCAATATGTTTGTAAGTGAACTTCAAGGAAGGAAGGAAGAGATAGTAGCCTCTCCGAAAAATGTATCGCTGGAAATGTAAGATCAGATGGAATAACAGTCATAGAGATATGCGTGTGAGACGCATGCGATATCCAGAGCAGGAGAGCATAAAATGCTATTAGTTTTTGGTGGATGCAAGCGAGTTCATCGATCGGCGCAACCAGGAATGTTACATGGTCATCGTTCTAGGTATCGGGCAAACCAATCACATCGCTCAAGCGTGAACAGGTTTACCTGTTCAGAAGTCATAATTCCGGTGTATCCAAAGTGCGCTGGACAACCTTCGCAATAACAACGCACAATGATAAAAGAAAATTGTGTAAAACAGCACTGCTGAGAAACCGATGTTTGTCGAGGGTGTTGAAGTGTATAACCATCTGCGCCCTTCGCCATCGCCAAAGAGGATGTTTTGAACTGCGTAGTCCTGCTCAGTAGCTGCAGTGTCACACAGCTTATAGGATGATAATCTGCGAGTAATTGAACTTACTCGGACACTATTCAACAATCGGAAGCTTTTCAGTGGTGAGACACCGGTTGAACAAGGTAGTCGCTGGATTAGTTAGAAATATCAAGCACACAATTAACACGGAGGTTTATTTACTTTGCCTCGGGAAACCAAAAATGCTAGCTAGGAAAACACCATCTTTAGTTGATGAGAAGTCCTGCTTTATTGTATTTGGTTTCTTTCTGTTCTTCAAAGCGAAGCCAGGTTGGCCTTTCTAACAGCTTCAACGTGGATGTGATCACAGTGGCCAGTTGACCAGCTAAACTCCTGATCAGGTTAGAGATCACGGCGTCTACTGAACACTGGGTAGATTAGGGAGCTCGGACGATAAATATTAGCGGGTGCAAATGCTTGTGTACGAAGTTTGCTCATTGGTACGCACTCTTCGTCTCTGCTTTCAAACTTTGTAATTAATCTTGAATTACTTACATTAATTTCCGCTGTATCAGCGGCTCATTGGCTTCCGGGGATGTGTTCCGGTTACGAAGTTCACCCACCAATGTCTTCAGCCACTCAACCAGCATATCCAAACATCGAGTGCAGCGATACTGAACAGGTTACCAAACATCAAGAAGCCATCTTCTAGTAACACGCCTAAACGTCAAAATCTGATGTATTTGGCTGGCTAGGCCCACACCCTATTTCATGTAGTTATAATAAATTATGGCGAACTGTTTATTCTTCTGTCATTTTATACGTTTGCCTCCCTATGCAGAGGGCACATTAGAATCAAACAATTACGTTTGAGAAAAGTTTGGGAAACAGTTGGTAGATTTATTGCTGGATAAAGAGTGTAGGTCACATCTTCGCCACATCTTCGCCACATCTTCGGCCAGCGCCCGGTGCGTATCTGCATTTCTTTGTGGTTGGTTTAGTAATTCCTTGCTCTGTATAGTGTGTATGTATGTATGTGTATGTATGTGTGTATAGTACCCCTCGTAAGCGTCTCATGTAGACCTCAGTGTAGCCGCTGTATTCAATTTTCAAACGCAGTCCTCCGTCCTTTTAACCGGGAAGTGATCCTTCTAAAGCAGTAACACTAAGCGCAACGTCTTCTCTGGAATGCACTCCAATGTTATCCATGTTAGGCATCCTCCAAGTAACCTCAGGTGTTCCGCTTCTATGTAGAACAACTGCCGTGCCAATCCGTTCATTTCTGGGTCTTGATATTGGTGCCAGTTCCCTTTTTTGTTGTCACTCAATCAAACTCACTGGATGCTTACTACCTTTAAGTCTGTTGTGGCCAAATTTGCTCCGCCTTACAGTAATCAGCATCTTGCGGTCTCAGGAGCAAATTTTACACGCTTTGACCTCACTGATTGCCCGGAAGCCAGCCGTTCTTATTACCCGAAAATTGAATCGATCGAACGGATCTGCCACGTGGAGGCTGCGAACAAAAATGAAAGCATGCCCTGATTGATCAGGATGTCAGATAATCAGGATTGGGCATTATAGCTCGGTACTTCTTGACCCTCACGAAGATTCTTGCGCGACCTCGTGGAACATTCTATAATGGCCCAATGAATATAGCTGTACTAAGCTTCCTCCGTCTCCATAAAAGCTACCATGCCTTTTGATATACCAGAATGGGTGGGGCAGGAAGCCAAGGACCGACATAGAAGTTGTACCACCGGTTGCAGTATACAACATTAATTTTATTGTCGATTTGGCTGTTCTCAGTTGATCAGTCTTCCAGCAACCAAGTGAACATAGCTAGCTGGAGATGGGCAATTAATACAGGCACTGTATAAGCTGGAGTACCGGCTCCCTTAAAGCTGCAGTCATAAGATTGGGCCTTGCTTGCGGAATGTCGTAAGGTGAACTAATGAGGTAACATAACACCGTAAAAGTGCATCCTATCATTAATTCACCTCGCACGAGTATGCACTTTTAACGCTAGCCGATGGCTGCGCATTATTAAGTCAGCCGATAAGCTTGTCTGTTGCAAACACATTTGCGATGCCCGTGAATCATTTTGTCCATCGGCCGAGCGCCCTCTTAATGTCGACCTTCGTGCCAATGACAACCCACTGACTTGAAATTTTATGAATGGATATTACCTTCTTTATTACTAGCTCCTGCTTCTGTATTTTTTTTTCAAGACGACGTTTTTTGAATTTCCCAACTCTACTCTATCCAATTCTGCCTTCCTTTGTTTGATGTGTTGAGCAGTTCAGTAGCTTGTATAAAAAACGATTGAACGAAAATACACCGATTTACGCAGTTTGCGAGAAGCTTTTGTGATACAGTGAAATTGTAGTACCATGGATGTACTTTGGGGGAACAACAGGCGTTACCAGATGCGGTCGGGTGAACAAGGGACACACGTTATTATGCGTTAGATGAAAGACGCGTGAGGAGTGACCATTGTCACGCGAGTAGGCTGATATCGCTTTTCTAGTTTGCCCATAAGCTGTTGTATGTGGTACCTGATAATACTTCACAGAAAAACACGAGATTCGCTTGATCTCGCTCAAGTGCTTGTAAAAGAAAAAGTGCCATTTGCTGCCGGTAAACCAGTGTCAGTGTGCAACTCGACCACACATTCATCATATCCCTGATTGAAGGCCAATTTAGTTGGATTGTCCTAGCTAACCGTATCTGTTTGTAAAGATTGGGCCTTGTGACTTTATGCAGATGGCTTCAGACGTTTCTACACTGCGTGCACGTATAGCTCTCGAAGGACTAGGCATGACCCTGTAGATCTTAATGAAAGCTTTTTTTGTATCTATATTGTGGCCTATGTCTATTAGGTGGACAGCCGCTGTAGGGGGTTTGCAAACATTTGAATGAGCAAGCAAGCATGGCGGAGGCCAACATCGGTAACTAGCACTTGTTGTTCACGATGATAACCGCTTGCAGTCAAGTATTTGAGCGGAGATGAATGTGCCTCTTATGTTATTATTCAGCCGCCTACTCAGATTTGTTGTTGGATCTCCTTTACATGGTAAACAGAAGAATGGGCCCTTCCGTTCGGCTGTTAAACACAGCTGTTAAGGCCGATGCTTTTCGGCATTTCTATCGATAAACTAGGCCTAGTTACCATTCTCCTTTAGCACACGTCTTATCCCTTCAAGTAGCTCTGTCACGTGCCGGTCCAACAATTCTTACAAGTTCTTGTTGCCGTACACCTCACTAAATTTCACCTCCGTTTTAACGGAATAAAAGTGTAAAAATTGGTAAACTGACCTCTCCTAGTTTGTTTGCGGTGTGTTGTGCACTGCAGTGCTCTATCTGGCTAGCGGAACATCCAGAAACGGCAGTTAGTCTCAGATTTTTTATTAGGATCTGTACTGGTGAAACCGACTGGAAAACTGTCTAGGTCAGCATCGCCGCCAGCAACACAAAAATATCACAGACCTAGTTGATTCAAGCTGAATGGGCGTGGTCAGTTTTCAGAGGTGAACATGGGACATGAAACTGTTTCTTCCGTGCCCACGAGAACAACATTCCCTCCTAATGTGAAAGGTCACTCAGGAGCTTTGAACTTGTTTATTACATCAAGACTCGTTCATATTCATCACGAAATCACAGACTTTGCAGTCCCCAAGTCTGGTGAACTATGAACTGTCTTCCTTCATATCGATGAGTTTTCGCAGTATTCTTCTATTGGTCCAAGTATCGTAGCTACGCCTCGTCAGACGTTTGTGCAACTACTCCCATTTAATGTAACTGACACAATTTGAGACAGGCATGAGGGACAGGCGACATTCTGGCAGAAGTATTTGGTTAGGTGTAGGTGGTTGCGGGATTTGTAGAATTCGCGCTCGTTTGAACAGTCCTCCGCCCGTTCTGGCCGAATTGTTTTTATGAGTCTATACTAGAGGGGGAAGAACTGGGCTCGAGTTGCGCTCTTATTAGAGCTCATCAGCGGTGCATATTCTTGGCAGTGCAGAGTTCGAGCTCCAGGAATCAGACATACGAGGCGAGCGTATTGCCATTATTATACCAGTATACGCTAGAAACAAGTAAAGTTTTACGTCTGAAAGGACGAACGTTTTCACGCTTGAGTGATGTGATTGGCTTGGCGGACGCCTTAAATGACCATCCAGTAAATTTTCCGGTTGTTCGATCGATTGAGCAGCCTGTCAGGACTTCCCAGTCAGGTAGTGCCACGGGCACTTGAAGCCTGCTGGACAATTTTCGATTAGTTATAGGTAGTTGTGGGATTTGCGGATTTAGCATCCACATCACTCTCGTTTGAACAGTCCTCCTCCTATCTTGGCGGAATTATTCTGGGGTGTCCACACCAAAGTGGGTTTACATAGATCCATGAGGCGTGAAAAGAGGGAGTGCTTAGCAGTCTATACATTACTTTCATCCTTAGTGAATCGCGGAGCGTAAGTGAACTCCTCAAGATTATTTAAACCATAGAATCTTCATGAGCCAATCCATCAAGATGGAGAAGAAACAAATCTAGCGTGGTGTTCGATTACAGTCAGTCATCTATATAAATTGGTGGCACAGTCGTAAACAGTAACGATCTTCATAAGATTTACGAATTATGATAATAACATTTCTCAGAGACCAATAGGCTTTCGGAATTGATACCAATCTGCATAACAGCAGCTTGATGGAGAAGCATGTAGTGAAGAACCCTCAACTGCTGAGCACACAGAACTACGTTTAGAACGATGATTACTGACAGTTAAACAAACAGGAACAGGAACACCAAGGATGTGGGGCTCGCCGGAACTGCACAAGACAAAAATTTCAACGTGCAGTAGTTTTAGTCACTTGATAGAAAGTTGCATTTTGTTTGCAAACGGCTGGCTTCGGTCTTCTTGAAGGATTCATCCGAGACATTTGTATGAGATAACATCTGTGTATTAAATAGTTTTGGACTCTATACAATTTTGTTGCTTGTCGTATTATACCCTAGTGTACCCCAGGGACTGAGTCCTTTATGCGCAAGTAATGTTTAGTTTGACGTTAACGGTGTTCCTTATACTTTTACTCATTTCATCTACCTTTAGTTTGTCAGTTACCAAATTTACTTCCCTCACTACACATCTTGTGAGCAGGAGTCCGATAATGATTCTTCCTTCTTGGATGTCTGCACTACTAAACGCGCAGCTAGAACAATAAAATGTTCTATTTACGAAAGATCAACAAGAAGTGGCAGGTATTTATAATTTCACATGCTCGCAGCCACCACTAATAAACCTGACGTAGTGAGAACCTCATAATACAGATGTGGGAACAACTCCTGCTGGCTCATTGTAGCTTACGGATGGCGTCATCGATATGCTTTTTTATTCGGACTTCAAAGTTACCTGGGTTTGTAGAACCACCTACAGGGACGCATTTCTTGAAGTATCGCTCAACTTTGACTGTACAATGGATAATTTAGCAAACAGAGTCCATATCGTATCAGCATGATCTAGTCATCAGGTTGACTTTGTCCGTTTTAAGAGCCTACAGGGAATGGTTTAGGCCGTACGTTTAGTCTACCGACAAATTCCACTTCGCACGTCATTTACCAGCGTACTTGAAGTTACACTGATGTCTGTATAGATAAAATATAATGGCCACGATTTCAGTGAGCCTCCGAACACATTCAGGAATGCTGGGTAATTTAAAAATTTCAAAGAACTGAAACACTCAAACAGAAGCGAAGAACGTCGAATAGTTGATATCTAATAATTAACCACAACGGACCAAGATAGCAAGAGCAATACTGCTCCAAGACTGCAGTTGAGCAAGCTGAATTCATTACAACCCATAAACAGTCGTTATCTGCACAGAAACTATTTTCGCTCGGTTGATTCCACAAGGTTGCACATATTTGTGGAAAGTTTGTTTTTTCCGCTTTGTATTACAGGGGGTCTCAGGGTGGTTTTCGTGCGTTCAATCTCGCCTTTTTTACCTGTCCGACTAGGACCAACACTCTGAAGTATTTTCATTCGTGATTAATCAGATTCAAAAAGCTCTTATATCATGGGCTAAACACAACCGACCATAACATGTAACATGTGGTTACAGTGTTCGAATACATAGTCTTGTGTGGCTTCGGTTTTCTCATGTGCAATCGGTATCTGCTTGAGTGTCCATAAGTACTAAATATGGTGATCGCACGTAGAGAGCAGGAATTTAAGCTAGGCATCAAAATCCTACCGAAATATTTCTTATCATAACAAGATATTATCGATCAACTTAAGCCAACTCCTTTCTTCGAAAAGTCTATGCGTAACAACAATGAGAATCCTTTTAACTCACAGTGGGTCAAACGTTACCGACAGTCCACTCAGTGGAATATCAAAAGTAACGTCCCCCTTAATGTTTTCACTTCCAAGCGGATTTGTGACCACAAGTTCGTAGGTCATCTTCTCTGGACTGCCTATATTTAGTCCTTCGGATCGAATTTGTTTGAGCTCATAGTTCACCGTTGTGCGCTTGATTGCACCGTTAACCTTCAGTTCTACTTCAAGGGATGATCCTGCGGTGAATGAAAATGTTATCGGCTGATTTTCTCCCACGGGAAAACTTGTGGAGTCAATTTTCAGTCCTAAAAGCAGAAGAAAACAAGGCCGTCAAGTAGATCTGGGAAGGCGGGCATGTAGGAGAAACGTCTTGATGAAAGACCGCAAAAATGTCCAATCAAGAAAAAATGACTCAGCTGCATATTTCTTTATACTACGAGGATAAGCCTTGCACTACAAGAGGTGCTGTCAAGAGGCGCGTTAGTTGGTCACCCAGGCTGAAAAAATTTTCTACTCACGTGCTACACCCAACCAAAAGATATGGTGTTAAGCACTTTGCTTAATTTTAACCTCGTTTTCGTCACATTATCACCATCGTCATTACTACCATGTCATTGTGGTCATCACGTCGGTAGCAATAACCATAGTACCAACGATGTTGAAAGCCCAGGCATCTCAAGAAATCTCAGCCGTCTGAAGAGTTGCGGAACGGGAGAGAAGGGGAGTTCTCAGTACCCGCCTGCTGGACACTTAGGAGGCATAAAGGTAGTTTTCAATACTCAAACAAGGAATCTGGATACACACGGATAACACAAACGGCAGTGGTTTCAGTCGGCTGCTTCTAGTCGAGTACAGAAAGGCCCACCTGTACGCCATTTTGGAAGGAGACCGCACCACTTTATATTCACGTTCTTCGTTTTGAAGAAACGGACAAGTACAAGTACGGACAACTTTGACAAGTACTCGTGGGACCGGTCGAAGACCGTCGTCCTAGAGGAGTGACACTATGCAGGACACTTTAACATTTCATTTGTCTACGAAAGAAAATTTTTCTAAATGTATCTTTAAAATACCCTCATGAACCTACGGAGAAACTGGCTCTGGCTGTTGCAACCAGCATCATGGAAGCTTACCCTAAAACGTCTCTGACATAGATATAAGGCAGTAGATCGAGGGCACTTCCTCTTGAGGGGTGGCCGTTGAAGTGCATGCCTAAAGTGGGCCCAATTACTTTCGTGTATCCCGTAGTGAAACTCCCTTACGGACGGGAGTTCTGCCACTCTCCATTCGGTAGGACACCAGCAGTACATCATCAGCTGATAAGAATGCTTTCATTTCATGATTCAACAAAGAACCCTGTTGCACTGAGAATCGCATGGAAAGGGACTCTCACAGAGCTCGCAAAATCCATACTTATTGTGGATCTTAACGTCAGATCCAAAATTCCAAAGTCTTATCTGCTATATCACTTGTCAGTTGTACCACAATGAAATCAGTGAAGAATTCATTTCAAGATCAACAGAAATTTTTTTTATTTTCAAATGCCTTAAGTATGCCTGTTCACCCGGTTTGTTCCAAGTTACTAGTTGACTCCTGTGAGGTGTCACATCTCGAAAGTGAATAGAGGGCTTCACTGTATTTTAGGAGTATTTTATTGGTAGCTTCTGAGCGACTAACCGTTAGTCACGTGCATCGGAAACGTCACTTTCGTCGTCTGTTACGCCGACCACTGATGGCCTATTACACACGAAGTCATGTACTCATAATCAGTGGATAGGGACTGGTTTGATGAGGTGCACTGGGCCGTTTTAGGTAGAGATCGCTCTGAAGGAAATTTTGTTAATAAAATTGTTGAGAACAGTTTATTGATACAAGGTGCCTTTTGCACATCTGAATTGTCCAAGCTGAATGAGTTTTCTCGAATTCGTCCTGAATGGACTAAATCTCGGGCACTGTTAAATCTTTCAATTGAGACTTTGTCCTGTGACTGAAGTCAGTCTATGCTGAAAAGCCGAAAAGCTGTTCCATCCTCATTGCGAATCACCGGTGGTGAGCATTTCAAGAAACTCCAGAGAGTTTTGAACCTGTGACCTCTCCAACAGTAGTCTGACTAATGCGCCCATTGACTGATATGCAAATGAGTATGATGGTTGAAACGTGTCCAAATGGGAACATAAAGTTGACTGAAATTCGGGGACTGCGCCTACCTGATGAGCTCCAAGAAGGGCGAAACCGGTCGTAGGATGTCGCAGAGTTTTCAGCAACCTTACGTCTATAGCAGTCTGACTACTTAGCCGTTCGGCCACAAGCGGCTGATCATTAATGTGATCAACTCGCACTTTGAGGGGATATAGTGCCAATAAGGATCAAAGACTTGTACAGTGCTTCTCGGCTTTTCAGCATGGACTGGCTTCAGTTACAGGACGAAATCTTGATTGAGAGTTCCTAACTCTCCTCACATTTTTGAATCCATCACGTGTTTTCGTGTCAACATCCCCTTGAATTAAATCTATTAAAGAGTGGTGAAAAGATAAACTTTACCTTGTATCGCTTCATTAACAACCTGTTGGACCTTTTGTGTCAACGAACTAACCAGGTTCGTACAGATTACTTCCACGGAAAATACCCCAGCCGTCGTATACGTGTGAGTGTATGCTTGTTCAGTCCCGCTGTGAACTCTTTCACCGTTTATTACCCAGGTGCAGATACACTCAGAGCTTGCCACCAGTTGCAGTGTCAACTCTGTAGGCTGTCCGACTGCAGCATCTGAACATTGAACTCCGGTGAACTGAAATGCGTCCCGAACGATAACACTAAACGTTCTCACACGAAACCCAGCCGGGTTGGACAGGTTAACGGTTAGCGCATAGTCACCTCCAGTTTTGTATATGTGTGTTGTTTCACCGAAAGCGGTCACTTCCTCAGGCGAATGATCGCCAAAGTTCCATTTGAATTGAATTGGGCGGCCTGTTCAAAAGACGGAACGTGGTTATTTAAAACAAAGGGCAAACTACTACTGCTGTTTGGACAGTGGCCATAATTCTGGCAGACGGTTAGTCGGATGTTTAGTTTTTGAAAATAAACCGAAGTATCCTGCATGCCCTCCTGTATCACTGTGTGCTTGTTCCATGTCCTTATCTAATTTGTGAACACTTCTGTTTCATTGCTCAGTGAGCTATCTATGTTTATCACAGCAGCTGGTCACCACAACGCACTGTTGTGGTGGGCTTCCATTGCCCAGTCAGTGTGTTACCCCTTAGCCATTTGAAATCAACTCATACCAACTTCGTCTTTGTGTGTCAGAAGCCATATGGTCATCATGGCACTGATCAGCTTACACCTTGAGATAGATCAGCAGTTTTCTGTTAAACAAACTTCCAATTTACACTGACACCAGTCTGGTCAGAACAGTATACTTCCTGTTTTGGCACATGTGTTATGATTAGTCCACGCCAAAGACTTGATAATTCAGTCACGTCCATCTGGTGGAGTAGAGGCAACATACGCCTACAGCATGCCTGCTCCCGGGGCTTAAATCCTGCGTGGCAATGGCTGTTCAGAACTGACGCAAGTGAGTGTAAATTATACAATTCCCGCAATCACCCGCAAATACTGCCTACCACATGTTTTCGGTTTTCTGTTGGGAACATATCCTCTTTTCTGCTGCAATGCATTAGAGAGACCCAATGCATTCTGTCCGAAAAACCTCGATACCTGAGGGTTCTGTTCAAAATCAGGTGCAGTAATCAGGTAGGTCTATATTTTTTCAAGCGTATACTAAAACGGCATCTCGGGCCGATGCATGGAAAATTGTACCGCCAAGAAATACTGTCTTTGCGCTGAGTTCGGACTAGTTCGAATTACCCGTTATTCAGGTTGTAAGGTTTAAATGTGTGGTGGTCAGGAAAGGGACACGACTCAAAGCATTTCAGCTTATCGAAAAAATTAACAGATTAACTCATTTTCATTCATTACAAGAGTACTTGAAGGGACGTGAAGTTCAGAACTTCCTTGTATTCCAAACTCAGCAAACAAATTAACTTTTTCCGTACTTGATTTTCGAGTTCTTCTGAACTGTTTTTACAGTTAAACGTGTCTGTTGTTTGAAGTTGAGAATTACGCGACTGCGAACTTAGCGGGCCTTTGAGTACTGTTTCGTTTTCACAGAACACTAAGATGCCCACTGTGCTTGATATTGCGTCACTTGTATGTACACACTGTTGCCGTTGCACAGCTAACCATTCATCCTGAGGAACGCTGCTGTCCTGATTTCGTTTTCGAAGCCAGGGAATCACGATTAGGTAACTGCTGCATCATCGGATATTTAAAACTGGAATTCAGCGCGCTAGAGTTTTAAACCATCATTCAAGGATGGTTGGTGAAGTAAGGGAACAAAAGTCAAGCGGTTTGAATAGCTGGAAATTCCACTCCAAAATGTTCACGGTGATGTACAACCTAAATTAGATTCAGGGGTTGAAAGTAATCCAAGATATTCTAGATAGCTTGCATGCACCCTCGTATATGTGATTTGCCGGCCAACTAAAGCAAAAGCCCAGACTTAGTCGAACTCAACTAAATTATTCATAGTTTTCAGTTAAATTATTATGAAATAATCTATGAATTATTAATAAGGGTCCGATCAACTGCTGTTCAAACTGGGGATCGGTTGTCTCATTTTCCAGATACCACTCTCATTTGCTCATCCATGACATGAAAAAGCCTAACAGACTGCCAGGGATTTCGATTCACCCTCCCTTACTATCCAAACACAACACTACTAATCATTTACTGAGTCTATTCAAAGAGAAACCTCAAGTAATCTTTGTGTTGTGGATTTTGCTGAAAAAGATAAAGATAAATTTTTAAGACATCACTCACAGTATTTGTTTTATGTGAATCACACCTATAACGTCATACCTTCAATGGGAAAGAGGACAAGGTTTGCAGGAGAATTTGTCACAAACGAGCTACGCTCCAATCCACCGATATCGAGCGGAACATCCACGAATACTTGGGTTGAAATCTTCGCACTGCTCAACCCTTTTTCGTAGGCTTCGACAGTCAACTCCACCTCCGTACGTCCGAATGTTGTGAGTGAACCAGCCACCAGTAACTCACGTGGTTCGTCGAGCCAAGCGCCAAGCTGCGGAGTCAAATCATTAGAGTAATTATTTCTGTATCAGTTACTGGAATTAGTTACAATCTGTCTACATCGCCGTTACTGTGAAAATGATTCTTTTCCAGACGGTTCTGGCCTTTCAGTCGTTAGGAAGTGATGTAAAATCCATTTGCTACCATAAAATGATCAGAAGTTGGATAACACGGCATGGCACTTTGGGAAACCCGATCACCAACGATCGTTGACCGCATAGCTGTCCCCACTTTTAGGTGACGGATCATGAACCCTGCATTACTGGAGCTGCAGCTAGTAGTTGAAGTGAACAGGTATGTAAAATAATTCGAAAAATAGGGAGGGTGGTAATGTCACTTGTGATCAGCTCATACTGGCTCCTTAGTATCAAATTAGCGACAAAATGCGTGACCTATTTAAAGGGGGCAGTACGGTGACGTATCTCAGTATGCACCTTAAGAGTGCAACCCCTCGAGAAAATGGCGTCATCCGATCCACAAATGTGGTGCCGAGGAAGAGCGTTCACTGATGGGAGTCATGTGGGAGATTATGGGGTAAAACATTACAAACAAATTAATCGACCCATTGTAAGGGCATCGTTCTTCTACAGAAAGTCGGACAGCTGAATTGTCTTTCATTGCAGTCCGCATGATTTCGGCTGAAGTTTGCTTAACTTCAACTCCAGTTAGAGCAACTCCAATCGCGGAATAAACCGATAACCTTTTGAGCATTATTTTTGTCATCTTTTCTGACTAGTTCCAGTCGTAGAAAATTAACGACTTGGGAAATGCTTCTCCCTCTGTTCTCCTAAACTCATACGAGAGTGCATGGCGGAACGGCGCCGATGAAGTCTTGTGCTATGGCCAGGGTGGTTGTTTATTTGATGTTTGAGTAATTTCCCAATGTCACAAGCATTGTAACATGCCGGATGCACGGTCAGGCAACACAGATAGCCCAGAAAAACCTAAACAGAAATGCATATCACAGCACTCGGAGTGGCATATTAGACTACGGGAATGATAAGCAAAGTTAGTCACAGAATGCGGGACACAGTAAGCGTGAAACCTAACGAGCCATTAACGGCTGTTTCAGAATATGTGTGCCCTGGCACAAAGAGAACACAAGAGTTTAGGTCTGCTAAAAGAAGCTGAAAATTTCCGACATCATTAGTGATCGTTTTGCTGCCAACTCCTCAGGACCATATTTCAGGGTATGAGAACAGCCTAAGGCCAAAAATCGTCCCTGTCCATTGAAAAGGATTGGGTACTTTTTTAACCCAATATAATAAATGCACCACGGTTAACGCAACACTTCACTCTTTTACCTTAGTATCCGCTTGCTGCAGTAGAACATCTATCCACGTAACTTGTCGTTTGGGGACATAAGGCAGAAATTCACAACTGTCCTAATTAATGAAGTGAAGCAAGTCGTGCTACCGTCAGATGTAGCTTACGTGGTTGAATTTGTCCGATACATTAACCGCACCGTACCCTGAACGTCTAACAAAACTTAGAAATGTGGAAGTCAAAATGTAAATACCTCAAGTTCTTAATAGTGTTTCGCACACTTTTGTTTTACCGAATTGCAGATGAGCATGTATGAATGTATATTCGAATGATGTGAGCTGAAAGCTTAAATGCTTCAAGATGAACACAGGCGGAGAAAAGCAAAAAGACTTTATGACCTTTATTGCGTTTTACTCAAATCGTGCGAATCATTATGGATCCTAGTCGAACTCGACAACTTTTGGAGCAGTGCACCGTTAAGTACTTGTAGCACCCAGTTCAAAAATTTTCAGCAAAATTATCGGTTGACTCCAGAGATATTTCCTTACTGTTACAAGATTTTACGCTAGAATAACTTGAATTCTATGGTTTCATAATTTGTGAGCAACTTGGATATTATGATTTCATGACATAAAGAATCCAGGATGGTTGATAATAGACATGTTAGATTAGCAGAATATATGTCCAGTAATATTAGACGTTCATCGCTGCATGACTATTGCTGGTAAAATAAAACAGTGAAAAAAATTGTAGTCATGAAGCTGCTTTCCTTTCACGGTCTGGTGTTTAGCAAACTTAGCAATTCGGAGAAAATGATACCCCATAAATATTTATATGCCGTACCTAGCTGATACACGAAAATTATGCCAAACGGCATGAAGTACTGATCTACAGGTTTTACTTAGCAGTAGATACATCATAGCCATTCGTTCGTTGCGGATGTCTTCTGCTCGTTTCAGCATCATTCTAGTAAGCCTGAATGGTCGTGTTTACTAATATGAGTCACTGTCACCATTTCTGTGATTCACTCACCGGTTGGGAGAACCGGTAGATATGGAGGATTACTCCTTCGAAGGGACCAGTCGAGGAAACGCGGTTTCTTTCACAGAGTGTCTCAGTTGACGTCAAAAGCTATGGTCTCCATATGCTGATCACCGGTCGAAAGCACCTGAATTGATCAAGCTTAACAAGGATAACTATTTGACAAATATAACAAAAAACATCTGATAGGTACTGGGCAGAAGTATTGAAAATGGTTCAATCACTCATGTCCGTAGAAATGGAAAAAGAGGACCAGTGGACGGACAAATCACAAAATTGTTTACCTCGAGGCGGACGTTCTTTGTTGACAAGCTTCCACGTGTGATCGTGCTTCCAACGGCCGGTGCCTCAGTCAAATCGGCGCTCCAATCCGCTGGTACGTAGTCGATTGTGGGACCACACTTAACCAGGCTTTGGGCATCAAAGAACGCGCTCAGACGATCCCCAGGTTTTAGTGTCCAGGATTGAGTGAGTCTAGCTACCTGCCATCCAGTTGCTGTGATGGGTATGGTCACCACCTGGTATAGAAAAAAGAGAGAAACAAACAGAAAATCGTGATAAACATTTCTTCCAACCTAAATTGAGGGGCAGCTTTGACTGTAAAACGAATTTCAGCGCATCGGACCCAAAACTGATAATATGGACAAAGTAAGCGTTGCCCTTTAAATGGTGATCAATCAGATGAGAAACAGAAATAGTCGACGTGACGCATGGGTCTGCAGTGGATGTGCAATCGGCCAGTACATGCATAAGCATCTGACTGTTTGGGCCAATAAAACGGCCAATAAAACAGCGTACGTGGCAGGAATGTTCAACCTTCAAATATAAAGGTCATCTAGAACTTAGCTTACTGTGCGCGATTTAGTTAAGTCCATGATTAGCCATGGTTACAGATTTCATTAGCCTGATTTACGGGTGAATTGTGTATTTTATCACATCCCATTATAACGCATAGGTTATCTCTGAGTGATTCCCTTGTGCTCCGAACGACCATACATGTGTTTATTGTTTGGCAGCCTAGCTGTCAACGTTGACCTTGAGCAAATCAAAGCACATGCAGTCTTAGGAGTCTTCAAGGCTTCCGTGGTGTTCTATCATAGTCAAAAGCACAATGTTGATACCACTATACCGCTTTATGTTGCATTTGAATCAATCCCTTTACTTTTACCATCATCTCCTGTAGTTCCCAGATGCTCTGGTATTCGCCTTCATGTGGACCAATTGTCCACATTTCATTCGACTTTGTTTCCATTTTTGAGGCCCCAACCGTAATTTTCCCCAAATAACTATGCTTTTCGTACTCAAAGTATTAATCTTCTGGTGCACCGCTTCTTCGAAGTTCAAAAATTCGTTTTCGAAGCTCAACCACAAGCAAGCAAATCTTAGCACTATTTTTTTTTCAAATTAACCATTGATTTTTGACTTGTAAATGGGGTATTAAGTGAGGGTGTTAGCTCTGGAACCACGACACTACCGTTTGTGCCCGAACTAAACATGTGGGCAAAACTATCGCCGAAACTAGTATATGCATTTACCAGCTAGTTTTGAGTCTTGTATGCATGTAGCTCACTGTCTAGCTTTGATAGTGCCTTCCACTAAGACCAACAACTGTCAATTTCGGCTGACAGGTTTTGTCTGTTGGCACTGGTTAGACTGACGCAGCTGGTGGTTTTAAGAACAATACAGAACTACCTTGAGCACTGTACCACGGTCGATCAAACAGATGATGACAGGGCTTTGTTTAGTTTGCTATTCTACCTTCAAAAGCTTTGTCTGAACAACCTGGCACCAGCGCACTAGCCAGTTGTCCAGTCACACATATGAGTTATCATGCCACCGCACGGTGGTGCTAACAGGCTTGCAAATGAACTGTCAATCACTGACGAGACATCGTACACTCCGTTGTTTCACACTACTCTTACCTGAACACTTTTCCTCCTGTCCTGGTGCAATTATTCTGGCGAGTTAACACCAACGGGGGTAATCACCAAACATGAGTTTCGCTCTTATTAGGGCTCATCAGCGGTGCACATCCTTGGCCGTGCCGGGACATCTGACATGCGAGATAAGCCTGTTACCACTACTCCACCGGCGATCATTGTACACATCTGAATTGTCATGTCTGAACGGGTGGACGTGTTCACGCTTGAGCGATGTAATTAGTTTTCCGGACATCTCGAACGGCCACCTAGTAACTGTTTAGGTTTTATCGATCGATTTGCTCTCCAAAATAATTGCGTCTGAGCAGGAGTAGGACTGTTCAAATGACAGTGATATGAACGTGAATTCTACAGATCTCGCAACCACCTACAACTAATCAGAAATTGTCCAACAAGCTTCAAGCTTCCGCTACTTGACTAGAAAGCCCCAATCGACAAAATCAGGACATATACTGGGTCTTGGTTCGAAGCGGCAGGCAAACCAACCACGCTCCTTAAGATTTCACACGTTCGCTTGTTCAGACGACCATTCAGCTTCCTCCAGCAAGAGCTAGTGAAATGGTGGTAGCACACTCACCTTTCATGTCAGATGTCCGGCGTTCAAAACCCAGCACGGCCAAGGATATGCACTGCTGACGGTCAATAATCGTAGCGAAACTCTAGTCCAGTCCCTATCTCACATATGTACGTTCGCTTTTACACCAGCCTGGAAAGCTGGAAGGCGCATGGCTCGAAGCGATCCTTCACACCTTCGAAAGGGTTCATTCCGGTAGATCAAATGCTTCGAGAAAGCGGCTGGCACAGCGAGAGATTGGTGACCTTGCAAAAGAAGGGCTTTAGAGAGAGGCAAAGCTAATATTCATTCTAGAATTGGTGTAATTTCTATGCAGTTACAGATTCCCGTGAAACATTTGATGGCTAGAGTCCGTCGGGAGTTGCCACTTTTGTGAGCACGTAATATCAGCAAAGGCTGTTTAGTTCTGTCAGCGCAAAATGGACCATATTCACCCTATGGCTATAACCGGACATAGAGTGATCAAGTGGCTAAATCGTCCTGATCCATTGCCACATCGAATCGTCTGGATAATGTCTCCTCATTTTTGCATTCATCGCCCCGAAGTTGTTTTAAAGTTTCATCACAAGACTTTGGAGCTTCATCCAGATTCTGAACACATATTTTCCAACTGCTTTAACCCGTCAAATAAGTTAGAGAAGGAAAATACCTTCGCCTCAGCAGGCCTCAGATAAATGAGCAACGTAGTCCATGTGGACGTTTATAACTCACTTGTAGGTCAGAGATCATAGACTAGCACCTCTCTTCTTGCATTATAAGATAATAGCTTAGTTAGGTTTAATTCGAATAATTCTTGGCACGTATTTGATCAGAGGAGGGCAGCACACAAAACAAAATGTGGACTTACGTGAATTACGTCATAGTCATACTCACTGATGACAGACGGTGCGTCCATTCTTAAACGTCGGAGGTTGGTCTCACACCCCGCAAGATTTTGGGCTACGCAGCTGCTAGTTGCCATCAGGAAACGTTGGTTGTCCGACGAATAGTCACACTGAATTGACCCAACTGATGTAGAACAGCTGTCTGAATCGTAGTCATATGCACCAGATGAGCACTTCACGCGCAAGAGCTTTAATTGACAATGTAAAGCGCATTTTATAAGTTTGGAAATGTCGAGCTGATGCTTGTCAGGATAAAATTTCCGAAAAAACGAATCGGTGACGGCAAGACAGCAACCAGATGTTTTGTTAAATTTTTTCCATTTGATGAACCCAAAGGCAGAATTAGTGCGTTGGAGGAACTCAACAGTACGAGGTCTATTTAAGCTTAAAAGAAAGGCGTTTTCAATCCACGTATAGACTTTGAGGAGTCCGTCTAAAGCGCATAGGGAATCAGTTGGCTCCAAGCAGCGTAAGAAAATGCAGTTAGTCACAAATAATGCCAGTCAAAAGGGATGCAAACTGAGTTTCTGTAGATCACCTTTCTGAAGGTTTCTTGGGACCATTAGAGTATCCGCTCCTCTTTGGATAGAAATTTGTTGAAAACACGCATCACACCTCACTGATAACATACAGCCGGAATAAATCCTCGGACACTTTTTGGTACACCGACGGGAGTCCGTATTACTGAGCGAATTCACCATACCACTTAATCAACTACAAGAGCTTGTCCACCGATCCTAGTGTGAAAGCTTAGTGGACAACCCTGCCAGTGGACCAAACCCTCTTTAAAAGTGGACGTCAACGTAAGGGCTGTTAACTACTGATGGTTCAGTAAGAAATAATGCTTGGAGAATGAGATTTATGGACAGCACCAGTCATGCAAAATTAGAGTGAAATCCTGCGAGGGATGAGCCCTAGTTCTTCTTTTGAAAATAATTAATGCTTCAGAAGAGGCTTGCATAGCTCATTTTCACTCTGAGGAAAACAGGAAATTTAGGCTTACTCTGTTTACTGTGCATAAGTTTTACGTGTTTTGGTAGATGTCAGTTCGTTAGCCTGCCAGCTAACACATCCCTATCAATAATTGGACAGACCTCCATGATGGGAAACGCAGTGGATGACATATTCCCTTTTGGGACTGACGTCACTGTATGTTCCGGGGACTAAACCTTGAGGTAACGGGCTGTAACCACAGTCTGTCTAACTCAATCCATCATTTTATTTTGTGTGAACAGGTCACTTATAAGCAGCATCAGTAAGAGGATAAAACCCTGGTAAGTGAAACTGTGAAATCGTGTGTAATCCAATGGAATTGTTCGTTTCCTAGTAAGAACGAAGGTAATCATTGTAAATGGCTTTCTAGTAATTATCACGGAAGGAGTCACCCTCATTGTACTGATAAACCGGATGATTTCCAACAAGGATGAAACAGCTGTACAGTGCTTCATGGCTTTTTAGCATAGATTGACTTTGCTGACAGGACGAAATCTCCATTGACAGCTTGAAATGCATTCGGTTCCAGAGCGTCTCAAAGTCGGTTGCAGCAACCATAGGCGTGCCGCAAGATCAGTATCGAAAGAAAATTGCGCACTCAGCGTGTATTAAAATTGCAAACTAGACGTTTGTTTCATCATTTCAATGCTTTCAGTGTAAGCAAGCCATTCCAGAAGGAATCCTACTAAACTGCTTACCACACAGTGAGTCTGAGGATGAACTTGTTAATCAACGTCTGAGGCTGCGCACATGTGGGATGGTGCCATTTGTCGCTGCTTGTGTGTTCGATACAACTGTCAACCACAGTTGCATGGAGAACTAAAGCAAACAGATGCAAGTAGAATTCTCGGTTGGGTGACCCCTCATGATAGATGACTTCGGGTAATGGCTGAAATACTTCTGCGGGGTCCTGGGGACTCGTACTTGCGTCGGCTACGCACTGTGGTGTGGCCGATCTGTTCTCAGTAACTAACAAATATTTCACTTTGCAAAAGCCACAGTGAGACAGGTTTGGCTTGTTTGAATTTCCGAGCGTCACGCGTTTGTTGACTAAAGAACTCCAAACCACAGTAAACTTTGCATAAGTCGTTGTTCAGTGAAGCAGAAGTATAAGTTTTACACCTGTTCATTTCCTGTTCACCTCCCACCTCATGTAACGAGGCAAAACACGGTGGATTGGATAAAACGGACAATACGCTGGGCACCCTAAACAGCAAAACTTCCGAAAAAGTGAATGGGGAGTCATTTCGGTTTTATGTCCCTCGCGAAGAGCCCACATTCATAAGATTAAAAACTGAAATTTGCTGGAAGTGGAGGCTACTCGATTCGGATGGTACTCAAATGAGGGGGTCCATATACGAAACAGTAGTCATAAAATAACTTGAGGACGAACCGCTAAGTACACTCGGAACAATGTTGGATGATCTAAGTGTAGGCTGCAAGAGAAACCATCAGTGTGCCTGCTAGTGCCACTTCTCAGTTAGGCAAATTAATATCTTGAAACCGATACCTGTTTGGCTATCACAATGCTGTCTTTTCGACGAATATCAGCAATCCCAACAATTTGAAGCTCAGCTGAAAGCATACACCTGAAAACTTACTATGAGCTTGAACGACCCAGTCGCTGTAGCGTAGAAGTCGACTTCAGATAACCGTCCTGGATAGCGTGCGCTGGTGCCAGAAACAATAAATTTCTCTGTTGGGCATTGCTGGGAGTCAGCATTGAGACGCGAGGCAGACATTCGCACCCAAGAACCACTGTGAGCTAGAGAATAGTGTCAATAAGCGTAGCAGTAAATAAATTATAACGTGAGGAAGCTTGTCAAGTTTAAGAGTGACACATTTCAGTTGATCATATCGCGCAGCTATCCCAACTTTTGAGGGTCCGGGAACTAGGCTGAACATCCCTCTGTAAATCGAAAATTCAAATCGGGCCCTCTTTATGTTTCCTTGAAGTTCCTACTGTTGAATCTCACAATCAGTTTTATGACAGCGCTCGACAGGAGTCCGATGGCTGTAAAACCTACAGAGGATTCTCCTCAAAAATTGGCATCTAACGCTCACAAGAGAAGCCATCCTAATGATAAACCTTGTCGGTAGCTACACGCGTTTGCACCTCATTTACCAAAATGTTATGCGATCACCTGTGCCATGCAGATGGAACCGGGCTGCATTGTCGCACAGGAGGTCAGTTAATTTATTTGAATAACTGAATTCAAGTCTACTGCGATCCCGTCACGTGCGTGATAAAATGCACATCATCCAAAGCCGTAGTCGGTCGCTTCATCCCATATTTCTGAGGGATTTTGTTTTGTGCCGTCCAACTGAGCCCTTTCATTTGATATCTTATAGTAATACGGTATCTGAAAGATACTGTGCAAATCCCAATTCATCCGTGTCCCGCTGAGAATAAACGATAAATTTGTTCATCCTATGGAATGAGTGAGTTCGGTTATCTAGCTACCTCGGCTAGCGTTGCCACTAAAGTTGGTAGTTAGAGACTATGAGGTCTAACTATATGTGTGTACCATTCCTATGCAAAGCACATTAGCTTCAGGTGACCTTTCACAAGTATTCATTCAAAGGGCGAAGCGTAGCCTTCGTTACTCAGTACAGCAAATATAAAGTTATTGCACTCAAGACTCACCTGTGCGTTACAGGAGCAATTCCTGCACTTGCAGGAGGATCGGCCAATATTGCGCTCACGGTCGATGCTTACCGACCTTTGACATATACTATATCCAGTTGGCATCTAGTCGCTATATGACCACAAATGTCAAAGTTTCTTTAAACGGCAAGATAAGAAATCACACAATGACCTGAATTGGGCTTTGGTGTTCAGCCTGTACGGACTGTCTAGAGTGACCTAAGTGGATAGTCATTAGTGCCTGTCACAGGACCCAAGGTTGGATACATCTTTAATTCCCGTAGAGCCGCTTTTCATCAGCATACCAACAGTGAACGTCTTGTGTGCATTTTCTGACGAATAGTGTGCGTAAGACATGTGTTGATCATACCGTTTGATTGCGCACAGAGAATGAGGCTTCTTCGTTAGCTTTAGGAATCTGCTCTGAGTGCTAGAATTCCAGCCAAATTCTGCATCGACAAAAACGTGGTTGTAGTCCATAGATTTGGAATTTCGAACCCCTGTTTTTTCGATTTCGACCAACAAAATTGCTACTCGTTCCTGAGAAACGGTTCTCTGCTGGCAATCCGAATTCTTTTGAAAGTACCTAAACTGGTGTTCCTTAGCAAACCAGGAAAACACCCTGCTTTTGTCCCGGCTGTTGATACTGGACTACCTGGTCGCTACTGTCTTGACTTTGAAGCATTTGTCTGACCATTCCATTCTATTGCGCACGTTGCAACGCTGCTCACTCCCTCGGAATCGATGGCGGTGAACAGTTGCTGGCCTTTTAACACCCGAGGCTTCTGAGTTCAACGTAGTGTTTTTACATTTATGGATTACACTGAGTGATCTGACTCATAGTAAGGGAAGAACGGTGGTTGCATGCATGACACACAAATGGGAAGCGAAACCAGAAAAATCACGCTGCTAGTCATAACCGAGATTCAGTTGAATCACCTACTAACACAAAAATGGTTTTCAAATGCGTGCATTTCGCCATATAATTACAGTGTGTGTTCAAGTACAACATAATGTTGACGGAAACTCGGGGACAATGGCTATTTGGTGGGCCCCAAAAAGGAAGAAACTGGTGGTGAGCTATTGAAAATTTTCAGCGACCTAATGAGTGGCTTGTCTCTAGTCCCCTTTTCATGGAGGAAACTAGTCACAAGGTTGCCGAAACCTCCTCGACAGCCTACGACCGATTTGTCCCTTGTTGGGGCTCATCAGGTAGACGAAGTCCCCGAGTTTTCGTCGACCTTATATTCAACTTTAACAGGTTCGTTTATGTAAATATATTGCGATATCTCGCATATCCTGCCAACTGAAACACGAAAGGGTCTTTGTGCAGTACATTCAGTTAAACGAGAGATTCCGTTGGGTTTCAGTTGAGTCTTCCCTAAAAACCGGATTGATATGCAAATGAGTACATTTTAGTGGTCCCTAGTCTGTTCGACCAGCAGAGCTGGACAGTATTAATACATTATCTTAACAATGTGATACTATTTATGCTCTTAGCTTTTTACTTTCCACGTAGCCTAGACTGATCCCAACACTCCAATAAAGAATGTCCACTCATCGGCTTCAGTGCCTTATAACCTTAACAAATCAAGAATTTGAAAAACGCAAAAAACATTGGCAATGGCAGAGGTCAAAGTATACTCCAAGAGGGCAGCCCCCATCATAGAGTTGCACTAAACTTCGGGAACGAACTGTACACAAATTTCTCCTCAAGCCTCCTGTGATCACGAACTATGCGATCCAAATACAAATGAATTGTATGAACTATAAAATCGATTGTCCAATGCGTGCGGCGACCGCTTTTGCATATCGCAATTTCGACAGGCTACTCAGAAGCATACTGTCGTCGGCTCATGTCAAAGCTGTGCATGACATTATGCCCATAACCGTTTTTAGTTACCGAAGGCTCATTAGTTACATGTCAGTGAGAGTAGGGAATTTTGAACTTGAACAAACTGATCGGAATAAACGCTGTGCTCCTTTCCCGATTTTCGTGCTTCAAATTGACATATTCTAACCGTTTTGACGTATTCGGATGGCAAACTGCATGAACTTTTATATTTTATGAAGGCTCTCCTATGACATCTTTAATTTCTCTTGACAAGCCTGAGATTTGTTGGTCACGAATTACAATACCGATGTTTTCAAACTCGCTTGAATGCTAAAAACGAAAGAAAGGTCTGTTGTGTAGGGCTTTTTGGGCTTTTAAAAACCGTTTATTCTATCTTCGTAGGTCATCGTCATCAAAGATAGGAGTCAAATCAGAAAAAAAATAATGAAGAGTTAGACAGGTCCCTTCTAGTGTTAATTGGGGTGCGTGGCAGCAGGTTACTGCTGCTTTGATGCATGATTTGCGCTATTCAGCAAAAAAGTACGCCTAGACAATCAATAACCGATGTGGACATACAGTTGGATTTAAATTTCGTATGAGGGTTTGACGAATTGTCTGATTCTGTGCTTAAACGACCATCAACCGAAAATCTACTGTGTTTTGTAGCCACACAAATCTCCCGTTTGAACTGCGGCCCTCAGCGGATACGAGGGCGTGTCGGACACGTAACTTCCAACCCTGATTACCGTGACCATTTTTAGTGTGTCGAAAAACGGCGCTCCCGTTTCGAAGTCCCAGCACCACAACACGAAGAAACGAACGAAACAAAGTACAGATTCAGGCACCTGCACTATGGTGTATGAAAGGTGTATTGATTGATCTCCCTTGCAAAAATGCATTGCAAGCTTCGATTTATGGTAACCCTACCGCCTGAACCGATGGGCATAAAGTTTTCCCTGCCGATCAGACTACACAGCGAACTGTCACCATAACCTGTGGAAAGTATTCAGCCAAACACAGTATCCGCTTTTCTATCGAAGACAGTGATTGAAAACTAGTGTCACAGACTTGTTACTCGGGAAGCAGGTAAATCCACGTACGAGGATTTCAGGACTGAAGATGAGTCGTTGGACACCCAGATTAGAGTAAACGAGAGATCAGGACAGAATGCTAGCGGCGATGGAGATCCTGGTAAGATATTGATGTTGATTACAAACGCTCGTTGACTAAACTCAGGTTTCGTCCACTCAGCTCAACAGTAGAGCGAGTCTACTTGGCTAATAATCCAAGTATAGTTTGTATTGTTACGCAGCTGTCACGCTGGATGGTGCCGAAGGCTAAATATTGTTTTCACCATCAGATTGGTGTGCAGGGCTTTCCAAAAATAAGGTGCGGTTAGGCTGCCCAATAATCCGGGGTTGAGGAACTACCTTGGTAAGCGGGTATAATGGTAATCTGGGCGCAAGTATTGCTCAGTGCAAAAAAACGTTATCATCGACAAAACAACAGCAGTATTCAACACTGATACTTCATTACCTACAACCATAATTTATTCGAAGGACTTGTTGTGAAGAAAAGAATTAAGGGTGATGGAAAGGGACTTGGTGCTAGCCTGCCACAATCATTCCAAGGCGCCTACACCTCCAAAAGCTCATTCAGGTCATCTGGATAGAAAATGACATTAAGAACACCATTGATATCGATTAGCAGGTTTATCTTGTACTTTTCCAAACCATGCACAGTAGGACCGCGCACAGAACCCAGCCGGGAAGATGACATTATCAAGACCTTTCACAGTTGCTTTCAAAACTCTCTGCCAGGTCAAAGGTTGGCAAAGTCGCTGCCTGCGTTGCTCCAACTTCGGCACGGAGAACAGCACTTTTTTCGGCAAACTTTGATCAGGCATGTGCAACACATGACAGAACAGCAGCTTTTGGGGCTGCACACATTCTTCATCCGAACCGCTGCAAGACATCTGAACACTCGCTTTCCGATTGTTATGTTGCATATTCGTTGGCACTAGCCTTCATGAGCTTTGGTCTTAGATAGTGCTTATCAAAGACCTGAAGCAGCCTCGCTTCCGCTGATCACACTGGTCGCATCTAACAACTATACAGCAAAATAGCCCGTACTGTGTTCTGGTATACAAGACCCTCGAGATTCAGAGTTAAGTTGCACTACCGCCATAAGTATTTCAAACCAGCAACCGCGATCCGAGCCCTTGAGATTCGCGCGTTGACTTCACTAGTCACGCTACAGTTGAAGCTTATAGGTGAAACGCTCTACAACCTCCAGTGCCTCTAAATTTGTAGGTGAATGGTTTGGTGACTGCATGTCCAGAGGCAGGTCCTTTACACATTTTGAGTGTAAAACGCATGCTAAAGGACGGAAATGTTCCGGTCAGCTTGTCGAAAAATGAATATGCATTTTTGTCCTGTTGAAGACGAAAACGATGCCACCTGCGTATTCCAAGTAGATGAAGTTTTCCTCAACATCAGCCTGGGTTTTGAAGAACTTGTGGGTTTTTCATAAAGGAAATTATTCATAAGTTTGCTGAAAAGTCTTCGAAAGCCCACGACCAGTTTCAGCCTTCTCGAGGCTCATCAAATAGGCATAGTCTCCGATTTTCAGCAGCGATGATGCCTTCCCCCGGGGAAGGACGGGTTAGAAAGGGTCGGCCCTAAAAACACTTCGATCGCCAAACGGTTGACCGTGACCAACGGCGCATTATTCAATACGGTCAAATGCTTTTAAGACCAAAGAATCTAGTACTGCTCAAAAGACACCTGCTGTGCTAAGCTGCACTAGGAGTGAGACAGTGATGCCATACTCCCTGCGCCCTCAGGCCAGGCCAGCCCCCTGCAGCCAAGTGGGTCAGACTTTTGAGTCATTGGCTCCGGGCAGGGTCCCCCAAGAAAACCCTAAAAACCGCTTTCTCGCGGTTCAGACTCTTGAGTCAGAGACTAGGGGCAGGGTCCCCGATCAAAACCCTACATCCTCCCACTGCCTTGTGGGTCAGACTTTTGAGTCAAAGGCTCAAGGTGGGGTACCTCTACTAAACCCCCTTCTTCGGCCTGGGCAACCGGGAAGTATCATTTGCCCTTGCAGCTCTCAGCTCTTCGCTCACCGGCCTTCTCCCTCACTCCCTCCAAACCCATCGTACAATGCAGTGCAATCCACCCATCTGCTAATCCCTTAGCCACTACTCCGTCTCTAAACCTTCGCCGAGAAAAATAAACCACGATAACTACTTACTAACCTCGAAAGGTCTGATCCACGTTGCAGCCCCTAATGTCCGTACTCTCTGTAAAATTGGGCAACAGACACCCCCTGCTGAAACCTTGCTTTTCCTCTCTATCGATGTATGTTGTGTCTCCGAAATACGCATACAAGACCCCACTTCGATCGTGCTTCTCAAGCCGCTTAGGACGAGCTCAGATGTTCCACATTTCACTCTTCGGATATCTGGTGATCCTAACGCAATGGCTCGTGCTATCTACGGTGTGGGGGTTGCACTCAGCCCCAAGGCTGAAAGCGCCTTACTGGACTGGATCCCAGTGAACAGTCGCCTGTGCGCTGTGCGGTTGTCTGGCTCAATCAAGGTTAACGCAGGTCGATGCGGTGAATGGTGTTAATTTGTCGTATTAGCATACGCCCCAACAGACTGCAGTTCTGAGACTGAGAAGGACGAGTTTTATCAGTCGGCAAGAAGGACGGATATAGTAATCCTGGCGGGTGATATAAATGCCCAAGTTGGACGACTAAGTACGGAAGAAGCACAGTTAGGTGGCAGGTTTGGAGTCGATGCTGAGCGTACGAATAACGGGGACCGGCTTCTTCAGTTGTGTGCAGATCACCGTCTGTTCCTGGCCAGTACAAACTTCCAACACAAACGCTCATCAACTTCGACAAATTTCAGTAGCTCAAGAGTATCGAGCTGATTTAGCTAGAAAGCTACTGGAAACGCACAGTCATGCGGATGACAAAGATCGCTTGGAGATTGAATGGAGGCGAGTTAAAGAAGCAACGCTCTCAGTTTTCAGAACTGTTTGCCCAGGCCATCTGACTCGACTAAATGAACACTGAGTATCGTCGAGATCAGCAAATTTATTGCTGCCAGAAAGGCCATACCAGCAACCAGCGACTATGATGGCGCACGCAGATCCCTCAAACATCGGATAATCAGGAGCTTGACGAATGCCAGAGAAAGCTGGTGGATTTCGAAGACCCAGGAGATGTAGAAGGCTTTCGCTGCAGCCAACAGCCGTGCCCTGTTTCAACTGATTCTATCGACCGGCCAAAAAAGGCAGGTGTTAGCAAAGCAACGTGCGAAAAAGACGGATCAGCAATTCACTCTCTCAACCGTCATCTTGAGCGGTGGGCTGAGCACTTCCAAGAACAGTTCACCTGGTCTACTGCAACACAACCACTGGAAGAACCAAGCGGGCCCGAACGGAACACTGACACCAATCCGCCATTAGCAACCGAAATCCAGCATGATATATCAATCCTGAAGCGCAACATGGCACCTGGCCCGGATGGCCTGCACTCCGTGCACTTCAGAGAAGGTGGCGGTGTCCTGGCGAACAGTCTGACGACCATACTGCAGAAGATTTGGGACGAAAACAGAATACCAGCCAAATGGAGCTCCTCCACCGTCATCCCAGTTTTCAAAAAGGGCGCAAGAACGTCATGTGAGAACCACCGTGTTGTCAGCCTGGTATCCGTCGCATCTAAGATACTCTCTGGCATTATTTTGCGCAGGTTGATAGATTATCAGGAGAGACAGATTCGTGAGAATCACGCTGAGTTTCGCCCGGGTGGAGAATGTATCGACCATATCTTTACCTTGAGACGAATTCCTGAAGAGCACCACTCCTTCAGACGTCCCACGTCAGTCGTTTTTCTTGATTTGAAAGTCGCTTTTGATTATGTTGATCGTCAGAAACTTAGGCGGTGTCTGGCGATCAATCCAAATATATGTCCCTTATAAGGGCACTGTATGCGAACTCCTTTGGGCGCGTACAAGTATATGGTAAACTTTCGCCTGAGTTCACTACGTCCAGTGGTGTAAGACAAGGCTGTCCTCTCTCACCTTTCCTCTTCAGTTTTGTTGTTGATATGGTGCTTGAGATTTCTCTGCCTGTCTCTGAAACCTCGGGAGTCGAAATGTTCCCTGGATGTTTACCCACAGTCATTGAATATGCAGATTATATTGCTCTCCTTGGTTCAGATCCTTCCCAAATACAGACGATTTTAAATAACTTTACTCTGCCGCACGGTTTGGCACGCGCTTCACACCTGCAAAGTGTATTGCTGCTACAAGACTGAGGTGGATCAAACCCAAACCTCATGCACGCAGACGAGCCAATCGACGTGGTAGATAAATTTGTTTACCTGGGCAGTTGTATAAGCTCCGGTGCATTGGCTGGAGATGAGATTGCTTCTTGAATCAGGAAAGCCAGGGCAGATTTTGCCAACCTCTGAAACCTATGGCATTGACGTGACGTCAGTTTGTCTATCAAGGGCAGAGTTCACACTGCGGCGGTGCGATCTACACTGTTTTATGGATCAGAGACATAGCCTCTACGCGCAGAGGACATACGAAAGATGTGGTCAGGTCTGGTGGGAACATCGGATTAGCAATGCTGAAGTACGCCAGATGGTCTTAGGAAGAAGAAACTCTCCCGCGATAGACGAATTACTCACGCTTCATAGGCTACGCTGGTTAGGATATGTACTCTGCATACCAGAAGACCGCCTGACTCGCTGAGCTTTATTCGTCCAGCCCTGTGCTGAGTGGAAACGACAAAGAAGTGGACAATGTATGACCTGGAAACGAAGTATGAAAACACTAACCACTAAACTTAGTCGGGTCGACAACTGCCGCCTCCCCTGATAGGGACCCCGGGACTCAACTCACCAATGACCATTGACACTGGCAGAAATGGCCCAACCGCGCAGTCAGTGACGCCCATGCATCAAAGCTACCGCCTTCAATGCGTAGCTACCTTATTTCCGAACAAATTGAACATGTCATCGCCTCCAAGACTTGGCTGTATGTCCCACACTTTCCCGTTTTCCGGTGATCGAAACCGTAGCAGCTGGAACCACTGTGCCTATGGTACACGGTTTACAGCTGATAAATTGAATTGAATAAAACTGTTTGGACATTTAGCTCAACGACTGTGCTCGGATCCTGTTTTCTTCATTCCTATGCGCAACGTACAGCAATTTCAACCGAGCCCAGTATGAAAGTATGGGAAACTTCTTGTCTCACATGCTTCAAAGTGCGAAAACCAAAGGCAACCATATAATCGAGACCCCGAGGCCTGGATTTTGACTTCAAGCGAGCTGAGGCTGTCTGCGCCGGCTGACGTGCAAGTATCACTGCCCAGACCAGGTGGGATCGTCACTCAAGCCTTTGTGATCCACAAGGGAAGTAGTACTAATCTGGGGAAGGAGAAGAAATAGTATATGGAAAATAAAAAAGGGAGGCTTCAGCAGTAGCCTACTTATGCTCACTCACCCTGCTGTAATCACCAAGTAAGGCAACCTAACCGATGACACTACAGGACAGCCGACGTGTCATGATGTTACTTTTGTTATAGGACTCATGGTTGTACACCGACTGGAATACTGTCATGGCACCCAAACCTAGACAAGAGGACGATATGAGTCCTGAACCAGTCTCTAACTCAAAAGCTTAACCGAAAGCCAGTGGCGTTCTGTGGAAAAAGCTAGTGCATTACTTTTAAAGGACAAGTTGTCACACATATTCCAACCTTCAAAGTTCGAGACCAGGAGACCTTGTTGGTCAGGCCTCCAATTGCTGACCAACTTGATGTGACAGACTCCGTGTGTGTCGCACGGACATCCCCGCACAGCTCACGGAGGAGCACAAACAATCACGCTACGATAGGTTTTTGTTTCTTCGTGACGTAACAAGACGGTAAAGACTCTGACAAAGAGTCCTACTAAACTCCACGGCCAGAAGCCGATTCAGGACGTCTGAATCACTCCAGGTCACGCCAGTGGTTAATGGCCTACTTCGAGGCTTGTCTAATATTGAACGCAACAGTTGGGTTACCTCATTTGAGCAGCATTCCTGCCATGCTGAGGGCGAACCACTTCGTAGTATAAGGACTTCCTCTCTACAAAAAGCTGGTTTTATCTAGCCCCGTATCTAAATCCTAGTTTTCCGATCAGCTTACTCCCCGAGTCTCATACCAACAAGATGTGTTAATAATGTTCCTCTGACTATACCGAAAACCCCACTGTTGGAAGTAGCCCACAGTGCATCGCAAAACTAACATAAATCAAACCCAAGTACTTACCTGTTATAGAGAACTGCTCCTGCTTTTGCGTACCAAACCTCATAGTCCCATACAAGTGGCTACCGGCAGCCACTGTGGCCTTACACCACATGGGAGAATTCTGCAATACCGTTTTCGGGCACTCTAGTGTCAAGTCACTGCTTGAGATTTGCTGAATGGACAAGATCCCCAGACCACCTGCACCAAGCTGGAGGAAAAAGAAGGCTTTGAGGATGCGTTTAACCATAAACTCGTTTGTGATATTTCGTTATTTATTTTGGGACCTTTTTCATGGCATATATTGCACCGTACCCAGGGCTACCTGAAAGTATGTAACAATCGTTTTATCCGGTAAATTCAAGTCCGTAAAGAATTCTGATCAAGGCATGATAACTAATGGGCACACTGACTCCCAAATGTATACATTTTTGCTTACCTTTCTCACGTTAACGCCGTGAAATCACTAGATATACTACGGTGGTCCAAATTATTGTTTCGAACCAAAGATACTACTCAATTTTCTGAAATTTTCAGAAAAGAAGACTTCGCAATACCCCGTGTACCAAATGACCTTTACGCATAACAGATGGCGAATTGGTGATTTGTAGGGATGAAAATTGTTTTTCCATCACTGTAGAGATTGCCATTCTGCTGTTCGTCATTATTTTCCACAGACAATAAATATTTGCTTTAATCCAGTCTATTCGGGCCCATGTCGATTTCAGAATGAGTTTTTTCGATTGTTATTACAAGATAGTAAATGCGCACATTGTTGTCACTTAAAAATCAACCAGAAAGCTCCGATTTTCGTTATCGGTATTTTTCAGTGTTCTACCTCATTTCACACTATTCATCCCAGTGGGATACCACTGGAACTGTAGAGGGTTGGAGTCGGATATTTGCATAAGGGGGGATTTGTTTTGCTTCATACGGTGGACTGACTGTTAGCTGTGGACCAAAGAAGTAAACATGGATGTCCCCTTATTATTTTGTCCGTGAATGTACAAATCATGGGGGTGTCAGTTTATTGCTCTCGGGTTAAAATATCGTCTCAAATCCATCAGCACAGCGGATATTTCTTAAAAAAATTATTGGGTGCTTCAATTTGGTCAAGGTCCTCGGTAAAAATCTTCAAGCAACTAAACTAGAGAATCGTAGTCAGATAGGACGATTGCATTAGAGTAGACATCGTATGAAAACTATACAAATAAAGACAGTGTCGTGATTTAGACAAACAGCAAGCACGTTCTAGTGACTCGCATTAGTGTGTCACTCACCACAGTTCCCCTGGCATCTTCTTGATACAATGTCATCCAGTTGGATCCTGGTCGATCGTAATGCACGTTCAGTGGAAGTGAAACGTCCAGAATGGCTTCGGTTCTTCCGATGAAATCTCCAAAATATATTTTATGCTTTCGGTCAGCCGTTATCGGGGAGAATAGACTGAGAGTTATTGAGGCTGCCTGATTGCCAAGCAATGTGGTTGAATTGGCCGAAAGCTGTGAAGGGAAATGTAGACCGACAAACATTTGGGTGCAGTTACTTCAACATAATCGTTATGTTGGGGTTAAAACAAGACAACGGCCACACTTTCTCAAGGGTATGCTTCTAAGATACGACTTGATGTTGGTAAGAAAACGAAATACCCTTCACATAAAGCTTGCTACTGAGTGATAAGCCGTTACTCCATGTATGCTGCGTGAAGCGCCATTCCGATTAGAAAGCAATAGGTGTATTACTTTACCCATCTTTCCTAAACAGATGGCTCCGGCTACACAAAACGAAATGCGATGACAAAGTTTATAAACCCAGTGGCATATATATATATATATATATATATATATATATATCGGCCTGAATTCACCGCTATGCAGACGTGTTGGTGAATGGGAGAAGTGGTCCCAATGATGCAGCTTTTGTACGTCGTTTCTAGAGAAAACTGAGTCCACACGAGAATAAAAATGTTTTAGTGTCATTTTACACATGTTTGGGAACACGATGGGGGAATTTGGGGCCAGTTGTGCCAAAACGCTGGTGAAGGATCAAGAACGCAACCAAGCTTAAAATTCCGTACTGGATGCCCCTGCTTTTTTAAACCCAACTGATCTCATTTGGGATGGCGAAGGGACGGTATGAAGAGAATCTTATATCATGGCCAGGATAGACCAGTTATTCAAATCACCATCTTTGGCTACGTGAAGTTGCTTGATTTGTTAGATGAATGGTACAGTTGATGAGTTTTAGAGAGATATGAATCCGCAACAGATGAGATTTTTTAAAGGAAATGTTGGGGAGAAGTTAAAGCTTCGTCAGTTTTGACTCCTCATGGTTCAGCCAGTCGACAAACAAAGGTACATAATCACTGAGAGGGTCACTTATGAGTTGAGGGTTAACAGACCAACTAATTCTTCTTGCTTCGTAATTGCCTACAACAGGAGTCTTCACTGCAGAAATATTCAGTCCTGCCTTCGATGCCGGGTGTCACTTCCCTTAAATTCCCTATAGGTTGCACTGCACAGCATGCACTGCTTGTGACTCGTGACATTTGTAGTTCTTGTTTTCTAGTCTTCAAGTACTGAAAACCGTCGATTTCGTTTTGAAAATGTACAACACCCATACGTTTTCGACTTACTGTTTTGACACTCCCTTGCCTGCACAAACCAATCCGGATCTCAAAGGAAACCATAGCCTAACCAAGAAACATTACTCACTCACCACACTACTTATAAAGTAGCAAACATGAAATCAGGGTTAAATGTGGTTATAAACCAGAAAAGAAAAGGCCATAGAAAAAAGTGGCATCGTTACTTTACTTACTTCAACTGAGATGCTTCGTGACACAGGGGGTTCTATGCTACTGTCAACCAATATTTGTAATTTGTCATTGCAGTCCATATCCTCTACAGTCGTGTCTGGTAGGTTGTTGCCACAGAAGCAACATTCTGAATTCCATCGCCCGGAGTAAGCGTAACCCTCCAACCCACACGCGCGGTTGCACTCATCTGCGACAGTGCCAACCTGGTGGTCACGGGAGAAAAATAGAAAAAGTGCACTTGTAAGTTGGGCCTTGAGTCTATAGATTTCACCAATGTCTACATGCGCGTGCGTTCTCCTACGAAAACAACCAATCTGGAAGTCGCAGGTACAACAACTTCGTCTTGTAGAGGAGTAATCATGTATGAAAGTGGCTTAGTACAAGTGAGTTAGTAGTCAATTAAATAATGGCTCATTGGTAGATTCAAAGTAGCAGTCCTTCTGCGTGTTTTGGATCCTTGCCAGAGTGAAAGAACCGTCAGTTTTGTGTTCTTCTAAAGGCTATATATCTATATGTATATATAATGGCTACCTGTATGTGGTATGCTCAAAATCCATTCTCATCAGTAGGTCAGAGAATCACAATATAGGCGTAACCAAAATGGTTAAACCTGGCCGTCAGTTATTTGGCCTCGTTATGGTTTATCAGGCATCATCTGCCACGATGGCATGTTAAAGTCTCCTTCCTATCAGTGAACCAAATTCTCTCAGCATTCAGGTGATTGATCGGACCGGAATAAACAGCTCACTGTTGGAAGTCAGTCAGTATATATCACCTGTTGTTTGAATTTATATATCTGGTGTAAAAATCATAATGTATTTTTGTATATATATATATATATATATATATATATATATATATATATATATAGTATCAGTTATTCAGTTTGACTTCTCACAAGTTGACTTTGTTTTTGTCATTGAAAGAACTGGAAAGCTGTGTGAAGGGGGTGATAAATAAAAGTTGTACCAAAGGAAGACAATGGAAGGGATGCGCCCATTCTGTTGCGGTGCATTTTACATAGGACTGGCATGCGTGCATTGTTTAAGCGGGCCCTTATTACACACTTGTCCGGAGTAGTTTCATCCATGTTAAACGTAGTTCAGGGGCACTCTGGACTACGCAACAGATTACGATGCACCTGTACAAGCCTGTTATTTTAGCTCATTTATTGCGATCGCAAGCCTGCTAACGGTAAAGTGCAAGGGTCGTAGAATGCACTAACTCGCCTCCCACGGTTGCTCTGTTTTATGAGACCACTCTCAAAAGAATGTGTATCTCAGAATAGGCCGTTTTTGGCTGTACCCTTGCAATATTTAACTAGTGAACTCTCCTAGTGGAGGCCACCCAGAGAACTGACCGCTTAGGTCAGTCGATTCAGACGGTCCCTCCGGAATTAGGCATCAAACGTCGGGGATTCACTGCAGTTTCCAGTACTGAAAATGATGGGCAAAAACACACGGGATATCGTACACTGCTATACAGTGTATATAATATATCGATTATAACATATGATATAGTTGTTATTGCAACAACATGTATCGTGTTGTGTGATACATATTATTCACACTAATATATAACAACATACAAATATAATATATCTAGTAGTTATATAATGTAAATATGTAACGTAAAATATAAAATATCCAATACCATAATATGTAATATATTAATAGCCACATTCCTGCAAACCTGAAGAAGCCGTGTCATTGGAATTAAGTATTTAATTTTGGGTCCATATCCACTCTCCAACACATTTCACGAGGGCGTTGCAGGGGCCGGCTACGAACTGACCGTAGTTGTTTTATGGTGACTTGCACAAAAAGCTGACTGTAAGAACAAGCCTAAGATTTCCATTCTGGCCTGTGATAAAAGGCACAAAATGTGTTCATTGCTCTTGCTGTGGGATACAGGGTGAGTGACAATTTTTGATGAACTTGGCATGCTTCATTTCGGATGGCAAAATCATTGCAGATCTTTGAACATGCCTATCTCAAGCTTTCCTGAGTGACTGCCATCCTGCTGTTTAAGCCAGTTTTATTCCTCACACGGTCCCATTTATTTTTTTGTTATATGAAATTTCGCGTGGTCCAATGGGTTTTATATGAAATAACATTCCATTGTGATGGTTCTGTCGATATCATCAACAGTGCAAAGAGGGTACAGTAGCAATTCGAATACGGAAACAAGGCGCCACAGCCTGAGCATCACTGATTAAGTTCATTTGCAAAGTAGGCGGTTGAAAGATAACCGATGAAAATCGAGTATATTTGGGTGCTGAAATAATCGGCAACTCACCTTTGTTGTGTCTTGGTACATAGATGCGTAGCTCAGTACTGTGGACTCTCCGGTTAGCTTGTAGCATGTGGGCAATGAGTACACGGACCAAACTGGGAACGAGTCAGAAACTTTGAGAAATTGAGAACTTACTATGTCCCAATGATAAGATAGCACAGACAATCTTCAAAACGGAAAAGCAGATGGACGTCATTTGTAAGGCAAGTTTGTAATTTTAGGTGGAATAGACACACCATATGGTAGATTTACATCTTTCAGCTATTTAACGATTTTTCGCTTGCTGTCAAAAACTGTTCCAACCGAGGAATCCAAGGAGTGTTTTTACCAACTGCTCTCAAAATTCGTGCACTTTCCCCAGGATTATTGCTGGCCATTATAGCAAAGGTAGGCAAGTTCACGTTGATGAGACAGTGTCAGATTGTACTGATCGATCGCCTAAATGACACTCCTTACACAGAGTCCCTCGTAAAGAACAATCACGTTCTCCCTACAGGCGGGCTACTGTAATCAAGTTCGGGGATCCCGAAACCAGAACTTTAGGCCATATACACACGCATCAATACCCTAGCTGCAGTGATTTTAATTCATATTTTTGTATTTGTCTTTTTTATTTATTTTCACTTAAATGGTCCTCAAAATCTCTCACTTCTATGCTTATTCAGATTTGTCATCAAACCAAATCAGCGGTGAATAATTAGTTGCAAACATTTTAGTAATGTCACTCCAAATCACTAACCACTCTACAAATACACAAATCTCTACTAGAAGTGGCAACAAAAGTCGGTATAGGACTGGGTCGTGTGCGCTGTGAACACAACAGACCGAAATTCTGTCAAGGATATGAAACCAAAATTGATTACTAGTGTTTAAGTAAGTGTGTCGAATAAATTATAATCTGTTCACTGTTTCGTTTCATTCTGGTACCGGCCGGAGGACTGTTAAGTGTTGCTCATTTTTCAAAATAAATGTAATGATCCACGTTCTTAAGCCTCTTTAGAGGCAGTTTTGGTTCATTACGTGACCCTAACAGCTTGTTGGATTATTCACTCACTGAATACCGGAGCGATTCATAATATCAGAAAAAAGTTCGCGTATAATTTACTAGTATCGCATTCCCTATGAGATCACTTAGTAAGAATGTCAAACTGATTAACGTTCAGATAAACCTTCGCTTTTCTGGACAATGTAAGACTAACCTTTCCGTATCCAATGGCCGTTTAAACAGGCAATGTGTATTGGCCACACTCTTCCGCCAAAAAATTCAACCAGTTTGATCGTAACGCGCAGCCGAGTTCAGTTGTATTCTGTTGGTCTCATGGGTCATTCGTTAGTTTTCAGCATCGATGGATGCTGTTGCACAAGGTCATGAAAGCGACTAAACGGCTCTGTTTCACTTACAGTTTGCCTGAGTGACACTCTGAGCCGGCTGGCGATGAAGCAGTCCGGCAACAAATGAACAGAGCTGAACTGAATCACAACACTTGCCCAGAAATATCACCACTACCCCCATCATTACCATCCTCCTCCTCATCATCATTACCATCATGATCATCATCACCATCACCATGATCGTCATCATCATCATCATCATCGCCGTCGTCGTACTCGTTCTTCTTCTCCTACTACTCTTCGTCATCATCACTACCATCACCGCTAGCGTGAAACACGTGCCAATGGCTATTCAGCCACATAGATCTATATAAACAAAAGAATGGAAGTGGAGTCTTTTCCCAACCAAATACAGATATCCGGAGTGCCTATATCCCTATTCCGCTTACACTTACGACGATAGCGCAGATAGCCATTTTTACCAAGAACCCCCCTAAATCAACTACTGAATTTCACGCAACAGACGTCACCAGGATGTCACTCAATCCCTCTTGACCCGTCTTTTTCGGCAGATCATGTAGTTGACCCCAATCGAACAGTCTTAATCGTGTTTCCCAATCCAGACCACCAAATTTTAAAATTCATTGAATTTAGAATTCATGTCTTGAGATGAGCTCACCCGTGATAATTTAATCAGTCGTCCTTTTGAACACCCTTATTACAGGCAGCAGTCAGAAAATCACCTCCTAGTACCTGAAAGGATCCGACAAGTTCGAATGGAGCTCACACACCAAGGTTAACTACGTTCTGAAAGCTAAACATCTTTCCAGACATTCACATCCGAAGAGACAAACGATGAAATCACTTTCCACTTACCCATCCAAATACATAAGGATTCATTTAGTTAATTTAGTTCGTCTGTTCAGTCGACTACGACACCAAACACCAAACGAGTCCCCAGAATATTACACGTCAAACTAAGCAGACCTTCAATGTCTTCTCAATAATGTTTGAATCCATGCCTAGCAGGAAAATAGCAGTGATGGGTTTGCTCAGTCAGTTCTGTCTGGCACAGTATAAACACATCATATCATTATGCCCTGCCAGTTTCACGTTTGCTCTGCTACTTTCCTGTAGTTTTGATTGGATAACTGTAGGTGGGACGTGACTACGCAGCACGTGAGTTTATTCTTCAGTCGGAAGGTATGATCGTCCTAGATAGTAAGCAAAGCACGACGCACGTTATATGTAAATGTTTACCTTGGGCCATTTACTGTTGCTTACTGAGTTCTTCTTGCTTATTGGGAGTTAGGAATATTACATTCAAGAAACGCAAGGGGTTTGTTGCACGTTTACGCATATGGATGTATTCACATAAAATATCTAGTACACATAGTAGAAGATTGACTGTTGGTGGGCGACCCCAGGTTTTTAAGAACAAGTTTAAGATATATTATTTTACTTCTCATCGATTGTGTCATCGTTTTGGTGATTACCTGCAGACCAATTATTCTTTGAATCGCATTTTGTAATAATGCAGCCGTATCGTCCTAGAGAGACCGCCCCTCTGAAGAGCATACTGATGGCCGGCCAGCGAAGGTGGTATCTCAATAGGGAGACAGCTTCGACCCTTTTCGGCTCTGAGCCTGGTAGCTATGGAGTGCTGTCTTGGAAGTCGTTGCCCAAGGCTGTTCTTCTTTGATGGCTGCTCACTAGTGCACAGAAAAACGAACATACATTAAAAATCTCAGTTCGCAAGTAGGGCTCTTTCACAGAATTTAATAGATTGGTAGCAGTGGAAAAAACCCCGGCAATCGTAGAATAAGAAGACAGGTGTTTCAAACTTGCTTAGTTGGCGACATACATCTAATGGAAGGCCGATGAGAGACTTACCATCTTCCCCGAAACCTTTACTATATTCCCTTGCATTTTTGAAATCCTCATGTGATGCCTTTTAGAAGAAAACAGCGAATGAAAGTATGTATCATTAAGTGAATTAATAGCATATTCAAAACGGAAACAATAATTTTCCTATTCGCCAGTTACCCTGGCAACAAGCTATTGGTCTAAAGAACAATAAGGCAATTGTCTAATGAGTTCATATTGTTCTCAAATGTGCGACAGAGGAAAGCAGGTCCGATAGGCAGGATTAACGATGAATGGAGAGACAGATATAGTGACCACGGCAGTTACTTGATGAAAACGTCCAGTGGTCATGGTTACGAAAACATGTAAGACAATAAGAGCATCTAACACGGGATCATTTAAATGTTTTTAAGTTTACGACGAGAAACAGCCTTGAATTACATTCCTAGGAGAATCCGAACTCTCTCGGCGAGAATAGCCAGCTTGTTTCCACTACACAAGAAACTTATAACCAGTTCACCTCACTTTAGGCTACGGGGTTTGTGAACGAAAATTTACTAAGCTTTTAAAAAGATTTAAACTTACAAATTAGGACCGGAAGACACTATGATGTGTCAAGAATCGTGTTTCCACATAAACTTCAGTGACATATGTTGCAACTTTGTATAGCTTTAAAATTGCCTCCCATCTCGAATGACTGCCTTTCCGGTTATCAATTCAAATGAGCCGTCACTTTTATTTTTGATATGATTGAACTCTATTTCAGTTTGGCAAAGACCTTTGTATCTTCCGTTTTCCTTGCTACGCACATAGTTTTTACCGCCTCAGATGTATTATTTTTGTACCGAAACTCTGGTCAGCCATAGATTTGTTTTAATGCATCAACTTGCGACCCGGTCTCGATCACGCGTTGGCTGTTGATCCATATCGGCTTTGCTTGCTTTCTAGAGTACCTCACCGTTTGTCGAAAACCGTTGAGGTTTGTAATTTTGTATCCGTGTAACTACTTTTATTTTTATAGTACAGCATACTTGCGTAACCATTCGTTCGGATTTTTGCCGGTTTGATTGCTAACTTTGGTACTCGTTGCTCAAACAGTCGAAACGGTCGTTACAACATATGCTTTTCAGTTAAGTTATCTGAAAGATTTCTAGATTAGTGCCACTCAGTTATCAGTTCGGTTGGACCACGTGCCATGATTCTGTGGCCTCCGGGTCAGACCCCACCTGCAACCCAGTGCTCGAGTTTAAGATGCTCTATATCTCCACGAAACATAGCACCCATCAGACTCAACACGACCCGAATGGTGCCAGCTACCGCTTTTTTTCAATGAAGCCGGACGCTCGGATTGGCATTGTGCTGTGATCAAAAAAGAAGTTACGGTCGTAGTTCCACCCCGTAAGTCAAGTTATACATGAAAATAAGCGAACTTACCGCGAATCACGATATAGCTCCCTCATCCTAGTGTAAGCTTATCAGCAGTGCACATCTTCTGAATGTGCGGTGGAAATCAAGCCCGTGACGTTTGGGTTAGCAACTGAGCATTATACCGTATGGCCATAGGTGACTAGAAGCAATCCGCTAAAACAGTGGGGATTCCGCAATTTCCCTCTAAATACTCGTTATTCGAGGAACCAGCCAACACCGAAGTATCTGACAAGAACTCTGGGATTGAATGGTGTTGGGGCTATATCCTGTCTAGATGTAGGTAACCCACACCGCTTTCAACCACTAGAGTCCAGCCATTGACCAAGGAGTGATGAGTTGGAGTCTTCTTAGAGATTCATGGGATACGCACTGCTGATATGTCCTAGCGAGAATGAAACAACTGCAAAATGCCTCCTGGCTTTCCCGCATAGATAGGCCTCAGTTTCGGGATGAGATAGCTAACGAAATCAGCGTTCTTATCAGATACAAAGTGTAAATAACACTTGTCTGTGCATTTTAATCAGTCGTGTTTTACTAACGCTCGGCGGTTTGAATTGTGCAGCACGGTAACAAATGATCACCTGGAGCCGACCTCATGACCTGTCCGCAAACGATGAAGGGGGGTCGTGGAGTATCATGTTGGCGTCTTGATGGTTGTTGTTGTGTAAAGTTCAATACGTATTTGAACATGTGCACAGCGACGTAAGTTTTGACGCAATTTAAGGCTTGCCGATAAGTGAAGTGGTTGGTAAAAAGACGGAACGATTGGAGCTTAGCGTGAGCCATAGAGTAGAGTGTGTCAACTCCGATCCCGTGGTTGGGCGAGTATGAGTTGAATTGGTGGTCTTATCCCATTCCGTATTCACCTATATGGTAATCACTATGAAAGAGGATGCCTGTTAAATAATGCGGTCAGCAGACAAAGGCAGCTTTTAGCTTTTCGGCCGCAATACTAAAAACCACTATAAATATGGATAAATAGCAATAAAACAGTGGAGCATTGCCACTCGTATGGTTGGCCAATCAGGTCCGGTTAGTAAGTCGAATGCAAGCTGGCGGCTCGTGCGCAGGAGCTGGGTCGGTGTTCATTTATCAGCATGACCGCACTGAAAGCTACAAGTGTGAAGCAAAAGTCTAAACGCCATAGTGAGGTCAACCCTGTGTCCAGTGGATAGAATATGTTTAGCGATTGATGAGGTAGGTTTACTTGTCTCTGTTGCACACCGTCAGTCGATCGATTAAGAGCCTCAAGCAAATAACGAGGTAAATATTCTGAGAATTTCTCACATAAGCTCCTGTCTGTTCTACTAATGTATCCTTCAACACAACTGCACGGGAATCGGTACACAACGTGTAAGGCAGAGACATTAGGTACAATACGCGGCTCACGTCAGTGATTGACTCGTCCCGTTGATGTAAACAGGATTGGTTGAGCCAACATATGACCGATTACAGCATGTAATTTGTACCGTGCGGCTGTGGTTAGGTGGTCTCCCTTCAATTGCGGCCTGATAAGTAAACCTTTCTTTTTTATTGAATGGTCAGGCTCCCGCTTATTCTGTGGCGTGCTCCTAGCTTTGATAAAGTACTCTCGGCAGATGTTAGAAATCAGTGTCCTCTTTAAGAGCTATTCTTCTTGGCGATAGTCAGGAGAACATATACGACTGGTGCGGTCAAACACAGAGCTTTGTTTATGAGATAAAGTAGGAAAAGTGGAAAATTGAAACTATACTGCAATTTATCGCTATTTATGATGTTAAATTGATTGATTTGAGTATTGTGACTGAAGAGAGAAAGGCAAAATGTCGACATCCCGTAGCCATTGTCTTCTTACTGTATTACGTAGATGGATAAAGATGGCCAGCTGTTTTAAACTTCTCAAAATAATGTAAGTTTTATAAGCTATGAGCCAGTCTAGCTCTCGTTCTCTCTCTTAACTGTATGATGCTTCCTAGATGTCCAATGCGCAGTGAAGCCTTGTGTATTGATTATTTCTAAGGCAAATTATTGTCAGTGCAGATTTTACGACACCGAGAAGCCAAGTTTGTGAGCATTTGGCGCGAAACTTGAGTCTTCTGTGCTAACAAAGTTATGGTGGCTAACGTTGCTAGGAAGTATAGATTACTTTTACTAAGAATGTCGATACCCCTTCCAAAGTTCGTGCCAAAAAGCATGTAACAGCGTTACCCAAGCAGTTACCCGTATCAATCGATTTTAGAGCAAGTTTAAACAGTGGGATATCCTTTTGGCCACAATAGCACATTCACCGTCATGTTTGGCACTCGAGCCTGCCAGAATTAATACTCAGTGTGTTTGTGACTACGGTTAAAAGTACCTATCTACCATGGAACTGAATCAACCCCAGTCTTTTAAAATATTATGACACGCTTTCTTGCATGTTGCTTTTAAGCCTTATACACTCATATGTGCAATGTAACCATGACAACTGGCAAAATGAAATTAATCCCAGACACCACTACATCCCACCACATTTGCTTTCGTAACCTTCCTGTAGGGCTGAAGGATTGAAGGTAATAAATTTATCGGTTCGCTATGGGACTTTTAAAAATTTCACTTTCATTTCATACACACTTTTTAGTATATGGCTTTCGATAGCGATCTCTGTCATGACCACAAATTTCCCACCGGAGAGGGTGCAACAAAAACAACGCTCGTCTAAGTGAAGGTCCGTTTGAGTTGACTTACTACTTACTAACTTAATCAGTAGCTGAACTTACATGCATAACAATTGGTTAACCTGGAGTCTCACTCAGCTACATTAATTTTAGGTTGACCCGTAGGGAAAATCAAGCAAAATGGATATACAAAGGCGTTCTTTAAACCTCTAGGAGCAAAAAACCGTGATCTTGTAGGGAAGCACGCAACGCCATTGTAAGTACAAGAATCCTGTATATTTCCCTGCACTTTGCAAATCGAGACTGCACAGTAAGAGGTTACCTATGCTATAAGGAAAAGATTCTTGATAAACACCAGTGTAACAACACAATAACCTAGGAAAGTGGGCCGGTGCAGGGACGTAGTCACGGCAACTATTTTTGTGACTCCTTATCAGCGACCGGTGAGCAACTGGTGATTTTGTAATGACTACTCAGTCGACCGATTTCAGGTAACATGCAGCAAATTCAGTTGTTTGTTGATGTATTTATTCGTTGAGCGGTAGATTAGCTCTGGTAAATGGAGATCTGCTTGCAAAGTAGGGCGAGGGCATTCTTCTTCTTACTCATGTCGACAAAAAGCTAGTTATTTAACTAGAGAAAATGAAACCACTGTTCCGCAAAATGGAACTGAGATATTGAGATGTTACTGAACATATCGGTAGCTCTCAAATGGTCGAGTATAATAAAATCCTAACCATCCATGCTCTGCAGCGTATAACAGAACCGACATAAAGAGACCAGTTCCCAAGTAACAGGTAATCTGAGGGCTCCTCTCTACACTTCAAGTATGGTCATTCGTCCATTGCTGTCATTTCCTACATGTAAACGTCAGATATCTGCTGCAGTGTTCCACCTCTCACTGTTTTTAAAGATTTAGGTGGTCCGTGGACACATTTTCCATCTGGCTTACGAGGTATTTACCTGGAATAACCTCGGTGGAATTCGCTGATCAATCTGACTTGTACTGCACTGGCTGTTAGTGGGCTGAAAACATCCGAGTCATTACGTAAGAACACAACCATAGATCGAATGAAAGACAGAGACCATATTTTAAAGCATTTTGCTTTCCACTCAGTACGTTAGAGTTTGGCAGCCAAACAAAAGCTCACTTCTTTCGTTGCCCACGGATTTCATGAAGCTTAGTGACAAACTAGACTCCGATTACCTAGGAGTGATCCACGATGCTTCACTGTCCTCCATATCAAGGGCATGATGCAGAGTTATCAGATAACGTGTACAGCAGCTGGTTCTGGTCGCGGCACTTTGCTTGCATATATTTCACTGTTCACATGTATATTAGTTTGTAAAATATGTAGCAGATCGTCAGATAGACTCGCAGATGCCTACTGAGCACTATGGATCAGCATAGGCATGATGGCCTTACAATTAACACCACTTCAATCAGCACTAAACAGTAAGGTACCAGTGCAATCCGTCAGCTCCTTTACGTTTCCTCCGCACAATATCCTGCAATCATGCTTGCCCAAGAGCAAGCAAGATGCACGTCCTGAAGTCCACAGTATGGTGGCACAAACTATCTGAGATGACAGTGCTTCAGAGGGGCTTTAATGAATTATTCAACTAAGCTAAACGACCAGCCTATGTGTACACTTTGACGAAGAGTGCAGCCTTCATTGCGTAGACGACGGAGAAGCAAGGTTGTTCTATGTCGGTGCTGTGCCAAGCCATCTGTTGCATTTCAAGACGATACCTTTGTACAGTGTGGTAACCTATTTCTGAATTTTCCAGTAGACGTTAAACCAGTTCAGTTTTATTTTCTACGTCAACTGAATTATCCCGAATGGGATATTCTAAACTCGTCTTTTTACGATTGTTACCAGCTAGGGATCAAATGTAGACCGGATGGGCGAGTGGTCCGTGTTGACCTACTGTGCAAGGATTGTGACCTCAAGAAATACGAAACTAATCCTCTGTTTCCTCAGTTTTGACCACAACAAACCAAGCGAAAATTGATTCAAATGCACGTAAGTTCAAAGTGCATTCAGCATAAGAAAAAGAGTTTTGTCGAGCAACAGACAGCAGGAACCTCGTGTGGCAGGTAAACCTCAGCATTCACTACTGGTGTATTGTTATGGACGATGATGATAGTGATGAGGAAAAAGAAGAGGGGGGACCACAAACAACTCGTTCGTTTTAAGTTTGTGACCGACGAAATGTCTTGTAGACAGTATTACAACTTTTGCTTTTTGCTTCCATCCACTGCAGTAGATCACAAGGCACGGGAGCTTCAGACAGCCTTTAGTGGAAACAAAGAAAAATTATTACAGCTGTATCTGTCTAGTTATCACGGGATTTTCCACAGCGGCGCGCGAGAATTTTCATGACTGTGCGAGATGCACCGAATTAGGAATGCTCGATCCTGATTGACTTACATACTGACCAATCAGGGCGTGGTTTCGTATGGTCTGTAGCAGGCTCGCAGCTCTTCCGTCCAGTCGATGTGATGTTCCGCTATTTCAGGCGGCTCTTATCCGGATACAAAAAAGCAACTAAAATTCCTCCTTAAGGCTTTGTTAAAAAATAGGCTGTGATAAGGCATCTGATTCTGCGGATGGTTCACATATGTTGAACCTGCCGTTAGAATAGCTTGTTGGAAATTGTACACAATGGGGTTCACGATCTGAATAGTTTCCGTTCTGGTTTATTCATTTCACCTGAAACACTCAAAGGTGGCCACGGTAATTAGAAATTCGATGTTTTTGCAGCCAAGCTAGAGCAAACGTTTCTGAATCAGAACATCTTTAGTGCATAAGGTGTCGTGGTTTATTGAGTAACAACCTGAGCGGACCTGAGCGAAAATATCTGAGCACTTAAGACTGCCAACCCTGTGACACTGCAACAGTCAGAAGTGTGGATTTCATCCAGGTAAGCTTTACTTAGCTTCGAATCTTACATGTCATATTCAGTTACCAATGCAAAACCACAGTGATTGCTAGATATGCCATACTCAATATTGGGGATGTACAACACTAGGCGAAGGTTAAAATCCCAACCGCGGAAACCTACAAGCGCCGGGAGGCTCGGAGCTCGGAAACACATAAGTGACCCGTTTTCCTCCGTGGAATTAGAGTTTCCATGTAAGATAGTGGTCAGTTCAGTTCAACCAGAGCGTTAGTCTTTAGTGTGATAACAAACGTCCTGCAACAACCACAGCAACTCTATTCCGGTACACCAACCAACTAAGGACCATGGTCACTACCGTCTATTGGGCAATGGATGGAAACTTCTTCATGGCGCCAAAACTATTATTTCAAGTCCACGTCATCCGTGCCAAGGTGCAAAACGAATTCTTCCGAATGACGTATGTTGTACTCCAAAAGAGATACCGATCATCTAATGTGGCGCCCTTTCTTGAGATCCAGCAACTCGGTCTGGGGGACACCGTTCCTGAAAATACTTCAGAGGGCTTGAAGTGGCGGCGCAAAATGTTGGAAGGAGTTTCATTATCTGGAGATGTCCTTATCACCTTACCCAGTCCTAACACAGGATGATCCAAGTATTAGAGTGCAATTAAATAAGAAGGGAATTATTCATTTCGGCCCTTTCGTAGAATGATCGGTGCACCAGATTTTCTCACCCAATGAAGTTACCCGAATCGTTTACTTGTAGCGAACAATTCTTGAAAATAAAGTCAATATTCTGACTTAGTTCGACTGAACCTATGTCTTCGAAAGCTGTTGCTCGCCCCTTGGTGAGGGGAGTTGCCTCTAAGATGCGACAACAACGCCAACTTTCCAGTCGGCCTCCCACCAAGCAACAATCGGAAATCGCCCTCGAACTAACAGCATATGTGAACACTGAAACAACCGCTTTGGTGGCTTGGTGGATCATCGCCACTCCGCTATTTGGCGAGTGTTAAAGAGCCTAGGATAAATGCACAACAATGATGGTCACCCATTTGGAACTAGGGTGAACGAACGCATATTGAAGAATGAAGGTTTGCGTTCAAATGCATGAGTGCTTCAAAAATCCATTTGAATCAGCCGCCAGCTGATTTCAAGGAACTTTAGTTTATAATCAACTATGTATTCGCTTATGGCGCAACCTCATCTTCCGTCTATCGTAGATTATGCTGTTAGTTGTGCACGAGCAGTTCGAGAGCTTGATATAAGTTGGATTCCAACTTTATTGGTTTTTAAGCACTAAATATATCGTACTCTGTAACATCGGAGGCTGAAATATTTGGGGCTCAACTGTTTGTGGGGTGCAATAGCAGGAGTCATTGTGCCGAACCGGTCCAGTGAAAGTATCTAGAAGACAGATTTGTGATGTGTTCACCAACAGATGCACTTGTAAGTCTATTCTAACACATGATGCTTAGAATTGGCCGTTGCCCGACTGCACGCCTACGATATCTGGATTCTATGAATGTCTTTAGTAGTATCATGTTACAGCCTCTCGCTAACGGACTCAGTGGAGAGTTTTTATTAGGGCTTGTAGATGATGAATTCCTTAACCGTACTCAGCACTTCCATTCTACATAGACATTTTGCAAGGAGACATTCTTTCACAGTCTTTGTTTTCATGTACTACTTGTTTGTTTCTTGTGCTTTCTACCGGTGAACCGTGGCTAGTGACATTGTGACTGTGACGATCGCAGTTCAGAAGCTCACAAGAATCTACAGACTGGAGGGGATGAGAGTATTAGGTGATCTCCTAATGTCCCAAGCTGTAAGGCTTTTACCTCTGCCCCTGTGTAGATAAGATGGTCTGTCGAATAAACCCGCTATTTCCAGCACATATGGAGTTTCGTATACTGTTAGTCAGATAAGTGCAGAAAAACATGAAATCCATACGATGATTCATTGGCCGGATATGGCGTGTAGTGAGTGTCCTGAGTGCTAACATGCGTTGTGATTGATAGTGATTGCGATCCAACTGGTCAGAAAGAGCCCCATCGACCTTTTCAGGAGTGAGGCGGAAACAGGACGTTGCTTATACTTTGTTATTACTCATGGTAAACAGTGTTCACCTTTCAAGACCTGTTGATGTGAAGCGTCTCTCAGTCAGCCTAATCAAGGGCCTTATTTGGTCCTCCTAGAACCCGACGACTTCCTTTTCATGCTTTTACTGCTTTCCTCAATATTATTCCTGAATTCCCCATTGCACGCATTCTATCTCACTGGGTTTACTGCTCCCTGTCTTTTTCAGAAAGGCTACTATCCCAAGATCAAGTCTCTGAAACACGTCTCTAAGTTCAGCGTCATCGCAAGGGGCATTTTATACCAGTCACCAAGCAGCATGACGTTTGTTGTAACCTCACCGAGAGAATTTTGTCGAATGTTAATCGCTCACTTCGGTTACTTCTACAACCTAAAAGTGTTCCAAACATAACTAGAACTCCCACATATGGAGATGTTGGTTCCATTTATGGTTCATTGTAATATCCTTCAATCATTCCCATTGCTACTTACTTCAAACCGATTCTTCACTAATTTGCTGAAGCTATTTCTTCAGATACGCTACAGGGTCGTGTGCTGAGAATTCACCTCAAGGTATAGACAGCGGCTCTTGGCTGGACTTGATAAATGGAAGTACAAAGTTGCATATGAGTGGATACAAAAGATATTTATCAAAAAGTCGGTGGTTACAGATAAGACATTAGAAAATGTGAATAGTAATTCAGTTGTGGAAAATGAAGTAAAAATATCCTGATTCATGGGTTGTTGTTTTGGTGCCACATCACAAAAACGAGTGCCATCCGATATGTGCTCGGGCCAGTAAATCAGCACTTGTTGCCAGGCGCGTCAACTGTCTTGCTTGCTCTTCCGGTGTGAGAGCTAGTTGAGAGTTTACCTCTACATTCTGCGGTCTGACGAACACCAGCTGATTAATGACTCGACGAAATTCAGGGAACCATGCATGTGACTTATAGCGAATGGCCACTTCTTCACAGAGCAGTGTTGCAGGAGGATGTCCAGACAGCTTTTTCAGAGCCAACTCAAGCCGACCTCGAGTGAAGTCGGTCTGTGGTTGTTGTGTCAGATGGCTGTAGAGTGACCAACACGAGGAGTCCTTGACAAACACCTGAAATGGGGAGACAGTAGCAATTGCAAGGTGTTCTAAGATATGAAAGTAAGAGGCCGCAATTCAGATAGCTGGTGACATCGCATGGCTTTCTGAAGATTATATTCGATGTTCCGATAGTCTAATGCCTAGAGTTCCCCTAAGAGGAGGCTACACGTGAAAAAAGGCATCACAATGTCGAAACACGTGTTCTTCGTCGGTCCACAACTCAATTCATGGCATCTTTTTCCGGATCAGGAGTATGCGAACTAGGATCTACAGGCCAGATTTGGAATAAGTGAGTGTGGAGAAACGCCGTTCCCGGCGTCTGAGTTCTTTCGCAAATTGAAAGTTGCAAACGAAATGTTGTCTGGGGCTCAATACAAAATGGTTCGACTGTATCGCGGTGGTATAGAGTCAAGTGGACACGTTGTATTGCAACCAACTATGCAGTAGGTCCGTCTCAGCGATCATTTCGAGCATTAATTAGACCAGATGAACTACATAGTATTATGGAAAGGGTTTCACTGATCAAACCGTCCGCTGCGGTGAGCTACTACTGCTACACGTTATGATTCCGATATCATTACCAGCATATGACGAAAAAGTTCAGGGTCAGAATGGGCGAACCATACGAGCAATGGTAACATGATCATCCTCTTCAGCTGCAGAGACCACGTGCATGGTGTACAGTGATTATAACTGCCATAGTTTCGTTCGTCAATGATCTGGGGAATAGGGGTGGATAACTACGCAGTGGAAGTAGTAGGTGATATAACTGATGCGTGAATCAAGGAGTTTCAGTGGACTTCTCATTGGGGAGGTTGCGACGGGAACCTATGCGCTGAAGGCAAAGGTTTGGATGCATGCTCGCCATTGAACGTGTCACCGAACCATGTCTGTCGACGTCCCGATATTTAGACAGATCATCGTAAATGATACCTCCCTCAGGAGATGGAACGGTTTGGAAGCTAAAAAGGTGCGAACTGACCCATACTGATACGTTTACTTCAGTGGGTGTTTATCTGACTAACACCTAGATAGGGTCGTGTCAGCGAGAAGTCGTGACCGTTAAGACCACTTGGATTATTAGTCAACGGCCATGCGTATCTATCCAGTCTAGATGCCACATATAGCCAGTAAAATGAGTCACCAGTGCTGTGTTTGAAGTTTGGAGGACGACAAGCAGTAAATTCAAGCAGCGGTTTCTTAGTCGGCTGAAGAGTCACGAGGATAATATGCACAAGCGCCTTGGACAGACGGAGAGTATGAAATCAGTCACTATGAATGAAAAGAAAAACTTATTTCGGAAGCGATCCGATCCAGTCATTCTTATTGTCATTGACGGTATGTGTTTTAAAATATGACCTTTTGGAGAGTAAGGGATGTAAGTGTTCGAAAGTGCTTCATTACTGTGTACGTTTACCGCATCCACTAATAGTATGAACTTATTGTGAGCACCTGCCTCACTTAGGGCCACTCGTCCACTAGTGAACCATTTGATCAACAGTTCACGCGGTTTTTCTGACTCAATAACCACTACCTGGCCATCATGTCACGCAGGCTTTACCTGTTGAGGTTGAAGAACTCGGGTTATCTTAACCTTCTCGTCGTCGGGCGTCATGTCAGGCATGTGGCTTCTCCAGAATAAATGTGCCAGGACAGGAGGACGGCTGTTCAGATGAGGCTGGTGTGAATTTGAATTCTACAAATCCCGCAACCAATAACAACTAGTCAAAAATTGTCCAGCAGGCTTCGGGCGTCCGTTACGCTACCTGCCTGGTAGTCTTGACAGGCGGGTCACAGGCGGGTCGACACAACCAGGATAGTCGTTGGCCTGTTCGCTGAGCTGGACAATTTGATTGCAAACGTTTCATCACCAATCGAGGTGACATCATCAGTGCGTTATTGGGGAGCGTAGTGGTACGTAGCGGTGGGTTGGTGGTTGTGCTTGCACTACGCTCCCCAATAATGCACTGATGATGTCACCTCGATTGGTGATGAAACGTTTGCAATCAAATTGCCCAGCTCAGCGAACAAGCCAACGACCATCTACGCTACCTGAGCTACCAACATTTTCCTCTATAGACAACCAGGATAATTGCTGGGTCGTCGTTCGAGCCTTCGTGCAAACCAATCACATCGCTCAAGCGTGAATACATTCGCCTGTTCAGATGTGAAAATTCAGATGTCTCTAGCGTGCGATGGTGGAGTAGTGGTAGCAAGCTTGCCTCACATGTCAGACGTCCGGAGTTCAAACTCCGGCAGGATATGCACTGTTACTACCACTACCACCACCACCTAATAAGAGCGGTGGTACCGGAGGGGGATGCAATGAATGAAAGTTTGTTATGTAGAGGAAGTGATACCTTTATCAAGATATAAACGTGAGACTATCGCATACCACGAGCAAGTATGGATTTGAAAGCAACCGTTTGGTCAGGCATAAGTAGCTATGATGAGTGTTGTGGCAACAGAAGTTTCGAAAGCATCGAAGAACAGCACACACCATTGATCCGGTCGCTTGATCAACATTCTGAAAGCCAAAAAAACGAGGGCAACATGCTATCGTCCACTTACCTGAAGAAGCGAAGTTAAAAGAGGTCTGGCCACCCTTGCTGCAGCCAGGGTGCGACCCAGGGTATAACCAAACATGCCGGCAGGTCCGCTAGGCTCCAACAATTCCCTCTGGCAAGCTGTCAAGCGAAAAGGGACTAATTCAGGGACCGGTAGGACTAGTGTTGTCACTCCAAAGGCATAGCCGAAATCGATACCAATGAAGGCACCAGTTTTTCGGCATAGCAAGAAGTTCAGTGGATGTCGGTCACCGATACCTGGAAATTAAAGCAAAAACAAGAGCGAACAATATGGAATGGAGGTTGTGGGCTCAGATCCTGTGGTTTTACCGGTTCCGAAAGGCAAGACTGAAAAACAGCAACCGTGTGTATAACCTGAGTTTCCGTTCACTCAGTGATCACCAAAAACCACTTATCACTAAAACGACCGAAAATCCCGACCACATTACGACTATTGCGGTCAAATGTGACCTCATGCCTGGACAGTAGTTCTTCGCAGCGGAATAACCAAATAATGTCAGTGGACCAATACACTCATTTGTCGATAAAGATGGTGGCACTCTGAGACTCATCTGAACCTCTCGTCGAACTACTATCTCCATCCCCCACATCAGTATCATCCCGGGTTAGGGGCTCGTCACGAAAGGTCCTATGTCCCCAGGTAAACGAGAAATGGTGCACTAAGCAAGCAACCACTCTGCAGCGAAATAAAAGATGTGAGGCTGATTTGCATGTCGAAAGTATTAGACCACAATCCTGGACAATGAATCTGGAACCCACTAAAGCCTCGTAGATTTATGATTGTATATGTTCTCCCAAGCGCTACAGAGCTTCTGGTCTGGATGAACTCCCAATTGCATTGTTCAAAAGTGGAGGTGAAGTCCTCAGTCAGCGCTGGTCTGCTCTATTTCCCTACATCTGGGAAAAGGAGACTGCTCGAGACAACTGGGCCGAATAGGTAGGCGGTAGTGCCCGTTTACAAAAAGAGGCCCGTGGTGAGTGTGGTAATCACGGAGGGATCAGCTTGACCCCGGTGGTAAGGGGAGTCTTAGCGTCACTTGCCATTCGTCGCCTTATGGTGGCTCGTGAAACATTGATTCGAAAGCAGAAAGTGGGATGCCGACCTGGTAAGGTTTGCGGTGGCCAAATCTACACGCTCCGCCAGGTGCTGCAACAACGCCATACGTACAGACGACTCACAATTTCAGTGTTCCTGGAGTTCCAAGGCGCATTCGATTCAGTTGACCGGTCTGTACTCCTTAACACACTTGCCCAGCAATGAACGTTCCAGAAGATCGTGAACATAATAAGTTCTTTGTATTCTTAGACTTCCAGCCGCGTGAGAGCGCACGGAGAGCTTTCCAAAAGCTTCTCTACACAAAGTGGTGTCCGAAGGGGCACCCAATTTCTCCATTTCTGTTTGAGTTCGTGATCATCGAGATAACGAGATGAACTCTGGAAGGTATTTAAAATCCTGGTGTTCAAGTAGCTGCTGACGAAAATCCTGTCGGTCTGGAGCATGCAGGCGATACTTCTCATCCTTGAATGGAAAAGGGCGCGGGTGTTTTTGGATGTACTGACCAAAGTCATCGTGAGCTTTGGCATGTGCTTTTCACCCACAAGGTCATGCTTCTGGATATGCAGTCGCTGAGCACGCCCCTTACAATCCAAGGGAGGACACTCAAAGTTGTAGAGCGTTTCACGTATCTTGGAAGTTGTATTCGTTCCGATTTCAGTATGACAGGAGATCAATGCGAGAATCTCTAAGGTGCGGATCGTGTTTGCTAACTTGAGACGCCTATCGTTTAGCTGCAGCACCCTTTCGGTGCCTAGCTGCCATACCACCCGAAGGAAGCACGTGGGCTGGGATACTGCCAGGTTGCCCAAACCTAGACAGGGGAAGTCGATAGGTAGAAGTCGGGTTCGAAGCACGGACCTTCCGGTCAGTTAATTCGCGCTCTAACCACTGAGCCATCTCAAAGCGGTAAATGTACAGGTTTGCGCGGAAAGCAAAAGAGAGGCCGCGACATCACGGTGTACATTACCCACTAGGACGAAGAAACTCAGTAAGTATAGCGAACCCGTGTGCGATTCACAAGAGTGAATAAAACGAACAATCATAGTGCTCGTTAACGTACCCCGCCAAAAAGGGTGGGTCCCTCAAAACCATCAGTTAAGGAAAAATAATAATCTACTCAGGCTCCAGGAGAAAAGGGCCACATCCTGGAATGGACAGTATCAGTCTCTTCGACTTCCAAACATTTTTACCGAGAAAAGTCGTTCCGCATGGACAATTTAGAGTAAAACCTCATTCCTCATTCACATAGAGCGCTCCATGAATATAATATTCTCCCATACCACATAGATACCTCCAAATGCAGGTCACTCCCAAGAGAATCCAGAACATTGCTTCTGATCAGCCAAAACCTTAAGTGAGATCTACAATTCCACAGAGGTGGTCCATCTTTGGGGAGTTATTTTGAATGGTTTAGAATATCGTAATATGCCGAATGGAAGCACACCCTCCCGAAAGGCATCCATCACTCATCATCATCATCATCATCATCATCATCATGAATAGTACGACATCAGTGTTCAACACGGATGCTTCGCTGCCGCACAACCATGGTTCATTTGAAAGCCTTAGTGCGAACAAAAGAATAAAGGTGGACAAGGAAGGGATATAGTGCTAGCTTACTACAATCATTCTGAGGTGTCTAGACTTCCAGACACTCGTTCAGGCCATCGGGATAGAAACTGTCAACAAGAACGCCATTGACATTGATTAGTAGCCATACCTTACAACGTCTCCGACCAGGTGAAATGGGGATCACGGGGTCCTCATCCTGGAGGACGAGTAGTACCGACAACACCCAAACGTTTTATAATCTCTTCTATACCCCTCTGCCAAGTGAAGTGTTGGCAACTTCTCTGCTTCCGCAGCTCTCAATTGGGCTCGGAAAACAGCACTATCTTTGGTAAACGATGGGTTGGTATTCGCAATACATGGCCTAACCAACGCAGAATGTGGTGCTGGACACATTCTTCAATGGAAGTTCCCGTTGTACGACCAAAAACTCGCTTTCTAACTGCCTCATTACGGATTCTCCAACACCAACCTACACGAGCTATGGTTCTGAGACAACGATTGTCGAACACCTGAAGACGCCTCAGTTCCGCTGCTCGAACAGGCCGTCTCACAGCCGTACAACAAAACAGCCCACACTGTAGCCTGATACACACGTCCCTTGAGAATCAGGGATATACCGCTTGGACGCCATAGGTGTCTCAAATTAGCAAATGCGACCCGAGCTTTGAAGACTTGTGCGTTGACCTCGTCTGTCACACTACAATCGGAACTAATACAACTTCCAACATACGTAAAACGCTCCACAATCTCCAGCACCACTCCCTGGATTGTGGGTGGCGTGTTCAGTGAATGCAAGTTCATGAGCTTGACCTTACACTTCGTGGGTATAAAGTGTATACCAAAGGACGGTATGGCTTTGGTCAGTTCATCCAAAAGCACCTGCGCCTTCTCTTCGAAGACGAGAACGATATCGCCTGCATATTTCAGATCGACGAAAATTTCGTCAGAGGCTATTTGAACACCGAGGTTGTGAATACCTTTCAGCGTTCGTCTCATTAATTCATCGATCAAAAAATCAAATAGGAGTGGAAAGAGTGGGAGCCCATGACGGACACCCCTTTGTGCACGCGAGCTTTTGGAGAGCACTCCGTATACACACACGCTCGGAAGTTTGAAAATACAAAGATCGTATTATGTTCACAAACGTCCGGGGCATCCCTTGATGGGTAAGCATGTCAAGGAGAACAGACCGGTCAACCAAGTCGAATGCGCCTTGGAAATTCAGGAATACTAAAACTGTTGGTCTTTTGTATGTATGGCGTTGTTCTAGCACCTGATGGAGTGTGAAGATCTGGTCAATACAACCCCCACCAGGCCGGATACCCGCTCGCTGCTCTCGAGTCAGTGTTTCACGAGCCAGCATAAGGCGACGAAGCAAAAGTGACACCAGAAGTCTCGTTACAACCGGGGTTAAGCTGATCCCCCTGTGGCTACCACACTCACTACGAGTCCCTATTTTGAAAATGGGCACTATCACCGACTTTCCCCAGTTGTCTGGGACAGTCCCAAATGCAGTCAAACAGATCAGACAAGCGCTGACCAATGACTTCACCCCCATCTTCGAACAATGCGGGTGGGAGGTCATCCGGACCAGAAGCTCGGTGGCGCTTGAGAGAACATATGCAGTCATAGACCTCTGAAGCCGTAGGAGGCTCCACGTTCATCGTCCAGGGTTCTACGTCAACTCTGGGCTGCAGATGAGTGGCAGCTAGTGGCCACGACAATTGTTGTTCGAAGTATTGGGCCCACTGGTCGAGGCGTTCTTCTTTATTCCGGATGGTCACTCCATTCTGATCCTTGATGGGCTGGATGGTTATAATTAATATTCCCACTACATATCGAGTTCTCCTTCTTCACAATAGAGCTTTCAAATAAATCATGCAGCGAAGCATCAGTGTTGAACATTGATATTATGCTGCATATGATGAAGAGGATGATGATGTTCCTGAAGTGACCTGATTCTCACTGATTTGTATCCCGCGCACATCAAGCTCCGTATCATTGTCTGAATGCTGGGTAGTGGAAAAGACGAAAAACAGTTGACAGAACATAAAGCAAAAATGTAGAATGGTTTCGAAATACATACCAAGCAAGTAGTGCACGGCAGAAAGCGAGGCCTGTGTACGAATACACATGCTCCGTAGTACCATGAAATGCGTTACATCTCGTGACATTCGTTGTAAACCGCGTCGCAACAGTCGCCAGGATCTTATTCGATTTTCCAGCTTCCGAAAGTGTGTAACAATCTGCTCGGGTCGTAGACTCTTTGGATAGGACGTGACTGGAGAACACCATAGTCCGCTGTAATCTGAACCAGCGAGCAGATCCCCAAAAGAGGATATCTCCTGACTGCGTTTGATAAAAAAGAAACATTTGAGTGCATGCTATGCTTACAAGATCGAAAAAACTGTGTAGGAGGTAGACTTATGATTGGTTTATAAACAGCGCACTCATCAACCACTGGAATACCCATAGAATAGGGTTAAATTTCGTGCGGAGGTTCGAGCTCCTCCTGACTGCAAACTGTGACGTTTTCACTGAAGTCCTGAAGCTACCGCTAAACAGTAAATCCATAAGGTTTTGAGCGAAACGGAGTCACCAACACTGTCTAGTGATTCGTACCCATTAATCCGGTTGATCTACCTACCGGCTGTTCGACATAGAAATCATACTAGTCGATAAGCTGAACCTACTAGTCAACAACAAAACGTCAGCATCGAGTTGAATGAAATTGGAATGAAAAATAAACAGAAACATAATATCATCAGCTAGTATCACCGGCATTCGTACATGCATCTCTTTGTCACATCCTTACCTGTTTTTGTAGCTCACGAAAACTACCAGGCCAGACATTAGGAACGCTGTCCTTGTAATTCATCGTTTACTCAGTTGCATGCACTGATGGGCCGGGTGGCTGAATGGATAAGATCATGGACTAGTTCGATCATACGACTTACAGCCCCATTCGGCCGCCTTCAGATTGGATGTTGACTTCAATCTTAACGTTTTACACACAAAAGTATTAGGACGGTGAGTCACGTGGCGCACTTATGTTGGACCGAATGACTTACCTGATGCTAACGTGATGAGTGTCACTGATACGCCACATGTAACACGTCTCACATCACGCAGAGACAAACGCCATAACTCGTGGACAGTCAAAAACAGTATAAGAGGAGGAAAGCCCAAATACACCTAATCAGGCCATAAGTTGGTAGTGATCGGTAAAACTAGTTTGCCCACTTACCTAAACAAAAAGTACAAATTGTTTCTGATCAACATTTGTCAGAACCACTAGAGTATCAACTACTGGCTCTTGTCATTATAGCTATGACGCGTTGTAGATTATTTTGTTATTTCACAGTCCAGCCAGCAAATCATGAATATTTATGCTGGACTTTACCGTAGTGTGACGGTTTTTGTGCCTTCGCGACCCATTGAGCTGTACTGGGGAGTGTCCGTGGGACACTCGCAGATTCTCTCATACCAGGTTGGTCAATGGTTAGAGGTCTGACCAACACAGTCTCTCGGCCCTTCAGGTTGGGACATGTTTGGCGACTTGTTCTATAGAGATGTGCTTGCGTTCTTCGTCAAGGACCGCTGTCTTGCGGTCAGGCTTTTGAGCCAAAGGCTTTGGTCGAGGACCCTAATCGTCCTCCCGTCTGGGTCTGGGCGCCATAGCAGTATCCCAGCACACATACAACCATGATTACGACGGCGAAGCATCAGTATTGAGCGCCGATGTTGTACTGTCTATGATGATGATGATGATGCATTCATAAAGTGACCTCGTACATCATAGATGTGACATCTTGATAACCTATCTACGATAGCAATACGAAAACAGCGTATATCATTATCCCTGTAAAAATGTCTCGAACATTATTTCATTTGATTGCTCCGTAATGTTTATCCCTCCATTATACCGCCCAAATTAAAGGTTTCTTTGCAACAGCAATAAATAGAAAAGCGCAGATACTAGCTAAGAACTTGATATCCACGCAAAGAATGACAGAAAATCACCAAAAGTAAACAGTTGTGCTCGTCCGCGAGTATGCTGGGAACATTTAACACCGGCTACAGTCAGACGTGGATAATAAATAGAAAAACTAAGCAAAATTTTCGATAAAGATTATAATTATCTAGTAGAGAAATGCGCGTTTGTAGGAAAAACACAATGTGATTATGGAAAATGGAGGATTTTTTCTCAGGTCAGAGTGATAGCTTTTCAGCTGTTCGCCGTTGGTATTTTTGTGAATAAGGACACTACAGCGTTAGAGCGGGTAGAAAATCCATTTTGTATGGTACAGTCGAATAGTCACCTATCCAATCAATTGGAAAAACGCCCTGTTGGAAGCTGGTAAGTCGGAATTTCTCCACTGAATTAAGGATGTCCAAATGTGTTCGAGCAACCGCGCATCAGTAATTTTTTGGAAGTTTTCGGCGACCGGTCAAGAAATTGGATGGGTGAATCCAAAAGCGTTTTACCGTTTCCGTGCGGCATGCGGCTTGCATCTCTAAAGAGGGAAGTCGTCGACGCAGGCCCGAGTTTCCGTCAACCTTATGTTCTACTTGAACCCAAATTGCACGAAATTGGCGAAATACACTCATTTGCAAACAAATTTGGTGTCTCTCGCAAAACCAAATTTGTTTGCAAATGAGTGTATTTCGATAATTTCGTGCAATTTGGGTTCAAGTAGAACATAAGGTTGACAGAAACTCGGGGACTGCGCCTACCTGATGAGCCCCAAGAAGGGCGAAACCGGTCGTGGGCCGTCGAAGAATTTTCAGCAGCCTTATGAGTAGTGCATTGCGAGTATACATGTATCACGATACCTCGAATGTCGTAGCAACTGAAACATGAGGCGGCCTGGTGCAGCACATTCAGTTGCCTGGAGACATCACAAACGAGAGATTCAGCTGGGTTCCAAGTGAGTCCCTCGCAAAACCAAATTTGTTTGCAAATGAGTGTATTTCGCTAGGAAAGTCGTCCTTCAGAATGCACAGTCTCTGAGCAATTCAAGGATAAGCACTAGGGATTGCGGAGAATTTTACACAACTCGGTAGTTGCATCAGCGCTGAGGAAAGTGTGTCTGAAGAAGTTAATACGCGAATCCTAAGGACCCGATTAATGTCTGCTGATTTGCGCCACTTCTGGCCTCAAAAAAGCATATCACTAGGTCTCAAAGGTAACATGTACCAGGCTACAGTAAGGGCTGTATTGTTGTATGGTTGCGAGACATGGCCTGTGGGGACAGATGATGTGAGGCGTCTTCAGGTTTTTTTTTACCACCGCTGCCTCACGCGTTGCTAGTGTCGGACGGCGTCAAAGGATTCGTAACGAAGTAATTAAAAAAAGGATATTCGGTTGTGTGGCTCGTACATCAGTCGAGGAAAACACTCAGCACCATCAACTGCGGTGGCTCCGCCATGTGCTACGCATGCCAAAACATCGCCTACCTAGACGAGTGCTGTTTTACGTGACTCCTTCAGAGTGGTGCAAATGCGAGGTACACAATGTATGACTTGGTAGAAGGGTTTGGAAGAGATTACGAAGAAAATGCGTATTGGTGCGGTCCGCCCATCAGGATTTGGTCCACGTGAACCACCCCAGCACTTGGCTGTTGACATTGTAAGAAATGGCGGTTGATCGATGTCAGTGGCGTTCGCGCTGACAGTTTCCTTCCAGATTATCTGATTAAGGCTTCACTTATAACAAAATAAACTTTGGGATTGTACGGCGGTGGAGCATCGGCGTCAGCAATGATATGGTCCCTGGTGATGGTGATAACAATGAGGATGGTGATGATACTAATTCCGTGGAACCAACACTTACTCGTCAGGTAGTTTATCGCTCTTTATCTAGAAATCCGTAATTTACGTGAAGCACTAGAACACGAGATTGTCACTTCCCTACGCGGTGGTCGTCACGTCACACGAATAAGCAATGTGCAACCAATGGTAGGAGTCTTAGTCGAGCCTAATGAATCTACGCGACTCGCTTTGAGAAAGCTTGGGCCTTTCGTTGACCACGGCCCAGAACTTTATGCCGTATTTGTCAGGATTGATCGGTGTGAGATGAGGATCATGTGTCTTGGCACCGTCGATTGTGACGCACTCAAAAACAGTTTTGAACGCAACGGGTATGCTTTCCCTACTTCAGCTTTGATTACCAAAACTTTGATGACAGGGGTTTGGCGACTGTTGACATTTGATACCCATCAAAAGAAGTGATTCATGTAGAATATCTGACCGAAATAGACGCCCGAGGCATCGAAATGCTCATCCACACAACACAACACGTGTGGGTGCGGTGCACTCGTCAAACCACACAGTCATTATTGATCAACTAGCGCTAACCACCGGCCCATCAGCAGTGCGACAGTGGTAATCGCCTGGTCGATTATTTCAAGGTCAGCCATGTGGATTAAAGAAACCCAACAATCACACACCCAAGGTTCCCTGAGAAGCTCACGTTTGAGAGTAAACGTCGATAAACGCGCTGCGCTATTTTCAGCACCCTTCATGGAAAAAACGCTGGGTTATACCCTGAAAAGTAAGTTTATTTTTAAGTTCTAATTTCCACCACAAAGCAACCTTGCCTCCGTACCGACGTCTTATACAATCAATCACAAGAGGTAGAAACACGTAGTACAGTTAAGAATCGTTATCCGAGATGTCAGGCAAACCAATGAAAACGTCGAAACTGCAAACTTGTTCAGCTGTTCGAAAGTGATAAGTTTGGGTTGACAAGCATGCATGTCGGAGAATAGGAATTCGAATCCCGGTATGGCCAGAAATAAATATCTTTGAAAAGTAGCAGTAAGAATGAAACTCGAGTCCAATTTTTCCGTTCGTTGCGGACGAACTACTACTATACGCAGTTGATACTACACAAACCTCGGTACGATGGTGAGGTTGTAGGCGCTTAATTTGTCAAAAGTACCACAGAACTCATTCCTGAGGAGCTGTTTTCAGGTTTTAATAACTATCGACACCTATAGGGCACCGGTACCACTACTGCAGTTATTGCGCTCGAAAACCAAGATTACAACCTAGAAATCAAACAGCCAGTTACAGGGGCGAGTGGGATTTAGTCATCACCAGGTTCGCAATCAGTTGTGGTTGGAGATCATCGATTGAAAGTGCAGCCTTTTGCTGAGGATGCACTTGAGCACAGGAGGCAGTAATTAGGTTCGCTAGATTTCGTTGTAGGTCAATATATCAGTGTAACGATCGACAAGGACTACTAAAAAAGACTCCCCCCGTTTCAGCGTTGGCTACAGCGAAGATCAGTTTGTAGTGATGAAAATAACACCACAATAGCAAATAATAGTTCGGAAATAAATCGACCGTGTTGGAAATGTCTACTTAGAATGACCTTTAACGAAACAGAACGAAAATGTCACACTCCCTGCCATCACCGGATAGCATCCATCCATACCCTATAACCAAATAACGATCATCGCGCATTGGTCATGGTCAGCTGGCTAAAATCCCAGAACGCACATCATTAACGCATTCGGTTCCCGATAATACGTCACAAGAAGGCCGGTCGATATAATGTCCAAACTTTTCAATGGCACCCAGTGCTCACCTGCAAACTGACTAACATCTGTGCGGGATCGTATGAGCTATATAGACGTAAGCACCTTGGATATTTGCAACACGGCTAGAGGACACGAGAACAAAGATCCGAGTAAGCGTGTTATATTATGGAAAAAATAATAGAGAAACGGGCGCAACAATATGAGCAATCAGTACGGCAACGCATCGTGTGGCTTCCCTAGGAGCTTACGCGTGAAATACTTTCGTGTTCGTATTGTTCGAATACCGTGAGCTGGATAAGCTAAAAAGGTTCCATCGTCTCCCGGTTCATCATGATCCTCAGGAGATATGGTCAAAATCGTACGAGGTAACATCGAGATTACCGTTTTTATATCAGTCTGTGCAGGTTGCGCAGTTTGCGCAGTTTGCGCAGGTTGTAACAGTTGGCCGTTAGTACCGCCGTTAGCACCGGTGCCAGCAGTACTTCCATCTCCGGTGGGAAAGACAGATCGTCCCTGTTGATCAATTGGCTGGATGGGTTGAACGACCGGTTGAGTGGCTGGGGCTTGTGTTGCCTGTTGCAGCTGCTGAGCCAGCTGGTTTCGCTGCTGCTGGAGAAGATTTTGTTGTTCCTGTTGTAGCTGTTGTTGCTGTTGTAGTTGTTGCTTTTGTAACTCATGCTGCTGCTGTAAAGTGGAAAGTAGGTTCAGTAATTCCGACGTAATTGACGAATGGGTGTCCGCTGTGCTAGCTTGCGCACTCATTTGGCCAACCGAGGGTAAAATCGCTCCATAGTTTGTGGATACCGGCATCCCGAGCATTGTTGGTGTAGCTGTCGCAAGGGTCACTTGGGGTTGTGCCAAGGTAGCTGATGCAAGAGGCTGGGAACTGAAGAGGGCACCATGACCATGGTCAAAGGTGGCATATCCCTTAGTAGTAGCTAAGGTAGGTTGGGCAGCTAACAACAGCGCACTTAGTTCCGCCAGGAGAGGAGCCAGTGTGACCGGCTGCTGGACCGCCATTAGTGGTTGTTCATAGTTCATCAGTCCTGTTGCGAGGCTCATCGCAGTTTGTGATGTTGTGGATGGTGCATTTGCAACAAATGAAGTGGGAATACCGCCAGGAATTGTCGAACGAGGGGTACTTGTTATGGGTGATTGAGGAAGAACTGGCTGTTGTGTTTCGGGTAGAGCTGGCTGTTGGGGTTGCACTGAGGTAGGTGGAACTGAGGGCAAGGAGGGTAACACAGGTTGAGGTGTTTCCGATCGTGGGGCACCGCCAGTACCTGCATTTGGTGGGACGCATGTGTTACCAGTGCTCTGAACGGATGTCGTTGTTTCAGCCGGGGATTGCGTAATGATTATATGGTGAGCTCCGCCCAGTCCTGATTCTCTTCCTTTCTTCGGATGTCCCGAAGACCTAAACAAACGACTGAGAAGATGCACGAGCTCGACATCGACCGGAGTGTTGTCCAAATCCTTCAAACTGATTGCCTTCGTCAACTCTGTTGTAGCAGCAGTTTTTTTAATCACAATGGGCACAGATCCCAGCATGTCATCAATGAGTTCATATTCATTCGCTTTTGGGGAGAAACGAAAAAGCGGCCGACGTCGGTGAGGCAAACGGAGCCTCTTGTTCCAATCGCCTGTCTCGTAAGACGAAAAACCGCCATGAAAACGGATACGTCCTTTTGGGAGTGGGTACGGTGACATACCGTGTGAAATGAGATCTGGTGGTGGTGGATGACGATGGGGAGGTTGGCTGGGGCGTGGAGGGAACCATCTCGCGGAGTCAGCTCGGAAACAAAGGCTCAACAAAAAAGCCAGGAACGTTAATGAGTACCACATCAGAATCGAGCTGTTCTTGTCCCAACTTGGCAAAGCTGAAGCACCAGACTACGCTATCAGCTGAGCAAAACTCATGCTTGTAAGGGCCGAAAATCAATTGCACCAGTGAGTGATGCTCCGGTTTAACATTGATGAAGCAGCCAGACAATAAGTTATCAGTCTCAAAGCTCCAGAATAATCAATGGTCATTCGGCATCAAATATGGATCGATAAAAATAGTCATGTACCCAATGCCTGTCAAGTTTGCAACGAAGTGGTTCGGTTCGACGCAATGTATCACACGAAATCGACAAGCATCCACTAGAGATACAAAACGGGCCTATGGTACTTTGAGATGCAGAAATCGTCCGAAAATCGGAACTTCCTCAAGATGTGACCCGTACCTTCAGCCACGTACTCAGCTTCTATTCACATGGCTATTTACTAGACGCAACGCCTCGCTCAAACTGAGAGGTTGAACATAACCCTCTGAACCGGGAACAACAGAGATTTCAGACTGATTTAGTTTGTGTGGCTCACATTTGAGCATTCAAACAGATCCCAAAACAACGGGGAACGCACGAACAGTTTGCAGTGGTGGAATTATCTATTCTTAATAGGAGAGTCGGGGATTTGTTGACTGATTTATTTGTCTGAGGTCACTGCACTTGGATGCACTAGGTGCAATGAACTGTCCTGATGCGAATGCTCATTCCCGCCTAAGCACGTGGTATTGCATGCGAGACGCTATTAAGGTCATCAGTTTTATTGGTTGCCTTGGCGGTTGTTCCACTTCGAACATTTGACCTCTCAACACATCTTACGCAGCGCATTTTTCACTGGATCAAGGAGCAATTTTAACTGGGTATGCAAAAAATTCCGAATGTACTGTGTTACGTGCCTAGAGGGTATTCAACCCTTGACTAATCCAATCAAAAACTCCCCAACATTAACTTGATGTGTGAAGGTCACTGATTCAGCCGAGTTTACGATTTGAGTCGTGGCGGTCCTAATAAGTACTACCTGATGAGCAATGAGTAATGAACAACAGAGTAGTTCATTTGGGTCACGTGAGAACACGCGAACCCTCCTTGTCGGTACTGAAGAAACGAGGTATACGGGTTTACAGTGATGCTTTAAAAACAACATGCATTGAAAACGAATTTGTTTGAACGAAATTTTGTGCGCAATTTTCTGGCCAACCTCTCAAGCAGGGTACCAAAAAACGAAGGGTTCGAAGGGATGCGAAGGGGGCATTGCCGAGGGACGCAAACAGCTGGATAACAAATACATCTGATATAAAACATTCCGATCAGTCCATACTCGGTGATCAGACGTGTCAAACCACTGCCCCAAGATTCCCCGCATCCAAAACACGCGATTGTGAGAAACCGCCTTGGCTGACGAGGTTGCCCAGAGTCAATCTTACCGAAGGTCACATCTCATGGAATCAGGGGCGGAATGAAGTGACGCTTACTGATAGTAGGGAGTGCAAATGGGACGGTCTAGGTTACCTGGTTTGCTACTGGAATGGTATGGAAGAAGAGGGCAGAATTCACGGTCACCGAATTCGCAATGGAGAGGGCCTTTAATTGTTTGTGATTACATTTTACCAGCATCTAAACACAATGGACTTAAACAAACGGAAAAAAATCACGGTTGATCACGGCTGTATTGGAATACTAATCGACGGCTTCCATGAAGATCAAGTAGGAAAACAAACGGTATTTCAAAGTGGAAAGGTCACAATCCATGAATCCATTTTCTTTCTCGGATATCTGATTGCTAGGCATTTCTCTACAAGGTAGGTACATGAATCAATTGGAAACCATGTTGTGTTCGATGAAAACGTTTGTTTTGCAGACGAAACAGACCCCTTAATGCCGTGAATGGAGTGAAGATAGAAAGTGTGAATGTATAGCAAATTTAAAGATGAAATTTCTGTGTAACTGACAGATCTATGCGAAACCCTTTAAGTGATGGATATTAAAGGGTGCTGCATTTTCGCATTTGTCTCGGTTTAGCGTTAATAGCTTCCGCGGCTTTCGAACACGTTATGTGATATTTTGGTGCATGACAAGCGGAAATGGACGGAAAATCTAGTGAATATCTGAACTGGGCGATATCTGGTGCAATCGGAAAGTTCCAAGTTGAACCGTCGTAAAGGGAAACTAGTGGCCTAATAATGCTTTCCACACCATACATATGACTACTAATTAGAAGCCACATAGTGAATGCCCAGAGTAGGTTTGCGTGCCTGAAGGCCAAATCTGAATGCTCAGAGAATGCCTGTGAGCACGAAAAGTAAAATATCCGGATGAAAGAGATTTTTGAAGAAAACTGCCAGCCTGGAATGTTCCGTTTTCAAAGGGAATGATAATGCCCATAGATTTATAGGCGGCAATCGGCAGTATAACTTCCCTGCTATGTTCTCTGCATCCACAAAGCATACAAAAGTTTTTGCATAATCGGAGGAAGTATAGTGAAAGAAATGGCCCGTCTTTCAAAACATGGGAGCTGCATGTAGCTGAGGAAATAAAAGTACGAACCCTGAAGACTCAAATCGCACTCATTAATTCACACCACATGGGATAAGAAAATGGCAGGCTACACCAAGGGTCCTTCTTCGTGTGATTTCGAGAAAGCCTCCATGAGCGTGAGAACTGAGGCATGGTAAAGCCATAGCTAATGCACATTGGCATAAATAAAACCACAACGAACTAATTCAAAAACAGGATGTTGGTTGTCCCTCTGCTCCACAAGCTTAGACAATGATTCCTACTTGACTGAGAGCGTCTGTACCTCTTTTGAATTCAATTGGTAACTTTCTTCATTGCTGGAACTATGCTTCCCATCTACAAATGTATGTTTTACGCAGATAACTGGAGGAAGTGAGAAACGGTAACAAATCGTATTTTAATCACACTACTGAAGTGGATGGGACAGACTCGAGGCTCTAATCTTCGAAAGAAAGCCAAAATCAATGTATCGATGGGAAGCACAGTGGTCCTCGAACGACGGCATTTCCAGGACGTTTGAGCCGATCCGCACAAAAAACTCCTAGTGGACAAGAAACCTGTGGCCCAGTACTTGGTCGATTTATGTAAATAGTCTGCTCCGTAGAAAGCCTTCAAAAATGATAAACGTTGCCGAAAAGAAAATAACAGTCTTATTGAACAGCGTACTCAACGTACTTGAAATTCTGTAGCTCTGTATCGCACATCGCGGCCTTATAGAAAGCCAGTAGAGTAGTTGTCGTTTCGAGCCACTCCACCAAGCCAATATGGTTGGAGATCGGTATGATGGAATAGGTCCTTACAAGTACCGGAACGTTTTCCGATTGCGGATTGAAAAATGAGGCCGCGCCACACCAGTTGCTTCCAAGCAATTGATTTGTGATTGCGAACACATGCTGAATACGCGTATCCTGTCGTAAATCTTCACCTCCCTTTACCAACCACGAATAATGCTTTGCATTGGATCCAACGAGACTGATGAGTTTTGGTTGCCTTAGTGAAACAAGTGTCTGATGTACAGAGGGGAAAACAGGGGACGTGTAGCCAAACGCTGATTTTGATAACTTGTAGCTGTGTATGCAAACGGTGTGGCATTAAGTAGCTGTGCACAAAACAGTAGCAAACTAGTTGTGGCCCTTAATTTCACCCAGTCTTACCGACTTACAGTGTTTGCCAAAAACAAGCATCATCTGAACAACTTCCGTACATACTAACATGATGTGCATAAATCCGCGCTGTGGATGCAAGTGGGGGGAACTGCGAGCTGAACAGGGAGGTGCGCGCAAAAAAGCCATCGACGAATTAAGCAACAGTCGGGAGACTGGTGCCGGATCGGTGTGCAAGTTCTATGATTGTTTGATGTTCCTCCTGTAAGTGGGAATGGTGCTGCTTATCTAGAATGGGAGACCTAATTTAACGGCCACATGCACGTGACTTAGCTCTTCCAACACAATGCGCGACAAAAGATTCGTTTCGGAACAGCGCACAAATTCTTTGGCTCCAAGTGGTTTCGCAAACTAATGCTTGGTTTAACGCAGTGCAGATAGGATACGTTCTTTCTGAATGATCTACAGGAATCTACGGTATCTACAAGATGCTATTCGGTTGGGCATGCTTGAGAATACATGACAGCAAAGTGACAAGGACAAACAGTGCTCTCCGTAACTTCAGTGCACACCGTTACACCCGTGCTGCGTTCTCGCAATTACTTACTCTGCATCATTACACTCGAGGTTCGTCGTATCCCTTCACCTAGTGTATCCGCATTGCGCTGCAAAAATTCTTACTTTGTAACAGTGTTTACGGCGAACGCCATGCATGTGAAAAGGCATTCAGGGTGGCTATGCGACCATACTACATCTTTGAGTAGTGTGTCCTAATGTATCTGAGGTGCAAATTGGTCTGCCTCTATGGAACAGAGTAACGAACGTAGTACTATAACGGACGAGAACTCGTAAAGCCTAATCCTTGTAGATATCCGATATATAGAGCAAGACATCGTACCTTGGGATTCTGGCGATCAAAACATTCAAAAATGGAAGTTTTCGGTCTTCTTCAGACAGCAGGTGTTCAGCCCATCTGTCACAGTTCATTATGAACAAAATATCGTCTATATATATATATATATATATATATATATTTCTGAGCTTTGTCGAGAGCGAATGCCTGGGTATTACATATACCCTACACGTGATACTAATTCGGTACTGTCGAAAGTCTTGTCTCACAAAAGCCACTAAATCTGAACGTCGCAGTAATGGAGCAACATATGACATACATTCAATGAAAACCCGAATCGATAAATATGCGTTCTTTGGGTCAGTTGAGTATGGTTGATCGACGAATACTGGGCAGAAGGGACGGCCAAAAATTGTCCACCTGCCAAGTCATTCGATGAAAATGTTGCCAACCATGGGGAATAATCCGCCAGACGGTTCACATCGGAAGGAGTCTGTTGAGTTTCCAATAAAAGTTCTAGCTGCTTAATGCTCTGCTCGATGTCGGTTATGGAAGCGAAGACAAACTGTGATCCGCCTGGACCAAATACTTGATTGCAGGCCTCCATAAGCTGTCGAGTAAGAAAATAATCGAATGGGAAGGAGGTAAAAAGTACATCGAGCGGTGTGCGTCCACCCAGTATGAAGATACCTAGGAAATATGGTGACTTTGAAAGCACCAAAGGTGCATTGCACGGTTAGGAAAAATCCTCCAGAGCTATGACCAAAGAAACCAGAGAAGGCCTAAACTAAACAAGGGCAATTCACCAGAACTAAAAAAAGATGCACAATCAGGTAATATTTTAGATTGGTGTCATCTTCTGGGCTGAATGTATCAGACAATGATTTGATTTGGCAACTAACTAAGTTGTAAAAGATCGATTTGCGGTGAGTAGTTTATGGGACGAATGGACTCATAATGTACTAAACGAAATGCATGAATCCTGACCTAAATGTACTATGCTACAGTTCATAGGCTGTTTTTCTAAGACTTGAGGAGCAAAAGGGACCTAGGCATAATGTGTGCTGACTTTAGATTTTAGACAGGTGATCACGCGCTTTTCATTGTATCAAAACACTGCCGAGCTACTGTGAAGCCGTTCTGGACATGTTGAAACACGCACTGACGATATCTTTTCTATTGGCGAGTGAGCCAAATGCCAAGATCATCGAACAGACCAGCAACCAACACAGACTGGGTCTAGCGCAGTTGCCGTCCAAAAGAGACCATTACAAGTGAGGTAATAATGGCATCAATTATAAGCAATTATGGATGGTGGCAATGTCCAAGGGGATGACCGCTCTTCGGTGGCAGTGATTAGCGTGTGTAGCGGTAGGAAGTGTGATAAAATTGCCTATGTTGTTGATAGACATAGCCTACAAGGAACTTATCCAAGGAGAAATACGGATTCATTTCATTAGACGGTAACACGCTCTTCAATGGGTTTGCTGTAAGAAAGCGATTTGTTGCTTTGAGGCCACTTACGGACTGATGATTCTGAAAAAGTATAGGGTATAGCTCTCAAGACTCCACTTGTCTGTGTGCTGAGTATAAGTCGGAGGGCTCCGTATTGTGGTTTAAGGGTTTGTTAGAGGAAAGGACAGGCACCCTTGACCAGAGGTGTAGCTCATGAAATAGCCAAGTCTCGTTTTCCACTGAGGTCAAATCGGAGCATCGCAGATAGGGCGGTTGGTAGTTTGAGTAATTGTAAAAGGACGCGTGTATTAATGCAAAGTTTCTATCATTCAAATGACCAAGATAAAACAGCACATAATCGAGCTACCGTGCGTTACAAGCGCGTGGTAAACAGAGGTGAATACATACCTGTTCGGAAAGCATGGTTCTATGAGGTCCCGAGGTAAGTGATCCGCTTGCAGTTTCCACAATAAACCCTAATGGAGAAAGAAATATCAGTGGGCGTAAGATAGAATTCAGGTACTACGTATAATCGCGCTTTGCTCCACTCCGACGAGAGAATGAAATAAATAGAAAGGCAGTCAGCGTAATGCACCCCTATGCGTCCAAATAAGGCAAACAGGCATTGAATATACCCAGAAAACCGCATAAAAAATCCAGTTGACGAATACCAACAAAAATGGAGTGGCTGTCAAAAAGATAACGATCAGACATGAAGACGGAATAGGTAATTCGAATAATCCTAAATAGGGTCTCCAGCACACAGAATAAATGGGCGAAGATCGAACCTGTAGCTCTCACTAGCCAGGTGAGTAGGGACACACTCATGAATTAGGACTTCACACCGGTTCATTACACCTTTGGTTTAAGACTTAAAAATCAACGACTGTCTGCGCCATTATTCAACCCCACAACGTAATTTGGATCAGCCCTTCGGGTACCTGAACGATATTAACGTCTGCGCGGTTGTGGAACTCACACAAGAGGCCTACTAATGGCTCTGACATACACCAAACGTAGATCTAGTAAACAAACTTATGTGGAGTCCAAGTGTATATATACGATGCGGGTAAGCGCGCGTAATGGCTCAACTGGTAGAGAGATTGTGGAATTTATTCACGCCACCGGCGTTTCTTATTTTGTCGGTGTCACACGCACTTGCGCTACTTCTTAAGGGTATTCAGCACAGGTCTTGGTTCGAAAGTGAAAAAAATACACCATACACCAATTAGTACAATTTGGGTTCAAGCAGATTACTAGGTTGGCGGAAACTCGGAGATTGCGCTTACCTGATAAGCCCCAAGAAGGGCGAAGCCGGTCAAGGGATATTTTAACAAGAATCACAACTGGCAAATGGATGGAAAGCCCACTTGATCAGTTTTAACTGGTATCTCTATGGGCCATCTGGAGAATGCAAAATCACGTCCGTCTATACAGAAAGCACACATCTACCGTTCATGATAATTTCGTCGAATTGGACCACGGTTCACATGCTAGATACTAGAATCTTTGAATCAATGCCATGCAGAGATTAAATTCGCGGTAGATGTCCAGGGGGCTCTGACGAGGCATCAGAAAGGGACCTTGAAAAAACAACATCCATATCGCAGGACAACGGCTGTGCCAGCAGCTTAGCCAAGACATACGGACTGTGGGACAGGAAGTGCAGCGAAAGAATCTTCATAAAAGTCAGTTTTCATCACAGCAACGTGCAAAGGGGACCAGAAGGACAGACGGGCGCGGCGGTGACTGAGTCAAGCTCTCCTATGAGTGTTCAACGCTGCGTCTATAGTAGCGCTCAACAAAACACAACGGACGGTGATGCAAACAAACCTAAACAAACTAGGCTCTTTGGTCATCGCTTTTCCAATGCGTGGCAGCCACTAGGCCGAAAGAGCCGAGAGACGGTTATCTACAAGGATTTCTGAGGACATCCCAAACAAATTTGGACTTAATAGCTTGAAAATTGCGTTCACTGCAATCGTTCGCAACCTGCGTGGTTGCAACGAATGCGAAGGGCCATGATGGTGATTCACAGTCATGAACTTGCGGAACAATAACCGCCTATTACGATTCGCTGATATGGCAGCGATTCCACGCTATAAACCCAATCATTTTAAACAACTAAAATTTGTAGTTAGCCTTGCATTGCCCTAGTATAGCTGGCACTGAATCATGTCTACAGCCCTAGTTCTTTTATTTAACTTGGCCCACGGTGTGAGGACCATTGCTCGTTGTAATGTTTTCACCGGCCTGTATGTTTGCTCACCAAATTATCTGTCCGTTGTCCTGCACTAACCTTGATTCTGACTGTAAATAAGCAGCGATAAGATATACGAAGCCGTTGAAATCAGTCTATCCTGTTGTGACCCTCCTTCTTGCTCTAATGAAAATCATAAACAGAATTGGATGCATCAAAAACACTCCAAAAATTATGGAATCAATGATTCCATAATTTGTGTGTGCGTCCTACTCTCCGACATGCAGCCCTCTCTTGAAGAGAACGCATTAATCAGGCAATTCTGGTAGTAGAAAGTTCATTGGGAATAACATTCTCCAAACAAATGTGCTGCTAAAAGGCCGTGTTGTGCTTCAATTGTAATGAGGTTCAATATACCGAAGTACTTTCCTCGATATGACACTACTTATAGAGAGGAACGAGCCGATCTGACGAGCCCAAATGGAAGCGAAGCAAACAGTGGACTGTCCATCAACTTCATAAATGGTATCGTATCAAGGAACATGACACAAAAAATTGACCACCAAACCAACAACGACTGACCTTCTGGAGATAATTGACAAGTAGTCGACCTTCTGAATGAACGTAGCAATAGGTTCGTGTAATCTTGAGCCAGGACAAGCCGTGCACCGCTATTTGGTTCCGAGTTGCTCAGAGTTCGTTTTGCTCGAGAAGCAAGCCAATCCTGGAAAACAGAGCGAGTGAACGTTGTGTAATTCAACGTGCAGTGTGTCCACAATTTGAATTCCGAAAATCGGCCTGTGGTTTTACAGATCTACTTAAAAGAAGCGTTTTGTGTAAGTTTGAAAGCCGAAAAGAAAGCCATACAGTGGAAGTCACTCAGAGTTTATGTTTTGAAAATGCACGTAATACCTGGAGACTTTGCGTGCTGAAAACGGCCTAACACTGAGCTCTGCGTTTGTCTCAGTTTACGGGCAAGGCGATAAACCGCGACGTTCAGTTGGTGGCGAGGCTCGGACGATCGAGTGGACAAGATCATGGAGAACTATTTGGATGACCCTGGTTCAATGTGCAATATCTGCAAATACCCTTCCTCCAGTGATAAAGGCAGAGAAGGACCAATGAACTATTATCAATTTGAATTCATTCACAAACTGACTTGAAGTTGAGTGCACTGAGTGCTAAATTTGTAAAGAATCCGAACGGAGCTCAGCAATCTCTCTTGGAAAAAAGCGAACGTCCACATTAAGTAGTTGATATGCTGCTCGAATAATAACAATAGCCAGTTTGGACAAACTTGTGAGAATAAAACTCACTTTCAAAACTAATTTCGGTTCTTCCAAAAAAGACAGCTCCTCCACGAAGCGCGCGTAAACTTGTGATTCTGAGAGCAACCGGAAGAGTCTATAGAACAACAGAAAATGAACAAGAAAATAAGGAAAACGTTTCAGGAATAGTGTGATACATTCAGTATATACTCTACAAAAAAGCATACGACCATCTGTCTAAAATTGGCTTGTTACTGACATTGTGTGAGTTATATAACACAGGTTGGAAACAAGTTGGAACAAAAGATGTAAATTATTTCCACATAGTATATGATTCCCACAGCCATATGGACATAGGCTTATACCTGAAACTTGACATTTCGGTTGTGCAAAAAAAAGCAATACCCCCAGAATCATTTGTTTCATTCCTTTTTGGGACGTTATCAAGTGTTAGATGAGGGGAAATCTCATCCAGCTTTCCGTTTCGAAATACTTTTTTTCACTAGTCAGCCAAACAAACATACATCCGACCGGTGATCGGAGACTCAAGTACCCACTTTCGGCCGTGTGGGTGAGCGATACACGTTCCACCAACTGATGCGAAAAAGCAGGCGTATACACCTATTCAGCGTGTTCCGATAAAACGTTCCCGACTTTATCGCTTCAGAGAAAAGGCGCTGAAATTATTCTCAGTCCACTCGAATGAAAATTTAATTTTAGGCTGAACTCACCTAGTCAATCAGCCAACACAGGGAGAACTACAAGAGTGGAGACATGACAAGCCGTCGATCAATCGAAAAATCACGTGTGCGCCTCTATGTGATTGTCCTTCAAAGGATACCAGGTAAGCGATAACAACGTATTTCGCTTCGCTATCCATCAGCATTCATAGCTTGATACCGTATCTGTCACTTCTGTTGAGCATGTATGCATGCGTCTGGGTGCGCTTCTTCGAAGAACCGCTCATCAGTGTCAATGAAATGATGTGATATGTGCTTCTATATAATCTACAGTGGAAGCGCCAGGTATCGGGATACGGGATCCGTAGTTTTCTCATTAGTGCATTGATCCCGTAGAAGCGCAGTAGTTAAGGCGCGAAATTACTGACCGGAAGGTCTGTCGTTCGAATCCAGCCTCGGCATCTTGACTGCTCCTGTCCAGACTTTGGGAACGTTGCAGCACCTCAGCCCTTGTGCTTCCTTCGGGTGGCATGACATATAGGCACCGAAAGGTTAACAGCCGAAAGATTACCATTGCTATTGTTATTGTTGCATTACATTACACTTTCGTCAAAATTCGCCTTCAATATCAGGTAAAATCTCAAGCGCACGCCTTGGTAATTCCCAAGTCTTTCATGAGGATCGACGGCTAATTAGACAAAACTTTCTGACCACTGACAAGTGCTCTGATTATTGAAATGGTCAACAATTTGTTTGAACAAGAACCATATCTAGGGCGTATGTATTCTGGACACTCAATTTACTCATGAATAGGTCCGACCCCAGCACAGCACATAGACAACAACTGTTGTCCATATTGACAGCCTACAGGACTGCGCCCCGGTTGGGTGACAAACACGAATCAGTTTCACTGTTCCGCGTGGACGCTGGTGTTCCAAAGTACTGAGGCCTTTCATTCAAACGCAACAAGTTCAAGGGGAACCGAAACCGCGTTGCTCATTACAAACATGCAATCCAACTAAGCGAACAGCATTGACGGTCCCTAGCGTAGAAAGTGCAGAAAATTTGCCACGAAAATCGACCGTCAGTTGTTCCAAAGTTTCCGCCTGAACAGTGCGTCACTTTTTGTCAGATGGTTGAAAACAGCCTAGGCTACAAAGAATGATAACGTGATATCTGAAAAATTAGTGATGTTACTATTCTTTCTTTTATTTTCGAAAGTACGGTTATTCTAGCTATGAGTGCCACAAATTCTGACTTTCAAAACTCCGCCTAACAATGGAATTCTGTTATTTCTACTCTAAACATGCCGAGACACGTACAGCAGTGAAACTCAACCGATACGCGTTTACCACACCAACAGAAATTAGTACCGTACTTGTGCTTTGTTATAGAACAGATCAACACCAGGTTTTGTTCCAGCTATGGCTCAGGAGTGGCGGCTACGACGTACGGCATCAACTAAGCAAACAGCGTGCAATAACCTTGTTTAGCTGCACACAAGCACTTTTATCCTCAGTCGAATGAGAGCTATCAGGAGGTAGGTTCGGCGAAACAAAGCGGATGTTAAGCAGAGGGCTGGCGCGATTGGACCGTACTGTACCGACTAACGGTATTGCTCTCCTGAGAAGCTTATTTGTCATCCAAACACACGCAATGCCCTGCTGAGTACTGTATTCAAACTGAAGTCGCCCATTGCTGCAAATCCGCAACTTGTCATCATTGGTCACAAACTGAAGCCTCTCGCAAACGATTGTCATCAATACGGCGTGAGGACAGCCCAGCCGTCCGAATCGAACAGGACTGTGGAAGACCTACCATCAGTGATCGATATTTCGCTTCCATGAGGACGCAGAAGTCGTAAATTTCCTAGTAATTAATTCAAGGGTTTTGAAAACACATTCATTCAAAATCAAGTCCGGCAAAATATTGGCAACTTGAACCTTCCGGTGTTACGTCTAGCCGTTTTTCAGCAGATTCTGTGTTACCTTTGTATGGTAAAGCATTGTGGAGTGAAGTGACGTACAGAGAGTAGTGAGAAGGTCTTTGGATTCGTCGTACCTGATTGTATAGCCTGAGTATCAACAGGCTGTCGGACACCGGACGAATGGGACACAGGTACAGCCAGCCAAAACTGCTGGGGTGCCACGTCAATCTCCATCGTTACTGTATCACCTTATTTCCATTCAGCTGCAACATCTTTCTACCCCTAGAGCATACTACATAGTCTAGGATATGGAGTCAATGCTGCTCTTGGAAAGAAGTATTTCTTATTGGATCTGAATAAGCGATGTAAGATTGGTTACGTGACATTTCCAGCCACAACACAAACAGTGTAGGAAACATACGTTTTAGGGGAACGTCCACATATTCCCCTCACAGCTGTAGTCATATGTAGACCCCTGAGTGTTATCACGTGCTTTTTATGAAATAAAAAATCCTATATCAAGCTCAGGTTTTGTTGCATGCGTAATGATGCTGTCACACCTCCTTCAGTACACTTCCAAAAACAACAAACGTTCATGCCTGATCATCACTCAGTAAAACATAACTGTACCCGCAACTCTAGAATCTTTTTTATCGCGTAACAAAAAACCTAAATGATAGAAATGGTAGCTTGAAGGAGTTCATCAGTGTATAAACTTTTTTCTCTGTTTTGACTTGGAACCTCATTCCCTCAAACGTGCTTCATTTCAAGTGATGTTGAGACTCATTTCTGACAAAGCACGGCTTGCGACTCCACAAGACTAGGTACAAATATGAACGATGTTTGAATAAATGGAACTAACCGGTGAACAGTTGGTCTAGCTGCATCGTTAATAGACTGAATATTGAAGCCAGGACTGCCAGCAAGTTCATCCGTACTCGACCAGTAGTCGTCCAGGAGGGCAGATGTCTTTACCAAGAATGGAGGAAGCATTATTTGCGCGTAGTCTACGGCAACGCGGTCAATTATTTGATTCACCAACACCGGCTCTGAAGTGGCAGTTGCGAACAGCCCGGTGACAAGCGAGTCCAACCACTGCGTAAACATCCAGGTCGGGAGCTTGGCAGTCTTGGAATGAAAATTCAAAGTAACTGTGTGATTCAAAAGACTACTGGAATTCGCCAAACTAGCTGGCTGCAGACACTTTAAATAATCGCGAAATAGGAATTTCGGTCCTGAAAAAGGGATCCATCAAGCGCTTTTCCCTGAGTGTAACTCATCAGGTATATGTAACAGGATTCGATCGCCGGATGTTCAGGCTCAAAGTTTACACTATGGAACCTGACACGAAATGGTTGCCCACCTCACTTGTGCGTACAGGTATTCCAGTCGTTTACCTGGTTCGCACATGCATTGAAATTCGCCCAGAACCTGCCCACTGGAGAACGGCCAGATAATTGTCCGTAACACTCAACGATCCTTACGGAGCTCCTGATAACTACCAGCACTTTGCATTTATCATCTGTAAACATCCAAGGTCACTACTTGGTGTAGGCCGGATCCCGATCATGAGGACTTAGCAGGAGCTATCTAGCTACTTACCAGTAGTTAGGTTCCAACCGAATTTTAATGCACGTGCCAAAGGCAGTAAGGCACAACTCAACTACCCATACCGATGGAACGGATACAGTATAATGTTCCATATGAACAGCGCGTACCCCGTGGACCGGCTGAAATTGCGCTTATCTTGGATACATTTTTTCTTGGGAGGCATACGTCTCAAGTCATTCAGTTCTCACCGTTTTTCCGCACACCTTGGTTAACTTACAAAGTGTTCTACTAAGTTGTTGGGAATAAAACTGAGCATTGTCTAATACGCAGAATACCAGTAATTCAGGTTGCCTACTTAGTGTTCGGTTGTGCGCCTACTGAATATTTTTTTATGTCATCAGCTGTTTCCTTCACGCTATGGCTGTTGTTAGACAAGACAGCATATTAGTACAAAAAAACAAATAAGAAATAAGAAAGGACTTCAGCTTACGTTATTGCCTGGTTCAGCAAGATACCCATGGGCAGACTGCTCCTCACATTTCGGTTCTGTGATGTTTTCCCGTCTTTTCACGCGATTTACCCTATCCTCTGGCACATGTTATTTAGTAACTGTTCTTATACCCACCCAAAAGCTTATGACCTATAGAATTTGACGGGAAAGCTTATCTCTCCAAGCCAGCTATACTCATTAGTGTTCTGTCGTCTTGACGAGGGTCCGACGAATTGGCATGACTTCCCATAATTCAACCCAGGTTTTACCCCATGAATCTTGACAATTCTGTGCTGATAGTAACTCCTCTGAATTCAATGGGTTATGCTGTTCCTGTACCCTATCGTCACATGCCAAGACAGCCCGTACTGGAAAGTGAGCCTCAGTGTTGGTGCAGGGGTGCCGATTGATGTCCAAATAACCAGTCTCCAAGAAGCATACGTATACTCGGGTTTCTTCTGACCTAGGCAGTTACCGTGGTAGATTGTATCATGGTATGATACACGAGTAAAAAGCAGTTTTCGGCTTGACTAACCCTGTTGTAATGGAAGCACTTCTCGTGGGAAACCGCTAATATCCCCGGTAGTGCAAACGAATTTAGGGATCCGGTTATTCCGGCCACTCTTTGTGGACGCTCCCAGAAGGGACATTCGACCAAAACGAAATCGGACACGCGTAAACGGAACGAATATTTTACGCAACTAATCACTCAACTCAGCGCCCAATACTCAACTTTCAGTTGAAATGCTGATGTGTTGATATCTGCCATAGCGGTATTGTGACTATAGGCACGAATCAACAGCGGAGATTTTGGACAGCAATAGGAAAATGCCACATACATGACACTGCCTGGAAGCCGGTCACATAGTTGATGTGGCTATCTACACGCAACTAGCTTTTGAGAGTTCATTGGGATTGGAAGAGAGCTCGGATGTTTTTGGAGTCCTGAAGTTGGTGAGAAGGTGATTTAACGGATTTGCGGGGGGATAGCTTCAATAGAAAAAAAATGAATTGGTGGCCATTCATAGAAGGACACGCATACATTCGACCCGATGTGCACCGATTTATCCTTGTGGTTTGGAACGATCGGCTTTTTCTGTTGCAGCTACCATCCTCAAAGTCATTCCCACGTTTACTTACGGTGTTCGTACCCGTTCTAGGGCTTAATCAACCTACTTTCCTGACGTCTTAAATATCCGAGTTACAATACAGTCGATAACTGATGTGTCTATCGATGGACAAGCACGATGAGGCTGATCCCCGCAGAAATCCGCAGATATGCTTAGTATGTGAGTATGACAATACTCAGTTTGGCAGGGCCCAAGGAGGTTTCTCGTCGTTACTGTGCAGTTCCAAGTGTTTGGCCAAGTAACTAGAAGAAACGTCGCACATAAGGGACACTGGAATTACTAACATTGACAAAGAAACGCCAAAAGTAAACCACACACGGTGACCCACTTACGGAATCCTCTCGAAAACGAGATCGCCAAATTTACGAGTGGTTTATGGCTCCAGGAGCATATGATAAGTTCGTGCTAGTAACAAGGTGCTTGGAGTTGTAACCAGGATGACAGATTGACAGCATTATATTATGAAATATGAAATTATATTATGAAATTACTCCGAAAGAAGACGTGATCGTGGTTATTATGTTTGTAGTCAAACGGCGTTGTGTAGGCTATCAAACTGACCAACTGCTCAACCAGTTGATATAAACCAGTGTCTTTTTGACTAGCTTACAACCTAGGTAAATCACACACTGACAACGAATGAGTGAGGACATCGTGCACAGTACCGGTAGCCGCAGCAATACGCCACGCAACCGGCACAACTTACAACCCACGGATAGAGACATTCTTCAGATTTTTATGCTTCGAATGCTCTAGTCGCTTAGCTTTTAAGTGATAACCACACACGATTGCCACAACCATTCCCACAAACGTCGAGTCAATCTGTCGAAACTAACATGCTTTCTGGTCATCAAATTGCTGTTGTTCCAGCGCCTAATCGGAATCCTTGCTCTTCGTGAAACGGATCCTGATGAACAGCAAACACAGCATCCCATATGCCCCCATTTCAGCCGAAACACCTATGGTCGAGGAAATCATGACAGATGTATGGTTCCTTTCATAAGTTTGCTTACATTCATATGGTCGGATTGTCGTTAAACGTAAAACGTTTGAGCCAGACCAGCTATCACTTCAATGGTATACAAAAAAGGACCACACGAATCCGATCATATCTGACCTCATTGGAGACACTTACACCAGAAATAAATAGACTCTGGATACTTGATCCAGGATCATTGTCTGTGGAAGCAAGCTGCAGAGCTCGAGGGAAACGAAGATGTCCAGCACGATGATTTAATTGCATGGCACACAATGTAGCTTCGATGAATGAATAACATAAGGCGCTAGTCGACAGTTGCTCGGAATCAATTTTCGTCGCTTGCTGGATCGATGGGGAAGCTGTGCAATGCAAGGAAAGGACAAGTTGCAACTGACGCAAACGTGAAAAGGTTGATGTGCAAACCATACAAAGTGTACAAACGGGAAAGAAATATGCGTGAGTAAAAAAGGGAGCAAGATAAGAGGGGTATACTACGAAAGCGAATAGGCAGAAAATAATAGAATAGCCAGAACAAAGTATGAGGATAACAGTTGAAAGAAAACTCTTACTCTTAAAAACTAAACCTACCTGCAGTGAGCTTACGATCACAGAAATCAGCTAACACAATCATTGGTTCGGATAATTGCTGAATGAGGGAGGGCGTCATTTTGCTCGTCTCAAATTTCAAAGCCATTGCCATTCGGGTAGCTTGGGAAGACAGGGACAGTGTATATGAGCTAAGGCATGCAGATAATGTAGAAGACGAAGATGTGTCGTAGCCATACGAAGAAAACGGAGGCGTTCCAAGTTGGCGGAGCAGCATGTTTAGGCGATCCGAGGCCTGTGGTGACAATTGTCCATCATCAGCTGGTACGTCCACTAGAAGAGACAGTCGTGACAACAGGCGCGCAAGTTTGGTGAAGAACGTAAATGGCACCATATTCGTATGGCTTCCGGATGAGCAGTCAGTAAGTAGGTGAGGTCGATTCGTGGAACAGTTAGCTGTAGGATTATTGGTAAAAATGTCAGGAAATCATCAGTTGTTTTGTTGCTTGTCGATAGAAGAACAGCTGTGCTATTCGAAATACAGTAATCTCTGCAGCTAGCGGAATCGGTCGAAAGTGGATAACACCGTTGGTCCTTTAGGAGCAACTAATTTTCACCCCTCTATTAAAGTATCCTTCTCTTCCTGATCGCTATAAAGACACATTATATTTCGAACGATTGTGTCCAAGCCCAGCGGGACTTTTGTTTTGAACGGGTACATTCATTTACGGGAGCAATGGAGATCAAATGCCGTAACACTAGCACATGACTAAAGCGAATCAGCTTAACAATAGACTAGAACCAGGATGGCTTTTAGCCAACTTTTTTTTAAATCGAGGAGCCGCGTAGGATGGAACCAAAGTCAATTAGCTCACTCGCTTATATTTTGGAATTGGATGATAGTCTCAGGCCCATAACTAGTCTCGACAACATACGATGACGAACAACCTCGCTTACGATGCTTTTTTCAATGTTTGACGGTGGCGTAAATGTAGTTGGAATGGGTAGAAAAATAATGGTCACTGTGAATCGGTTGCGGATATGCACACGCGTTTATTCGACGAATTCAATCGAGTTGGTATCACGTTTTTCATGTTGAACAGCCCGTAATACATCACAGAAAAGTGGTTTACATTGCATAAAGGCTGATGTTGGATGTGTACTTATTGCTTGGATTCGGCCAGATGTGCTATGATTGCAGCTGTACCACCGATCCTTCAAAGGGATGACATGAGCTGCGTCCGTGAACTCGTTCAGGTAGTTGCATTTTTATCCTGTCCACATGAAACTGCACGCGAAATTGCACGTGAAATAGCACAGGGAGAAAGATAATGGGAAACCTAGTTTCATTTAGTTAGTGAACCACAACAGACCCAGAGACATGCTTGGCACGGAGTTCTCGGTGTCACTTACAGCATGAGGAAGACGACACATCAATAAGAGTCCTTTAAGATTAAGTCCAGTTCGACAAACACAAACTGGTTTAGTATTCAGAGAATACAGTCAGGTTGTATTGATCCAGAAAGAACTGATTTTCTTTGGCGATTAATTGGTTTTGAATGCCTACTCAGAAGGTTTCATTGGAGTATATCTCCAAGAAATAGGTAAATTAGTAAGGTCCCTTCGGCAACTAAAACACACGATATTGTTGTTCACCGTTCAAAAGGAAATAATTACTGAGACCAACACACACTGCTTTCCTCAAAATGTAACTTCGTACGGTCTTTCATCATTATGGTTCGATAAGGGTCATGAACATAACTATATTGACGTGTTGCGTCAAAAAGGTATGAGTGATGCTCGAAAGATGAACTGCAAATGACCGCATGATGTGACGATAAGTGTGAAGTTACGGTTTGACGTAACGCTGGGACAACAAAGAGGTGTGATATAAAAGAATGTAGGGGCAACCGGTCGGCTGACAATTCTGACGTCATACCATTCCGCGTACGACTGTGACAAAAACGGATGCGCTTTCTACTTCTCTCACAAAGGCAATTACTAAAGTGGACCCGGACTGCGGGTTAGAAAAAACTTATTGGAAAATAATCTCCTACCAAATACTTAGCCAGGAAGACTTGGGCGGTAACGTATTTTACTGAAAGCGCAGACATTGCTGACAACGTTGTCTGCCTCCCTGAAGTGCTGCTTTGGGTGGTGTCTTATCTCTTATGGTGGTCAAATGATTACGACCTAGGACAATTGGTTACTTCCCTCAAGTAAGTTGCTTTCCAGGAAGGCATCTGTGTGAGCACAAGATTTCGTTCAAAACAATTCCCTCAAATAAGCTCAGCTCATCTCCAACTGGTTGTATTTTGTGGCATAACGGGACATTTGACCGGCCAGCAAACACACTAGGCATCAAAAGCTAGGGGGAAGATCGTCCTTGCTTTCACGAATACAAGCCCCGACTTATATAAAACTAAGTGTCCCTCTCCATCGTGAACTCAAACTTGTGGTTTATTCACAGATCTCGTTTCGTTATAACGTTCGTGATAAAGAACACACTAACACTGGGTGCTGACGCACAGAAAAGATGGTGTCATGCAAAAATTGACACAGAATACTACTCTGATGGAGAGTGAAAAAGCGGAAATGACTCTAACGTAGGCGTTCGCTAGTCGTTCGACGGCACAGTCGTCAGACTGTGCAGTGATTTTCACGGAAGCAAGCCGAGATACTGCAGTTTGACGCAGTTGAAATGTTACCTGACTGGGTGTCACGTACCCAGGTGCAATCCAGCGTTAGCTAATCCTTTCACAAGATCTTCAATCGCATACACTTGCCGCAGAGTAGACTGAGATTCGATCGACTTTGTGGGCAGCCGGGCATTAACAGTTACTGCATTGTCGGCCCAAACGACCCATGCATCGGCAAACGCTTCACACCAGCGCAACCACAAATCGTCCTTTGGATGAGAATATCCGCCGAGTGATTCGACCGCATTGCCACGCTGAGCCAACATACGAATGTTCTTCAGGTGATTCAACGCCAGAACCGGATCATTTTGTGTGATACAGGCAGTTACCTCCGCCATTCGAAGAGAGAAGATTGTCTTGTCCAAAAAGTGCGGAGTTACGGCTTCCCCCTGTTCACCAAGTGCCGACGATGCTCCACTGGGTGGACTACACTTTGTACTCATGATTGTTAGGTAGAAAAGACTGTAACGGAAAAGTTGCAAAGCAGAGAATTTTCCATGCTCCCAGAAACCGAAAGGTGTTATGTGGTAAAAAATTCAGCTTAGATTTTAGCTCAGAATGGTTTCGAGTTAGCGATAGAAGTTTGTTGTCACTCGAAGGTGAAAGAGATGACAGCTAGGTCCGGGCGCTTGTACATGCGCTCGATGTGATCAGACCCTAAAACTGAAGTCTGCTTAAAGCTGGCGTGAAAATAAACGAGCAGTGTTATGCTTCACTCACTTCAGGACTCCGCTCCGCAGTCTAAGTTTTACCCGAGGGGAAAACCTCAGTAATTACGTATCTCTCCTCGTTTTCTCTCGAAATAGATGCACTTTTTCATGGGATTTTAAGCTCTGTCAATGCTTGTATCGTACATTTCCCAGCTTCATAAAACAGGTTTTAAATGCCTTCACCCTACCCCGCTCCTCGCAGAACAAACACATGACGTATTTCTTACTCTTCACACGAAAACTATCCAACGGGAAATTTTGAGTTGACAGCGTCTGCTTGTTATCGCTTAAACCTACGCAGAGTGCCGCAACGCGTAGGAAAACCTAAAAAAGCCTGGTAAACAGGAAATAAACAGGTGATCGTTTTTAATGCTTTCATACTAAGGCCTTCTGACTCGCGACTAACTTCGTAAATTAAAAAAAAACATCTGCCTGTATTTTAAAGCCAAGTAGAGGACAACGAGTCCACACGGAACTGAGTGGAAGTCAAAAAAAGTGCGAATGAAAAGCAAAGCAAAAAAATTTATGAAAGTAGCACACAATCACAGTGCGACAGTGTGGTGCAGAAGTGAATTTTGTACATTTACTGGATGTACCAAGGGTTTAATGTCTTTTTTCTGGTAAAGTAATGGCGCCGTCTCAGTTTGCTTCATTGTTCCACTTCCTGAGATGGCGTTCCCTGTTCCCTCCACTCTACTTAATGTGAATTTCTCTTGATCTGAATGCGGTACGATGTTACTTGGTGTACTGTAGGCGTCGATATTGCAAAAAAGTTGTAAGTAGCTCAAAGCAGTTCTATGTCCGTATCCTTGCGCAGAAATCTCACAACCGAAGATCAGGGAGTTAAACAGAGTTCATTAGTTAGGTGGTATGGACCCAGGCGGCTTTATGATGAAAAATGATTTCTATACTTCTTCATAGATAAACGGAAACAGGTTATGTTCGGAAAACGTCTAGCGAGTACGTTCGATTGGCGGGACTGGAGGCAAAATGGGAGAACCATCGCGTATTCAACATTAGATGCTAAAAGCACAATATTATTCCCACATTGCTGATTGTGAAGCCACAAAGTACGTCAGTTGCTTCTGCTAAAAAAGCTTTTTCAGCGGACAAGTCACTCCCCAAACAGTGGATTTACCTAACCACTCAGCGATTAGTCGATGTACGCCGCCACGCCAGTCGACTCAGACACGATCTTCAGACCGCAATCTCACCCGCCGACTTCCGGATGTTCGACACCGAATCCACAGAAGTGAAGCTTATGCAGGGCCGGATAGACAGATACGTAAGTTCGACCAACTGCTTTCCATGACTCAGGGTTCTAGAAAGGTCACAGAAAGGACGAAACCGCCCACCAATTACTGTAGTGTAGTTAACTTGTCAGTGAGATAGAGTCCACCTCGGGCACATTGCCCTTCCTGGACTGTATAACACAAGATTCGTGGAAAATTAAAAACTACGATCTACCAGAAACCAACAGACACAGGAACCGTCTTAAACTACTCATCAGCACACTCAAAGTCCGTGTACGCCAGTATCGTCTCATCGATGTTTAGTCGAGTCAGAGCGCTGCGCACAGAAGAGGTCGACCGAACGGCAGCTCAAATCAAGATTGCCAACAGACTTCAGGAAATAGGATACCCAGTGAGTTTGATTAGGCGTCAATTAAGAAGGATATTGGCTCCGGTATCTGGACCCAGTGAGGAATGGATTGGCACAGCAGTGATTCCATACAAAGCAGGAACATCGGAGGTTATTCGAAGACTGCTGAACTTAGCCAACATTCGAGTAGTGTTCCAGAAGGGAAAAAACGCTACGCTCAGTTTTGGTACAATTAAAAGATTCCCTCCCGGTTGAAAGGACTAGGGACTGTGTGTATAAAATTAACTACAACGATTGCACTAAAAATTACGTAGGACAAAATGCCAGGGAAGTGCACACCAGAATTGGTGAGCATAAAAGGAGGATAAACGAACCACCAAGGAATGCGGAAGAATACGAAACGCTGGTCAAAGACTCAGCGATGGCGGTACATGCCATAGACACGAGACATTGAATAGATCTGGAGTATGTGGAAGTTTTAAGACGGGGCTGCGATTCACACCACAGCGGCTGATAGACGAGGAGGTGAAAATTACCAAGCATCACAGCGTGAATAGAATCGAGGGTGTGGAACTGGCGAGCGTATGGAAAGCCGAGGTGACACGTGACGGTGTGTGGTTGTCAATGCGCGTAGAATAAGTAGCAAAAACAGGGGGTTAGAAATCCCAACCCGACCAAAGTTCACAGAATCCCTCTTCCTTACACAGCTATCGTAGCACTAGCTCATCCACACAGACGGACGAAAAGTGCAAACACTTGGTCACCCACCCTAACACACAAAATCCCTCGGCCGACACGTCACAGAGATTTAGCTTGACTTAGCTGATTGGCTTTCCTTCCGCCTTAAATCTCGACCAACCGCGTAACCTAGTCACTTGGTCTGACGAAGCTTTTGTGTCAAAAGTGAAATATTGCTCAGTAATAAATCTGCCGATTGTTACCAAAACGGAAACAGGTTATCTTTCGGTGTCCTAACGCAGGAATGGAGTGTGGTTTCTCCGTCCGGTTCGAAATTTATGCAATAAGAAGTAGAATCCCGGATCATGACAATAGCAAATCAAGCTATCTATTGCTTTTAATCACCGTTGAACACTACGTTCCTCCATCAGTAAATCTGCTTCACTTGGTTTCTAGTTATCCAATAAGGCCTCCTCATGTCTACGTGTTCCAAACGGGAAGAACCCCGAGGCACTTGTTGATCAGGTCTGGAGTGCAAATGCAAAGTGGAGATCTGTTGCACATACAGGGTATTTGCCATCTGCTTATCTATGACTCTCAGCAACTCCAGTTTCGAAATGCCGCGTAGTCTGCGGTAATCTCATGGTTTTCTTAATAGTCTACCTGAATAAATTGACTGTTGAGTATATCAGGATCCCCATACGCACTTGTGGTTTCCCTACCTGATAGCGATAACAAGGATTGCATGCTAACCTCCAGTGGGGTCCAATAAACTGTTATTTTGGCCGTATTAGGAGTTGAGCTTATCAGCGGGTGCTAATCAACGTCAATAATGATGCATTTATGACCTTACAACACTATTGAGGATGTCGAATACAGATAAGAGACAAGTCCCGCTTGGGTAAATGAAGAAGCTTTAATGGTGTTGCGCACTCAGTAAGCAATATGATTTTTTGGTGTGTATAAAAATGTCCTGAGTTTGACTAGAGTGGAGAGAATTGAAAAATACATTCGTAACATCTCACACACCGTATAAGCAATCAGAATGATCACCTTAGCCAGTTCCCATTCAATCCTTATCAATCAGCACATTTCCTTGAGCATCTGAAATTATGACAAGGTTGAAATAACCAGTTATTCAGTTAATTACTGTCATGTACGACGATTCGTACCCTAGGTGAGGGAACTGTGTGATTTTTTGCTTGTTCAAGGGAAGGGGGAAGGTGGGGGCACGTTGGACCAGCTACACTCGAAAAAATTAATGTGCTATTCTAGCGCAAAATTTTGCACGAGAAAAGTACTGGCTTCTTAGCGTATGCAGTGAACCGAGAGCTACCTTGGGTCAAAACTGACCTGAAGTTGTACGAAAGGCACTATTTTTCCTACATACACCTGTCATCAAACAAACTGCTCAATTTCCTTTCAGTAAAGTCAGCCACCCATACTGGTGCATATATATATATATATATATATATTG